>OY754984.1:16063774-16663774 GCA_963576475.1 Molanna angustata | reverse complement strand
ATAAGTTTATTCGAATCAGATCATTTTCCATTTTCCACTAGTATTAAGTAATAAATATTATAAACAATAATAATCTAATTTTTGTATGAAACTTATATGTAACAAGAGAATTTTTTTTATGTTTGGCAATGTTCAGTTCTTTTATTTCAATATTAATAGCTTGAATTTAGAATGATTAGCTTTTCATAGATATCATAAAATTTCTTGATATGATTATCACGTGTGAAAATATTCATAATACTCCAACGCTCTTTAAAACAAAATTTATCTGCTTTTATTAAAATATTTCATACAACATAAGCATTCTTCACCATACTGCATTAATAGTTTGTCTTTCTTAATATAAAAATATTCTATCGTTGGAAAATTTTATATTCCTGGTAGTAAAATATAGAATGAATAAAAATATATATAATTAGATACATTTCTTATGTATGTAAAAGTTCAGTATTTTGATATCATGTTATAGTGTATAGAGTTTGAACTTAAAACTGATTAGCTTTCTATAGATAATATAAAATTTCTTCATATGATATCACGTGTCAACATTTTCAAAATGCTCTCATGTTCTTTAAAACAAAATTTATCTGATTTTATTAAAATATTTCATACAACATAAGCATTTTTCACCATATTGAGATTGTCAACATTTCAAGAAGAAAAAATCAACGCTCACTATGGTGTGGAGAGTTTAGTGTTGGCCACAACCCACTCGTTTTATAATACATAAAAAAACTTCATTTATGTAGGTGTAATTATTAGTTGAAAAATTGTGCACAACCTACATTCCACAATTATTTAGGAAGGAAGCTTTAGAAGTATTAATAACAGACGACCATTTATGCAAATATGTATGAATGTGAATGAGGCGATGAATTTATACAAAGACAGAAGTGTATGGCTCTCAGGTATCTCTGCCTTCCCCAACAACAGGAACATGGCTTAAAATGTTAAATATATAATACATACTCTAAATGCACTTTTAAACGTAGGTACCTACATTATATTATTATACATATTTACAGACCAGGGGGGCAAGTCTGGTTCAATCGGCCAAAGCAAAACCCTCGTGATTACCCATATCATGGATATAATTATTATATGGAGTTCTACAATATCTTTAGATGTCATAGAACTCCATACGATAATTATATCCATGATATGGGTAATCACTAGGGTTTTGATTTCGCCGATTGAACCAGACTTGCCCCCCAGAATAAGTTTCCAAAGGAGAAAAAATGAATAATAATTAAAGGATCGGGGGGGGGGCAAGTCCGGTCAAACGGCGGAATGAAAAACCTCCATTGAGATATTCGATTTTTAAAATTTTCTATAATTATAGAATCCCATTGCTACATAGGTTTATAACGTGGGTAACTACAACGATATGGGTTCCCATGGAACGGGACTAGCCCTGCAGGATTCTGTTTAAAAAAAATCTAATACAAAGGACCAGGGAGCCTAGAAAAGATAAGTCAATTAATGGAAGTGATCATATTATGGGAAGTGATATTTTTCACGTGACTTAACGTGGCGAAATTCTGGTTAAAAAAAAAATTCAGTCAAAGAATCTAAGCAGAAAGTTTTGAGAATAAAAAATCCAATATAATTATACATATAATGAAATCCAATATAATTATATATTATAAAATTTTTTAGAAAGATTATTAAAATTATTTTAGTAAAGCCAAGCGATTTTCCCACTGAAGAGTTATTTTCTCAATTTAAAGTTAAAAAATTAAATGTGTTATATAAAATAAATGCAATTAAACAAATATGTAAAGAATATTTCACTAACCAAATTCACCCTATAGACAATCTAAGAATTGGTCCTCGCACAAGTGGAATGATAAATATCCCAAAGAAAAATACATCTTTTGGCCAAAATCATTATTCATATTATGGGGTGAAATGGTTTAATGATTTACCAGTGGATATGAGAATAGTGGCGCAAAATAATTTTGGTGGTTTCTTGGTATTGCTGAAAGACTTTTTGAAGTAACATTTTTCTTGTGTATTCATTGTGTGTTGTTTATTTTCAATTTGTGTATTTTTATTTATTCTACAGACCAATTTTGTATTTTTTTTTCTCTCTTTATATATAATATTATGTATGTTTGTATCTAAATATGTATGTTATTGTAAATAGATTAGTGCCTAGATTAAGATGTATGTATATAAATAGATTAGATAGTTTGTAGATTTGTGAAATGTGACTCACTTCAAAGCACGAGAAAACTCTTTTTGAAGTTGAGTCATAAAAAAAAAACAAAATTATAATGTATCTTTTTAAAAATTGTATATATTGTTGTATTGTGTATTTTTCTTTGTTATTTTTAATAATAAATAAAAATAAATAATAAATAAATAAATATATCCAACGAAATCCAATATAATTATACATATAATGTAATGTCCAATCACTTTATTTTTATTATTCACACAATTTTTTTATGGAATGTATGTGTGATTTATTAAATTTAAAACAATTTTGTCACTACTGAGAATCGGACGTAGAACTAAAATGTATGATTTCATAGCGTAAATTACGGTTTTACGACCACTAAACAATTGAAAATTATTATTATAAAGAAAAAAAAAATCTAGCAATTTTAAATCATGGCTTCGAAGGGGAAACCAGCTATAAGGATTTGGGTATATTTAACTCTTGCGAAGAAGCGCACTACGTAGCGTTGGGGAGAGTATACAATCTGCTGAGGAAAATATGAATTCGAATCTTAAAAAAAAACTCGGGTGGAAACACAGAATTCGGAAGATCGTTCCACAGCATGTTGATAAATTAATATTCTGTAATGTTTCAAAGTTTCTTCACACCTATTTCCATCGCTCGATCCATATTCGCTTCCCATGTCAAGAACTACTTGATCAGCATCTTGGTTGGATGCTCTTCTTGGACGTTTGCTCGATGAATGTGGTCCACGGTGGTAGCCGAAGAATGAACCGAGGCTGAACTTGCGATGTTCGTGCTCTGGCCTCACTGAAATTGGAAAATAAATAATATATTAACATAAAAATATGATACAAATAATCGTCAATATTACGGATGTTGACAAAATAAGAGAATGGAAAGTTGTTTTAAATGTGAAGAGAGATACAGGTATACTTAACTTATCTCCGTAGAATATATTATTTTAAAAAAATATATCGCCTTGTTTATCTATTATTATTTTTATTGAATAGCCCAACCTAACTTAACCTTACCTAACCAATAAAATATTTCATCCTTATATTATATATGATACAGATACCTAGTCAGCTCAATGAATGTATACCAACTAAAACTACGCTGAAACAGACGAATTTCACTCGCCCGGCCGTATACGTACACCTACCGATACGTACACCTACATAATACGTAGACCAACCGATCTACCTCCTCACACACACATGTAAAAAAAACTTGGCATACATTTGAATTCGAAATTTGTACTACACGCGGCTTCTGTATATATTATAATTCTATGATTTCATCTTATTCCGATTTTTTTATCGGTTACTGACGATAAATGTCACCAAAAACATAAATTAAAAGAAAAAAAAACGTTCTGTGCATATTCGCAGTTTGTTACGTATTGTTTTTTTTATAATATTCCTTTATTTTTAAAATTAATAATTCAATGTAAATAATCAAATGAATGTACATAAAAATGTTTTGAAATTACACTCTGGTGAGATTTTTCGAAAGGTATCAAGTTGGTTCGAGCCGGGGATGAATACTTTTAACTCTTCCTAAATTTTCGCTCCAGTTTTCCTTGGAAAACCCATGTTTGAACTTGCACTTTGGTTGATAGATGTCGTTTAAAATATTATGATACTGATGTTTCAAAAACGTCCAGACAACGAATCTAATATTTGGTTTGAAACTTGACTAAACATGTAAACAAGTCGAATTGATATGTTAAAAAAAACTGTCAAAAACACAGATGCCGTCCATGTTTCGATTTAAATGCTTTTCAAATAATAATACTAGATAAAGAAGTATATTTATTTATATCAATAAAATATTTATTTTTTGATATCAATATTTGATAATTTATAAAAAAAAACAAATCGAAGTAAGCAAAAAAAATTTTCAATTGTTTTTTATCATTTTTTGGAATCAATCGAAACAAAATACAGAGCTATATAGCTGAACAGAACACATCAGCTTACATCTTCAGTGAATGCTAACAGTCTAACTAATCAAAGTGTTAGTAAAAAGTTACAGTTACACGACAGTCTTACTAAGGGCCGGTCTTATAAACGTCCGTTAGTTAGATTGCAGACCAAACAAACCGAAATTTGATACAAATGCTCTATATTTCGTCTTATAACAATCCGTTAGTTAAATTTTACCGATAGCCTTTACCGACGGTCGGACCACCGATTAAGCGTTCGTTAACGATAAGTTATGGAAGTATTGAGTTTTACCATGCTTTTTTTTTGTGTTGAGGTACATTTTAAATATTACGAATATTTTGAAATACAGTTTAGTTATAGTTTTTTTTTAGTTTACATTTTTTGGATTTTTATATTGAATTGCTTTTTTCGATAAAAATGTCGACCGACAGTGATTTTGAATAACCGAAACGAATTTGATTACAAGTTTGTGTTTGAACAAAAATTTAATATTTCAACATGACATTGATGACACTGAATTTCGTTTTATTTTATTTTAATTATTTTTTTTTAATATTAAATAAAAAAAAAATGAATGAATAAATAATTGTAACTAGTTACTACATATGCATTAAGTTTTTTAAATTTTAATGCCATAAATTAGGCATAAATGCTTGTGATATAAGTGAACAAAATCAGTTGAGGCGAGATTTGAACCCGCGTCCACTGAATTGCTAATCCAGCGCGCTAGCGAAATAATAAAAGATTATCAACATTTTTGTAATTTTTGATATTGTTTGAAGTAATAAAAAAAAATTAAACACTCTCTGTTTATATATTGCAATGACAGCACCGCTGTATCCATTACAATCCATTATAGACCATTACAAATCTAATGAAAATCCATTGTAGTCTAATTAGACTGTAACTATCAAATAAATGGACAGTTAAAATAGTTTTATAATACCGCCGATAGTAATATCTACTTAGGAACATCCATCCGTTAGTAAATCGTTAACATACTTACGAATATTTGGTCTTTCGTTTATAAGACCGGCCCTAAGTATAATAAAGCTATACGACCGTTAAACACCCGTGTAGGCAAAAGCGTTACCAATAAGCGTTGCCTCGTACAAAATTTACACAACGCTTGCACGCCTTTTTAAGGTACTTTAATGGTGTTTTAAGACAACTGTAATCAATCATAAATCAAATTTGATTTTGATCTGTATGTTCATACTGTTGTATCTTGGAAAAATATGACGAAAAATCTCTATAAATTACGTCATCATCGATAGTTGTTCATTTAAGGAGCGAAAAGTTGTTAAAAAATTAGCTCCTGTAACTGTTTTAGCAATGCAAAGGCTAATTGACTTTTACACTCGTGGAATAAAAATGTGTTTTTTTTAAACAATCAAATTTAAAATTATGAACTGTGTTACCAAAAATTGTTGAAGATTGATTCGTTCACCTGATCCGATTTCCTCTCCTGTCCTTACCATATCCATGTTTCTTGCTATGTTTTTTTTTGTTTTAATAGTATTATAAGTGTTATACGTATTTTCTTTGATTTATTTTACTCTTATTTATTTACTGTTGTACATAAACAATGTTGTCATACTTTGTAATCTGATTTGTTGGAACATATTGCCTGATGGCAATAAGCCCGCTAGTGTAAAATATTTTTATTTTTTATTTATTTGAGATTTGGTACACGGTTAATATACAATAAACATAAACATAATATCAATCACAATAAATCAATATTTGTTTATATTATGTACAAGAAGATGTATAAATAAATAAATAAATAAATTTATTACCTGTAGTTTTTGTCCCAGTGTGATGTATTCCAGTATCAACTGAAAGAGTCTTTTTAATCTTGCTCTTGGAGTGATCCAAGTGAGAACCAAATAGGTGAAAGTGATGGCCAGAAGATGGTCTTCGCATTCTAGTTGATAATCTGTCCCCTTTACCAGAGACAGGACTCAGTAGAGCATGTTGATCACTGGTCGTCGTTTGAGGAGAGAGACATCTTCTGAAAGAATACAGAAAATGAAGAAAGATCTTCTAACGCTGAACCTCTTATTTCAATCTTAGATTTTTACGATATATTATGTTATCATGTTACACATAGCGAAAAATATATATATAGTCTGATGCAACTGATTTTGGAGAGCAAAATGGAGAGAAGACGTCAGATGTCATGGCTCTGCAATATTCGCGAGTGAACCGGCATCAGAAAGTTCGGTAGGAATTAGGGATCGCCAACATTAGAGGAACCTGATGTGACACAAAAAGAAGATAGGTATGTCGCAAATTACCTCGGTAGTTCTTGTAGTTCTATGTTTTCATGATCACTGGTCTCTTCCCAAGATTTTCTCTCCTTTAGCTTCTTTGCACGATGCCTTGAATATGTTGGATCCGGATGGTCTAATCTGTAAAGAAAACATGGTACCGGCTTGTTGTGTGAAACAATTTCATATATTTTTCTTTATTAAATATGTGATTTATCAAAAATTCTATACTAATGATCAACATTTCGATATTTTGACGTTAAAATCGAAGATCTACTCAACGATGTGATTACAAAATGTGTGAGAGAAGCATGGATCTCTATGTTACAAAAGTTTGATTGATTTTGCATAAACAATATTATGAATATGAAAATGAGAGAATATGGATTTATTTTTCAATAAAAAGTCATAGATCTGCTTGTTTATGGTTCACTAAATTACATCAAATTGTGATTATAAATCTATAACGCTTTATAACCTTCACTCCTTATGCAAACAGCTTCCCTTCAAATTAATTAAAATATTATCTATTTTTATTTTGATTCCTTATATAATATACCACATTCTGTACAATATTAAACGCAACGAAGTTCACATATATTATGCACTTATTCTGTTAAAAATGATTTTGACCAAATATATTTCAGTTGAAGACTCGGGAATCATAAATGTATTAATGTGAAATAAAACACATTTTCATTTTAGTATTGTATAGCACTTAAAAACGAAGCGCTTTTTTCTTGACTTAACATTTTTACAAAATCATAAACTTTTGGTGATTATATTTCTTTCCAACAATTATTTGAGTGACAATACGTATTTTTGAATGATATCACTAATGAAATATGAAATCTCTACTTGAATACCTTAGATCTAACCTAGTTGGATGAGATTTCCTCCTTTCTCCAGAAACAATCCTATCTAATTGTGCAGCATCAATTCCCATCTCCGATAACCTATCGAGCTCCAAGGCTAGCCTCCTCAAGGTATCTTCTTCTTTATCCTGTGAACTTGACGATTTTAAGTTCTTTTTGGCATTGGATTGATTTTGATTTTGGTGACCACTGAAACAGGAAAAATAACTTTAAGCACCTACATTAGCTCGCATGAGAACTGAATTAAAATTTTGTGAATTTTAAAAAGGAAATCAAAATTGCCTTTCCAAATTAATCTCTCTACAAATAAGATGATTGAAGGAACCATGTAACAAAATGATTTATGACACATAAAAATCCTTTTTTATTTTATCAGTTTTCAAAATCCACATGTGGTATTTTTTTGCATTGTAAGTATTTTGTGATATCTTAATAATTTTAACTGAAAGAAACTCACTGTCTGAGACATGAAATAACAATAATATAATAAATTACTTTAGTTTAGAGGTACACTCTGAGTTTTGTAAATCTTCTTCATCCACGGCAGCCAAGTTTGGTGGAGATGTTGTAAATACAGTGTCCAAAGAATCCCCTCTCTGGTAACAAAATAAGAGCATTTAAATCAATATAAATGTACCTATTCATAATACAAACTATCATCATTCTGTATTTTGATCTTAGAAATGGTACAATTCATAATACGATCTTGGTTATTTACAATCTCTAAAAATAGAAAATTCGGCTGTTTTACCATAAATCCTTGATCTAACGACATGTCATCACTTCCAGAACTGGCATTCATCGCAGATATGTTAGTGTCAGATTGTGGAGTTGACTGCTCTTCAACTGCTGGGATGTCCTCGTCTTCCTGGTATTTTGTTGACGTTGTTTCTTCGAAAGCAAAGTTATCTACACCTCCTTCACTGTCCGCTCCGTTAGTTCCAATTCCAACACGCTCTAGTTCCTGTATCCTAGATTGAAGTTGAGTAATTATCTCGTCCCGCTTTCTCACTTCCGACTCAAGGCTGTTAAACCTAAAATATTCAAAATGATCTAAAATTTTAGAAAAACATATTTATTATAAATTTATTAGACCGATTCTTTCCAAGATGTTGTATAATCGAATTATTTGTTTCATAATATAATGTAAATGTATTTTAATAATCAATATTTCGTATCTTATGAAATATTTTGGAAACAAATGATAATAAGTCCAATATTCAAAAAGGGTGACAAACATGAAATAGAAAATTATCGGCCCATCTCAAAACTTTCCATCATGAGTAAAATATTTGAAAAAATAGTGATAGACCAAATAAGTCCAATAATTAATACCAGGTTGATTGACAGCCAGCATGGCTTTCGCGTTAAAAGGTCAGTAGAATCAAACTTATTAGAGTTCACATGCTACCTATCAAAAAAAATGGAGGGGGGCGGACAAATTGATGCAATTTACAGCGATTTCACTAAGGCGTTTGATAAGATTAATCATACTATTCTACTGCGGAAGGCTTGGTATATGGGTATCCGGGGAGACTTGTTTAGGTGGTTTGAATCTTACATTACCAATAGATCTCAGGCTGTACTGTTGCACGGATATACATCGGATTTTAGGCCTATTTACTCAGGTGTACCCCAGGGATCCCATTTAGGACCTCTGCTCTTTCTGATATACATCAACGACATTAGAGACTGTTTACGATACTCAAAAATATTGCTTTTTGCGGATGACGCTAAAATATATAAAACGATTACAAGCTTGCAAGACTGTTTGGAACTCCAATCCGACCTCGATAGAATTCACAATTATTGCATTAACAACCAGTTATTCTTGAATACAGAAAAATGTAATGTAATCACTTTTACCAGAAAAATCAACAAAATAATTTATACATACTCTATAAATGGTGAACAATTAGAATATAAAAAGGAGATAAGAGACTTGGGAATCATATTGGATGAAAAATTGAGTTATGTCCAGCATTTTGAGAGTGTGTGTAAGCGAGGATTCAACATGCTCGGTCTCATATTAAGAAGCACCAAATCATTCAAAAATCCCATGTCCTTGGTGGTGTTGTTTAACTCCTTGGTTAGAAGCGTGCTTGAGTTTGGAGCTGTCATATGGAGTCCTAATTACATAACCCACATTGAGGCACTTGAAAAACCCCAAAAAAAATTAATTAAACAGCTGAATTTTAGGAATAGAATCCATTTGGAAAACTACAGAATTAGCCTTCAACACTACAAAGTGAAATCATTGGAGTCTAGAAGACTTGTGGCTGACTTATGTTACTTGCACAAGATAGTTAATGGTGGAGTAGATAGTCCGAGTATATTGCAGCTGCTTCCCTTTCATTGCCCTCAGAGAATAGTCAGGAACCCATCTTTATTTTACATTGACACACCTAGGACTAATTACTCACGCAATTCATTCGTTAATAGAGCATGTTATTGTTATAATAAAAACTGTATGAGTGACCCTAGGCTTGATATTTTTACGTCTAGACTCTATACATTCAGAAAATGTTTGATGGAGATGGTTAAATTTTAATTGTATTTTGGGTATGCCTGCGCTGGGACTGATCTTTCGACTGACCCGACAACTTGTTTTTCCAAAAGGGAGCTAATCCCTTCCTCTCCTCCTCCTTTTCCCCTCCTTGACCCTTCCCAAACCCTCTTGCAATGCTATATGTAGGTTCAATAGTTTTTAATTTATTCAAACTTTTTATTCATAATACTAAATAAGAACATTGTAATTGGCGTTATGAAAATTTGTAATTTTTATACTATTTTATATAAAACTCAAAGCTGTAATGTTCATTCAAATAATAAAATAAAATAAAATAAAATAAAATAAAAAAATAAAATATTAGAATAAAAAATAAAATGTACCGTTCTTGAAACTTTCCTTGAACTTCATGCAGATGTCCTTGAATAACGTGTTTAATCCCTAGTAGAACATCACTGTAATACTCTTGTTCTTCTAAAGAACCTAAAATTTTTATGTTATATTAGTTACATATATAGGGATATTTGACATGTACATTTTTTTTGTATGTAAATAGTATTGCACCGAAGATAATTATTTACTAAGTCAATGAAATATTTTTAGGTTAATACATGCAATTTCTACATTCTTACCTCTAAATAATTTACGCTGATTTGCAACAGTTGTTATCAGGCTTAGTTTTGGTTTTTCTTTAGGAACTCTTATTTCTTCGGGGTGTAAGCCTTCCAGGACAGGTGATGTAAATCTATATTTTGGGGTGAGGGTGGAACTGATATCTTGCAATTCATCGATAACTTCTTTCTCTGCAAGAATCTCATGGATAAGTGTGGGAGAGTCGGGAATCGTGGGTATGTTTTCGGTATTGTACCTTTGAATATCAATAACATTTCCCGTCGAAGGTGGACTTGGTAGATCATCATCAAAGTCCCACATGTCATCGGGTTCACTCTTTTCTGACGATTGCGAATGCTCGCTAGTTAAACGTTGATATGGATTTGATAAAGGGAATAGGGGTTTTTGTTCATTAGTGCTATTTGGAGGAGATGTCAATGTGTCCCGATTGAATGTTACACTTTTAGTAAACTTTGAATGTCTAGCTGCATAACCTTCAATTGTTGGTGCTCTTATCAATTTCTTGAATTCTGTAGGACAAAACTTTGGCGAATCTTGAATTTGTGTATCTTCTGACAGCTTTTTAAGAATTGATTTTAAATTTCTTCTTTCTAACGTTTCATTTGACTCTGGGCTAAGTAATGATTGTGAGCCGTCGTGTTGAATTGTAAATGGACCACCTAACTTCATTATGTTATTTCTACGACGTTGATCCATTTTACTTCCTTCTGAGTTACTTCTAGTCAAAGAATCACTATCGCCGTTGCTACTACATGATTCTGGATAATCCAGACTAGAACTTCGTCTTTTTTGCACTTCTTTTTCTAATTCTTCTAACTTTTGTCTTTCGTTTAAAATTTTTAATTTCTTTACAAAAGGCAGCGTGCCAAACTCAGGGGAGAGATCTTCTACAGAAACATAAGATTTGTGCTTTTTCGGCACATTGAAAAGAGGTTGTTTCAATTTGGCACTTGGTGGATGCTTTTCTTCTGGAAAAACATCTTTTTGAGGAGAACTTTCACAAATTTCTGATATTTTCACAGTACTGTCATCAGATACACTACTAATTGACTCAGTTTTTATTTTCACGTCCTTATTAGTTAAAACTAAACAAGAATCATCATTACTTCCTGTCGATACTATCTCTATATTCCTATTATCTAAATCTATATTATTATTATCACTTGTATTAATATCATGGGATGGAATAGAAATATTGGGGGACGTTACAGGTGAATTAATATTTTTTACTATACCTAACTTAGATAAAGCTGAAAATTTGGCACTTGTGTCTGATTTGATAGCACTACTTTCTAGTGAACTATCTGTTACCATCACATTTTGTTGACTTGTATTAGAGTCTTTAGAATCACCTAAGATAGAAGCCTTTTTTAATTTGGACCAAGGCTTTTTGGCTCCGCTAGGTTTTTCTTCTTTAATAACTTTTTCTGTGGATTCCTTAGAAGGCTCCGCCGGTTTAAATAGCTTCACGTCCAGATTGATTTTTTTGGCATTCGTTAACGATGAGTCTATTTTGTTTGGCACAGTTTCCGTTGGTGTTGCTTCTCTTGGACTAGGCGTTGCACCTTGTAAAAGTTTCAATTTGTCTCTGAAGGTCGTTCCAACGGCTTTCACTGGGGATTTTATTTTATTCACTACACTTGATGGAATCGATATTGTCTGTATGTGAGGATGAGGAATTCTATTAGAGTCTACCTGTGTGGCATTTAATTTATCGTTTGCTACTGTTATTGTCTTTTCGCCTGACGTATCACTTTTGGTGTTTTCGTTTAAGTCTTTACACAATGGTTGCGTTACCGAAGTACCATCTTCTTGAAGTTTCATGATTTTGTCTTTGAAGCTCACTTTTGGTTTTGAGGATGAGTCACTGGAACCGGATGAATTTTTCCTAGTTGGTTTAATGGTGGGACTTATAGATTTTCCCGGTGATGTGAAACCCGATTCTTTTCTCATGGGGCTGAGGGTTTTTACAGTCGGGCTTAGTGGACTTTTCAACGAGCAAGGACTTATGGTATCTGAACTGGAGGGTGGATTGCTACTAAGGGTGGACTTTTCTAACCCACTCGTTGACGGTCCAGCGAGACTTCTTTCCCGGTCTTCTTTGGCTTTCAGAAGAAGGAGCCTCTGTAACAGTGGTAACCCAGCACCGATTACTTCCGGTTCATTCGGTGTAGGCGTTGAAGTCGACGGAGTTGTTTGCGGTGCAGTCAGCTGAGGAATGCTTTGTCTACTCTTATGCATGGAAGCTTCTTTTTCTTCCCTTTCCTAAAACATAATGAATTTTAAATTTTAATATTCAAATAATTATGAGGGTTTCAAATCAAATATGTATATGGATTTAATTTTTATTTTTAAACTTTTGAGTATTTTTTTTCGTATCATAAATAAACGAAAAATGATGAACATGCGGAAAAAATGCAGGATAAATATAAAGCCCAGATCAATTATTGAAAAAGGTGTTTTTTAAAGAACAATATTTTAATATAAATCAATATTATTTAGTGAAAGATACATTTCTTAAAAAGAAAATGGTAATGTTTTACATAACTGAAGTACTTCACTGGTTTTGTTTACAAATAAAGAAAGTAAAAAACACTACAAATATTTTTACCATTTGATTATTTAACATCAATGAAATTTGTGGATTGCTAATTATTTTTTCTCCGAAAATTTTAGTACTGCGTTATTTTCAATCTGAGCTTTAATTAAGGAAATAAATATTTACTATACATAATGTCCAATTCTGATTCGTTTCAGCGAACTAAAACGTCTAAATCAACGGGAGACCGTGGATAAAAGGATTTTATCCGCGCAGTGTGACGTAAAGAGTCCCGTATAAACGCAGTCAACTTTTTGACATTTATCATATACTAAAATTCAGATGGATCAATTTAGACGAATCAGAATAGGACATGTTATTATATGTGTGAAGCGTGCTATTCGAGAGATTGTGCTAAAACTTAGCCAACTACCTACTTTTGGATTTTCTGTTTCAATTACCTGTCTTTCCTTAAGTAACTTAAGTCTCGCAAGAAGTGGAAGACCTGCACCAAGGGGTGATATTACCTTTTCTTCTTTACCACCAGGTTCTGCACTTCCACTTGTCTCGTCCTGGCAATAGGACCCACATTCATTACACATTACTAGAAAACTCTACATTTTTTTAAAAGAAAAACATGTTCCATTTGAACTGACGCACAAAGGATATGTGAAAATTTAATAACTGCACACAAAATAACAGACGTGTGTTTAAATAGCAACTGCACACAAAAAACAGATATTTCTTTAGAGAGCAAATGCACACAGGACAAAAACAGACATGACGTGATAAAGACATCCTTCTGGAACCTCTCATGTGGGACTCACACCAAACATTGTAGACTGTAGTGCAAATTACAAAATAATATGTAAAATAATATTACTGTGTTTCTAATATAAGTAATTACGTGTAGAGAGTAATAGACACGAGCGTGTACCTACTATTTTCTATTTGTTTTTAGGATAACGCCTTGCCTTTGTACGTGTAAAAAGTAATTAATAGACACGAGCGTGTACCTACATAAATCTGTTTGTTTTTAGGATAACGCCTTGCCTTTGTACGTGTAGAGAGTAATAGACACGAGCGAGTATCTACATACATAAATCTATTTGTTTTTAGGATAACGCCTTGCCTTTGTACGTGTAAAAAGTAATTAATAGACACGAGCGTGTACCTATATAAATCTATTTGTTTTTAGGATAACACCCTGCCTTTGTACGTGTAAAAAGTAATTAATAGACACGAGCGTGTACCTACATAAATCTATTTGTTTTTAGGATAACGCCTTGCCTTTGTACGTGTAGAGAGTAATAGACACGAGCGAGTATCTACATACATAAATCTATTTGTTTTTAGGATAACGCCTTGCCTTTGTACGTGTAGAGAGTAATAGACACGAGCGAGTATCTACATACATAAATCTATTTGTTTTTAGGATAACGCCTTGCCTTTGAATTATAGATTAATAGATATGAGCGTGTATCTACTTAAATCTATTTGTTTTTCGGATAACACCATGCCTTTGTATGTACGTGTAGAGAATAATAGACAAAATATAGTAGGTCAATTGTGAACTCCATCTTGGACAACACTACTACACGTACAATGGGCTGGTGTGGTTCAACTAACTCGAAACAGATTTGAGAGAGGCAACGGAATGTAATAATTTCGAAAGAAAAATAAAAAAAAGACTTATTTTTACTGATAACTTAATATTGACTGATTTGTGAATTGTATTAATATTAATAATTCTGTAGACATTATTATTATTTCTTTGTTTATAAAATTCTCCCTGACACACAAATGCTTGCACTCTGGTAAAGGGCATTGGTTGAGCAATAATGAATATTGCCATATTATATCAATAATAAAACAAGCAAGTAGCTATTCAATCGGGGTTTGCCATCTGTGGAATGGACGGTTATTTCTTTGTGATTTATTCTGAAATCCGAACATACACAGAGGGCAGATGGTTTTGTGACATTTTTTTTTCTGCTGAAAAACGTGACATTAAGTTTCGTCGGCTGACTTAAAACGGGTTGGATTTGTGGCTCACATATTGAACGCGTATTTTTGGTGTTTGTGAATAGATCCTGTACTGTCACAGGATTGAAGATCCTACCCCCTTCCCGTGAGCAAGAAAATTGAATCGGCAGAGCTGTCCCTGTGTTCCTGTGAAGGAATAAAGATACGTCTTAAGTAAGTGACTGTCTATATTACCAGGTGGCATAACAGATCTCGATTTGTAGTTAACTTAATTACAACAATAATTTTTGGGTTTGGAGTAATTGAGCTCAAGACTACTCGGACAGCGGGATATCTACAAGCTTGCTCGTCCAGGCATCGTGTTATTTTTATTTAGTATCTTTTTATGTATCTTATGATTTAATTGTAGGTATTATGTGCTGTATTTTTTAAATAAAATAAATAAAATGATGAAATGAAATTCGACAAAAAATTCTTGTGAATAATTTTGAATTATTTTTTTTATGTATGCATTAACTATAATTGAAAATAATGCGTTTGTCAATCTTGACGCTAGTAATAATAATAATAATAAATTGGGATGATTTTAATACCGCCGTTTTTGTGATACCTCACCTCGAGGGCGCTTTGAATATAATACAGGTTTTCGTAAGACTCGCAGAAGAAGTGAGTTTTCAGGTAATTCCTCAATACGGTCAAGTTGTCGATTCGCCTCAGTTCAGGTGGTAGTTTTTTCCACGAAACTGTTCCAGCCCCAGCAAAAACAAAAAAGGATGTGCTACTCATGCATTACCTATATTAGCCATAAATGCTTTTGGTATGTGGTTAAATTATTATGTTTTTTCATGTATGCATAAGTCGGTCGTGGTAGGATTTGAACTCGCGACCACTGGATTACTAATCCAGCACGCTATCTGTTCTGTCATAGTAGCGTCTAGTACCAGCTCTTCTTTTCTGCATTCTTAGGTTAGGTTTAAGTTTGTTTATAATAATAATAGCGACTCGCGTGAGCGAGTTGCTTTATTAATTGATTTGCTTTATAAATTGAATTATAAATTATTATAAATTAAATTTATATATTCTTTTAATTTTTCGCATATAATATAAAAATTCACATCTCATTTGACTTAATACTACGAGATCTCAACCAATCAGAGAGCCAACCGGAAACAGAATGCGGAATGGTAAATGCGGATTGTAGACTCTAGTTTCTGTCATCACCCATCTAATTACTGGTATTGTTCAATACATTTATTTTTATTTATACCTACCATTTAAAATTGCACTGAAAATAATTACATTGAAGATAAACTGTCTAGTCGTCATACATTGTGTATATGCGTAAAAATAAATTTATCTTATTATTATTTCATAACTTTGTAAAGTAAACTTCAAGAAACGAGCTGACATAACTTCAAAGCGGCACGCACCGCACATTCGAGCACATGATGAACTCGCTCTTTAAAGTTCTTCCGAAAATCATATAACTTATTCATACAGCGAGGAAACTTTGATCATAATAATATCATACAACTTGACTTATTAATTACAATACATTATAATATATTCACGGTTAACTTACTAAGTGTGTGTTTAGTCAAAAATAATACCCCGTACATATTACATATATTCACGTTCAGCGTGTCAGCGCTTTATACATTTGCGTTGTACATATCTAAATATAAATACTTGGTACTCAAGTTTTCTTGAAACGTCATTAAATGTACTTTTTATTAAGGAAGCTTTAATGACAAATGCCAAGAAAAATGTTAGATTGTAGCTAAATTAAAACAATCCTTTAAGCAAAATGTTAGATTTTAGCTAGATAAAAACAATCCTTTAAGAAAAACATTAGATTATAGCTAGATAAAAACAATTCTTTAAGAAAAATGTTAGATTTTAACTAGATAAAAACAATATTTTAAGAAAAATGTTAGATTGTAGCTAGATAAAAACAATCCTTTAAATAACTTGGTTCCAAAAAGAAAGACCAATGAAGTTCTAGCGGAGCTTGCGTAGTGATTAGCAATTGCTTGACCAAGAGCGGGGTAGTCATGGTTTTAGTCTTGAGCCTCCGGTCTTGTATTTACAAATGTGGTCTTGATATTGGTCTTGGCTAGCATACTTAGTCAATTATTCGCCTTGGTTATTTTCTTGTATACACAACCAGTCTTTTGGTCTTGCAAGTCTTATATTTCTTAAATATATACCTATATATTTTTTATTTTTTTGTTAAAACTCAGACATATTTCACTTTTGACATATATGTCAAAAACACCAATTTATAATATTATGTCGCTAGTTCATAGATAATTTCTTACTCTTTATTAAAAAAAAAAATTATATAAAATCTTTCGAGACTGCAAGACTCTTGCAATAGTCTTGTCTTTCTTCTTTCTTTTGCTCATCACTACTAGCGCTATAGCATGGTTTTTATGAAAGGAATACGTTCTTCAATGATGATCAGCTAAGACAAACTATTGGCGAATAACTATTTGAGAATGACGGATTGTGTATACCTACATGTTTTTTTAGTGAAGAAATCGATATTTTTTTAGTGATACTTCTTGAATCAAATATTGCACATATTGTTTGAAATAAATAAATACTCAAAACGTTTCGTAACCATACATGCACAACGGACTAACCATACATCAGTTTTGAAATTGTTTTATGGTAAGAATAAAAGTGACTCAATTCAAAATTTAGGCAAATCGATTTAGATACATAAATCGACTTAAAAACATATTTTACCATCTTAAAATTAAAAAATTTCCCTTTGCCGTTAAAGAAAGCAATATTTTACGGAAAAATTTACTGGACGAGCAGACGTGTAAAAAGCCCACTGTCCGGGGATATGGGGCTTAATTACTCCAAAAAAAAAATGTTGAGAGCAAGTCAACTACAAGTCGAGATCTGTTATTCCAGCTGTTAATATAAAGAGTCTCTTAATTATGTAAGGCGTATCTTTTTATTTCCCAGGAACAGGTCCGAAGTTCAATATCTTTTCTCACAGGGGGTAGAATCGACAGTTGTAAACAGGATCGTATCCGCAAGTACACAAAAGAACGTATAACGTATATTTATTTAGATCAACACAGAACCAAAAATACGTGATATGTTTTAACCCGCGGGAGATAAATGCAACCGCTCCAAGTTGGCCAACGAAGTGACGTTTGCAGCACAAGTCGAACGCGAAATATTGCCTAGACTGCATAGCCTAGTCTTTTAATTTAGTTTCTTTAATAATAGGAGAGTGTTGAGGATTTCACTCGCTGGGAGGGTGGACTGACGTACGAATTGTGTGCATTTTTTTCCTTTCCCATTATCTCCTCCTTTTCCTATTTTCCTCAAAGCCCCACCAAGCAATGACAACTTTGTGTTTATTTTACTTTTTATTTAGATTTTAGAATGTATACATATATATGACAGTGTTGGTTTATATATTGATGTTGCGCCTTAAATCAGACAATAGGTATAGCGTATTAACGAGTACATACGAACAAAGGATTCGGGAATCTTCGGGGGTCTGATATAAGGCAAAGTGGGCGGTTTGTTGGGGTCATTCTGGTTATACATATAGGCTCTCACGTAGTGGTTTAAAAGGGAACTAATTATTGTGCTTCACTCTAAAATATATATTCATGTAATTACAATAAACTGTGTAAAGTGTTAACGCGTGTATTTATTGATATCTGAACACCAAAACTACCAGATATCACAGTGCACTTCACTATTTAGTAATAAGCTGTAAACAGTTTTTGTCCTTGAATTGTTTTGTATCTGTAATTAATTGTACTTTGTTATGACTGTTTTGTTTACATTGATATAAAATAAAATAAAAATAAAATACGACTGGATCACGCTAGTCACAATTGTTACTACAAACAAGCCTAACCAACCTATTTTTACTAAAATTTTGTAGGTTGGGATTAAAAAATATTGTGTGAAGACTAGGCTATCCCCTAGATCTGCCCTCTGTGTTTGGTAGGACGTCTAAACAAATCCCGTCAATAAATAAAAATAACCGCCGTAAATGACCGTCTATTCCACAGATGGCGGACCTCGATCATTTAGTTTACTTGTCAAGATATAAAAAAAGATAATAAAAAAATAATATTATTTAATGCCCCAACCAGTGACTGTTTTTTTTTATTTTTAGATGGTATTATATTGTTTTTTAGTCAATTTATATTTTAAGGAAACTCGATTTGCCACAATTTTGGATTGGGGCACTTTAACTGTCACCGTTCGATATTATGTATGTCTGTAACTGACTTCATTCACAACATCCAGTGCAGAAATATAGGTATAAATAATTAAACAGACATTAACGTTTAATTACAGGAAGAACATGCGAGGAATAATAATAAATAAAAACACGAAATAATATAAGAACAGGTACGTGTATCAAAAATATGTTTCACACAATAAATATCTGACATCAAATAAAAATATCAACTATGTACGTATCAGCCATGAGCAACCTCTAACATTTTGTGTTTAAAAAAATATAATTGAAACTGAAAAATGAAACTTTACTAGATAAATTCACCAAGTGAAAAATCTTCATATTTAATTTAAAGAAAATACTATTTTGAATCATTTTCTCAGTGGCAGCTTTAGAGAATATTAAGCTGTCATTATTTGACGAGGTTAAGATATAAGAAAACATCTTTTATCTTATTTATTAATCTCTAGTTTTACGCCCCAAAGTAGGTACGTACTTGATACATAAAACTCTATTGTAATTAATATTTTTATAAATAAATAAAATAAAACATTTCATAATTACTCCACTGAATGTGAATGAATGTGAATCGGTAGTAAAAAAGTATTAGAGTATTGTTTGCTCAATGCATATCGAAGAAAAGTAGGCATTTATTTGAAAGATTCAGCATCTTTGACAATACAATGCTAAGAACAATTTGAAACTATTATTCATAAAATATCGTTCATATTTGTGTATAAGATAAATTATAACATATATTATTTGATATGCCTTGTTTATACAAAAACGATTAAGTTTAGAGTATTGTGGAATCAATTAAACAAAGTTCAATGTGGAATGTGGAATCAATTAAAAAGTCTTAGAGTTTGAATTGAAAAATAGATGATAATATATGTGTTTGTAACATTTTTTCACTTGTGTAACAATGAGTAGTTTCAATATTAAAAAGGAACTGCCTCCCTGACCAGCCAGGTGGTTAAAAAATATTTGAACAACACCAATTTAGTTATTTTATTTTAATATTTTAGTTACTTTTTTAATATATAATCGCAACAAACAAACCTAACCAACCTAATATCATTTAATGATTCGGCGGATATTCTGTGGTAGTTAATATAAACCATTTTTGAATTATAATTTTGCTATAAACCACTTGTTTTTTGAGTCACTTCGCGACATGTTTCGGAAGCGCTGTCCTTCCATCGACCGGCTTCCATTTACTTAATATATTCCCCATCAAAAACAAAAACACTTCACAATCCTTCCCTCCCCCCACCAACCCTCAACCGCCAACCCCCTCGCTTCACAGACAGATACACACAAATTCAACATGTTAGTCTCGACACGCCGGTCGATGGAAGGACAGCGCTTCCGAAACATGTCGCGAAGTGACTCAAAAAACAAGTGGTTTATTGCAAAATTATAATTCAAAAATGGTCTAACCAACCTATTTTAACCAAACTTTTGTAGGTTAGGTTTAAAAAATAGGTGTCCATCCTAGGCTATCCTGGCTGGTCAGGGAGGCAGGAGGTACCTATTAAAAAGGAACCATTGCTCATGACTATTACGTATTTGAAAAAAAAACATTTTTTAAAACCAATACTTAAAATTTTGTGCTCTGAGTTTTAGTATTTCGAATCAATTTGATTCGATTACTTTGTTGACTATATATGTATGTTGTTTTTTTTTCACCTCAGCATGATGGTTCTCGTCGCTTTCAACCCTAGGCATTCGTCTCAGTACTCCCTTGGGTACCGGCCCTGTGCCTCCGTTACTGTCGCCAAGGGGGCGAAGCTCCAGGGACTCGGCCCCTGCAGCGGAACGCCGAGAGGGTCTAGATCTACTACGCAGAACATTGCGGAGACCCTGAATTTCACACATTGTTAGACACACCTGTTTGGCACAATCCTATTCTCGAGACATGGTATTTTTACACTTTTTTTAAACACACCGGTTTTGCACAACCCTATTCAGAACACGTGGTACAATAAAATGGATGAATTAATTAAACAATGTTTATACTGAAATGACCAGGACATGAACATTTTTTATTATTTTTTCCCACCCAGATTGGCATTAAAAATTAAAAATATTTGAAAAATTTAATATACGAAAATTAATGTTAAAATGTTATTTTTTGAAAAGAAAAAGAAAAAATTATAATATCATAATAAAATGTACTTGTATGTTTTTTTATGTGTTTTTTTTTTATTTATTTTTTCATATACCTACGCAGTCGATTGTGTATTTCAAAAAGTCTATTTTATTTAAAGTTCTTTATCTATTCTATCAATTTTTCGTATGGCATGTCATTGTACAGAAGGACATACCATAGATGCTCGAATTTACATATTCTGGATTTACCAGTCATCAAAAACATGAGAAATTTCTAATTATTATAATTAAATATTATTGACAAATTTTTACAACTCATTAGATACTTAATTTGAATACTATTGAGAAACCGGGAAATCAAGGCACATACAGGTCTTACGTAATCGGCTATTATGACTTTTTTATTGAGTTCCCTTAATAATGCAATTTTTGAAAGTTTTATATAGGTACGTTATTCATCAAAATCACATGAGTATAAGCATAGCCGTATATTAATTTATCATAAAAATATCGTTGGCTCTCGATGTGGAAAAAATAAAATAAAAATATTCAAAAATATATGGGTAGTGGCAGAGCGGTTAGTGCACTGGATTAGTAATCCAGTGGTCGCGAGTTCGAATCCTGCCACGATAGATTAAAAAATAGATTAGATTAAAACAGATAGATGGACAGCTTAGAACATCTTGATTAAATAAATATATCTTCAAAATTATGAGCTGTCACAAGGAAAAACTCACTATAAAAAATCATTCAAAATTGGTGAATATCGCAATTATTGCGTACCTATTACTGATCACTAAAGCCAGCCGATGACAGGTCTTTATCCCTGTAAGAATGTTTTTCCCTTGCTTCAATCCATCTCCATCTCTATTGAGATATTAAAAACAAATATAATAGAGTTAAAATAGGTACTATTTTTTACCTCTTTTACGACTTTTCATGTTATAATTTCTAACAATAACTGTGAAAATTAAATAAAATCGATATTACATATATACCAACGTGTTCCGAAAAGAGTCGAGCAAAAATCATTATTCTTGAAAAAATTAAGTTTCTTTGCTTTCATATAATATGTAGATATTTATATTAATTTCCTATATGTATGTATGACAAAGAGTTTATTTTTATTTATTTTTAGCATACAGGTAAATAACAAGATGCTGAAAGGGAATACCAAAAAATTAAGAATATATTTTCATGCAAAAACTCGATCAAGTTCGATACATAAAATGTAAATTCGTTTAATTTTGAAAGTTAAACATTTACAAGGAAACAATACGATGAAATTATTCATTACAATGAATATGTTTATATCATATTATGTAGGTACATCGAAATGATAATCTACGTATGATTTATCAAATCATTATCTTATGAAATCACTTGCAAAGTAATTAAACTTCTATTATTTTCAATAAACGAAAAAAATAAGAAATAAAATTAAATACCTACTATAAATACTTGAAGAATAAAACAGGTACGTAAACTTTTATGATAATGATACCAAATTTAAAAAATATATATGAACGAATTTTCAGATGAAGATTCTATTAAAATATGGTTAAAATTCAATTTTAATTTTTGCATATTTTGAACAATTACATCGTAGATCTTAATATACTGGTAAAAATTAAACAAGATTGATTTGATGTTCTACGACAGTTGATTTATTTTCGTTTCGCCTGGTAGGAGTCTTTTCAACTGATAAAACACAGCATAAATTCATTCCACATATACCTATATAAAAAATGTATGAAAAATAATTGATAGATTTAATCTGTATCTATCATAAAACTATGTTTTCCTGTTGATAATATATTGATAATATTTGACTTATTTTGTCAGTTGAAAAACCCGTAAAGGCGAAATAATCGTCCTATAAAGAGGAATAAATTGTTTCATTTTAACCATTTACTTAATAATTAAGTTTACCTGTCACATATTATTGAAAAGCTTTTTAATTTCAACTTTGACTAACTTTTATTACGAATAAACATTTACAGTATCGATGGCAGAACAACGTCAATATTGGTTATTTTGGTAAAATTGGTAATGTAGAAAAGGTAGAACGATACGGTAGAACAGTTGAATTAGAAAAATATGTAGGTATAATTGAATAATAAAGAAGGTAATCTATAATGGAATATACATTGATGTTTTAAACTACATATAAACATATTTATATCGGCGAAACATAATAAATAGTTTCGAATAAACTTTAGATTCTCGAGGATTATTCATTTTGTTTTTACAATAATTTAAAAAATAAAGTTTTTTTATTAGAATCGTAAAGTTCTAGACGTGAATTTATTAAATTTATTAGACAATTAAATTTATTATTTATGTGTGTATTAAAATTGTTTTATTTTATATTTATAATCAACATTGGTAGCTGTGAGGAACCGGCTTAGAATAGTGGTTCCACTATTTTCTATTATCATCATTTTTGAGTGTCCCGTAAGATGCGGGTAATCGAAACTACAACAGTCAACAATAATAACATCTCACATAGTTAAGCAATTAGGTTCACCATCCATTCTGAATGTTGTGCCTTTTTATGTGAGACGAGACTGGTGTGTGGGTATACTCATATGTGTTGTGCTCCCTCTTATAAGGCAATGCACACCCGCACACCTTTCGCTAGTTACCCCACATTGTGGGATATGCCGTGATGGTATGAATGAATGAATGAATAAACATTTTAAAATGTGGTTGATGTTTAAGCAAATCAAGATTATACCAAAGATATATCCAAATCAAAAGATTTGTTTTTATTTCTAGTTTAATTAATCCGTACATAAATGATTTGAATAAAACTGACTATGCGTTAATTGATTTTTCAACTGTAGATAAAACTATACTTAATAATGAAAAAAGTAACCTAATAATGCATGAAAATCAAATGAATTATGTTCAACTACCAACTCTCCTGCCTGGCACTGTCCCAATGTACAGCCTATATTGGGTATTGGGGTAACCACTTCTCGTACTCTGCAGTTCTGGGTATCGCTTTCATGTAGGTAAGCCGTTTCTATGTAGGTTCTTAGAGCAATTGTTTATGCAAGCGTTAATTGGTCTTCCTCTGGATGATACACGGGGAAGATTAATTGTATTGCCTTATTTACGTCATGGTCTGGTAGTCTCCTTTTACATGCCTATACCATCTCAGCTGACGCTCTTCTAGCTTGCTGTTTACTGTTTATGTCAGTGAATCCCATGCTACCACAAATGCGTCAACTCTTTATGTAATCTTTTATAATGATACTCCTACCGACCACCTAATCATTCGTATTTCCGTGGTATCAAAATGCCATGCGTAGGAATTGTACACTCCAGCTTTCGGAGTCATACATATTTGCAGGTCTGACAATTGTTTACTAAATTTTGACTTTTATTTTTTTTTGGGGCACACAAAATTCCAGAAACTGATCTGAATTTCATCCATTCTTTATTCAACTATCAACGAATTTCAAAAACATATATTTATAGCATATTTCTATAGTCCAATGTAGATCGCCTTCTTAAGAGAAAGATAGAAAATATATGAAAAAAATCGGAGATTTTTTGGTTTCAGAACATTTGTTAACTAAAAAATAAAAAATCTTACCTGAAATAATATTAAAAAAAATTAAACAATAATTACCTTCACGTCACTTCGCAGTCTATGGACAATCCTCTTAGTGCCACTGTTATCTTCTCCATCAACTTTTTCATCGCCAGTTTCTCCTGAAAATTCAAAATAAAAAAAAAATCAAAAATATTTTTTTTACGTTTTAAAATTGTAATGAATGTGACGTCACTAGTTTTATCTACGCTATGTGGTTGCACTATTTTATTTATTTCATATTATATTTACTGTTTTTTTTTCAATATTTACCTACTTTTCCTTTTTTTCTAGCTTTGTCCGCCGCCGTTGATTTACCTAATCATAAATTTTATTTATTTATAATCTATTTATTTTTGTAAAAAAATATCGTCATACATATAACATATATTTAGCAAAGAGTTCATGCAACACACAAATATTATTGATTTCTAACACATCTATTACCTCACTGGGAATCTCACAGACCCTGCGTCTTAGATATCACTTAATTTACAAATCATGAAGATTCGTCAGTAAAATTCATTTTTTGGTATTAAAATGAGCTTCGTTTCGGTTTTGAAACAAAAAAATAAAGTTTTAAAAATCGTAGAAATATTGGTAAAAAGTGAAATGAATATGAGTTGGAATATGTACCTATTGATGTAAACAATTGAAAAAAAAATGCATTTGATTGCATAATATAAGTTTTTCCTTGTCATCTTTGATAAGGATGAAAAATAATCTTGTTTGTAAATGATATCCGAATAAATGAGGCAACATAATAAACATGTTTTATCTGATAATTATTTTTTTTTCATCAAGATACAATGATGTGACGTTTGATTCTCTCTGCCTGCTCCTTGAACGACAATGATGGTGTTATTTTTATAACAATAACTAAATATAAATCATTGCGAAGACATTATACAGTAAATTAAATGAAAATAATAGTAGCAATATTGCGTAAACTATTTTACGGTGAAATTTCACATAGCCAATTTACTGGGTGGCTTTTATGACAAACTCTTTTGAAAATGTGTTGGTCATTATTTTGATTTTTTTTAAATTTATAATTTCGATAGAAATCGTTTTTCTTTGTAGACTTCTGCCCGATTTACAATAGCGTGATTAATGTAGAGTAAATCGTCGATCACATCATGTAATACATTTACCTTTTTAATCACTTTTTGTTCATATAAAGATGATCTAAAAATTCATTCATCAGGTATTTTATACGTAGTAAGAATTTGAATAAAAAAGATTTTTTTAGAAAAAAAACAATAATATGTTCTCTAAAATATTTAAAAAAAATACTAGGCTCAAGTATTTTAGAGATCACATTTTTTTTAAATAATTACTTTATTTTTTATTCAAATTTTTTTTTAATATTAGGCAACCCACTCTTAGAAGAGTGATTTGTGCCAAATGGAAGAAAAAATAAAAAATAAGTTATTAAATATTACGACTTACAGATTAATACAATTGATTAAGATAAATTTAGATATTGCTGAATAAATAGCAAGAGACTTAAGTGATAAGAGACGCGACATGTTTACTGGTAGATGGACTTTTAAGTTGGGATATATGTCATATTCGTAGTGCATCGGACATTCCAATTCTGATTCAAATTCTTTCTACATATAAAAAAATACCCTATCCACCCTTCCAAGTTGTATGGATAAACTTGATAAAATATCCTCAGTTAAAACTGTTTTAAAAAAATATATTGTAAAAAGTAATTAAAAACATTTGACTCATTTATAAGTAGTAATTAAATAAAAAACATTTATCCCATATTATAATTTTAATACTGTAACTTAAGGAATGTAATATGTAATTGACCTTTTTGTATGGGAAACTCACTGATAGCCTGTAGGCTAGTGAGATTCCACTTATTATGATGTAAAAAATTTATGAAAATAAAAAATAAAAATTTAGTTCATCTTTATATTAACAAAAAAAGATTGAATAGGTTTTTAAAAAGAGAAAAAAAAGAAATATTTAATACCTCTAAAAATGAGTCCTTCGTAATTATTCTCTTTGAAGATAATAATTTGTGTCTAAATACATGAAATGACCATGAAAATTATTTTATTGTTTTATTTAATTACATTTTACAGGTTTTTAATTGAATTATTAAAGATATAGTCTTAGTACCTTTGGCTTTTCTTGAGCAGTTTCTAGCTTCTTGTAACCTTTTTCTGCCTAGAGTTTGCAAGATTTCTTGAGCTTCGGGATAGTCCTTCATGGCCGCTAAAACATCTTCTCGTGACAATGAAAACAATTCAGAATAGCCCACAGATCGGACATCAGCTGTTCGCCTGAAAGTATCATACAAAAATAATTAAAATACAGGAAACATGGACAGATCAAATTTTCAAATACAATTAACATGAGATTGCTAAAAAATATATTTTTAAAGCGACCATATAAACGATATTCTGAAAGATGGAAATGGAATAAGCGTGAACGACAGGTGAACGTGTACCTATGAAACGATGCATGAATGTTGACGAGGTGATGTATATGTGTCTCAAAATGGGACAATGTGACATTCAGTTCTCTCTTCCTACCTCATGAGGGACATGGCGTGATGTATGAAATAGAATATTCAACAATTAAACAAAATGAAGAATGTTATACCTAAGTTTGTAATAAAAAGCTAAAAATACAACATACAATACCATTGTGAGTTCGATCAACTCCCAATTTATAAAAGGTTTATAAACGTCAATACCTATTAAAGTTACTCAATTTTCTTTCGAGATCTTACTGTATGTAAACATTTCTTACTACGCAATAATAAAATTCTATTTCATTATTTCTAAACTGTCAATGGATGGATATTTTTGATTAAGTTAAAACCGTCTTTATTCCATTTCTGTTGTTTTCTGCCAAAAGTATTTACCAAAAGAGGTGGCTTCACTACCCCCAAGACAAAAAGTGTAGCACTTAGATCTTCCTACACACAACGCGTTTGTAAGAAATAGTTATATTTGAAAACGCAAAGGTGGTTTTTTGCCCACTAATATGCAGACTATTTTATACTATTTATTTATTACATATATAGAATCATACACGGCTTCATGAAATTATAATACATACTTATCAATTAATATCACAAAGCATACATATACATTATAAATATAACTAAAAAAAATTTGAAATATTTAAAGTTCCTAAAGTATATACTATTTATAAAAAAACGTCACTTTTACATTTTTGAAAGATAACGTTTTGTATATAATTAAAAAAAAGAATATGACACTGCGATTTCAAAACGATTTTAAAATTCAAAGACAATTCAAAGAAATTATATTCATTTGGGAATAAAATATTTTAATTGCTTCCCAAATAAATGAAATCAGATAACATAGGTATATATTACATAAAGAAAAACTATAGTCCTCCTCTTTAAGACTCTTATCTGGCCAGTACTTTCATATGGATCGGGATGCTAGGCAATCACTCAAAATGATGAAAGTCCTGAAAACTTTTGAGGGGAGGTACTGAGAAGGATTTACGGCCCGATTTGTGACAACGGAGAGTGGCGTATTAGATACAACAAGGAACTGCATGATCTGTACAAGGATCCTACCATCTTGAACGAAATAAAAATCGGGAGACTCAGATGGGCCGGACACATCCAGAGAATGAGCGAAGAGAACATTATAAGACGAATTATGAATGGTGCACTTGTGGGACAAAGAAAAATTGGAAGATCGAAGCTTAGGTGGCTGAACGGAGTAGTGAAGGATGCAAGCAATATCGGCGTCCATAACTGGCGTAATTAATCACGAGACCGACAGTCGTGGAAACGGGTTCTGCAAGACGCCAAGACCCGACCTGGCTTGTAGAGCTACAGATATATTACAACATATTGATAAAGTATTTAAAAAAAAAATAATATCAATAACAGAAAAGTCGATATGACCGGAAATGATCTATGGCCGAATGCTGGACCGAAAAGAAGGTACAGGAGAAAAACTTACACAACAACGAGATGGAAATGCTTAGGTGATCTCGAAGGTGTGACTAGGTTAGACAGAGTGACAAACCAACATATCAGAGGCAGCTTCGCAGCTTAGTTACGGAAAAGGTAACAAAAGTAAGGTTAAGATGGTATGGACATGTGATGAAGCATGAGGATCATGTAGTGCATGGGGCACTAAGAACACAGGAAGGCAAGAGAGGTAAAGGTCGACTCAGACTCACATGGTGGAACGGTATGGAGAAGGATTCGAGAATGGCACAATTGGATGAAACGATGGCGCCAGATAGAGAGGCATGGAGGATAAAAAAAAGGAGAGCCGACCCCAAAACAAATATGGGAGAAGTATGAGGAAAAAAAGAAAGAAGACGAAAAATATCAATGACAGAAATAGATTATTATTGATTCAGATTAAATTCAAAGTTAACTTACTTATTAAGACCGTCCAGATTGAGGATTCCGATTTCCCCAAAAAAGTCACCAGCCTTCATTGTCGTGAGCACTCGTCCAGTTTCTGATATAACTTCTAATATTCCATCGGCAATAATGAACATCTCCCTAGCGACTTCACCTGTGAAGTTTAACACAAATAAAACTTTAGCATAACCACAAGGGAACCTGAAAGATCCATGTTGTTTAGTTTCGATGGGTCATGGAAGAACGGCTAATGTATCTATTTTGTTCACCTCACCACAAACAATTGCTTGTTTAGTTTGAGTCAAGGGAATTCATGAGGATGAACATTTTGCTGTTCAGAAAAAGTTAAATGGCGATTCAAAAAACTACCTTAGTAATTAATACGTTTTATGTTCTTAAACTTCTTCTTAATTACATACGTCCTTTTTTAACATTTTTTTATTGCATAATTATGTCTTTTACATTTTAACAGTAGGTATTTTTTTTATATATTCCTTAAAAATACGAGTTCACCTCTTTTTAAAGGGAAATCATTAAATTAAAAAATTATAAATCGTACTATCAGCAATGCTACAGCACGCGAAATAATATAATTCTAATCAAACGACATATATTTTTGAAATAATTTGTTAAACTATGAATTTTATTTTTTTGTTTATTTTATTTGACAAAGGATTGCACACAGTACATGCATACAATATTATTAAAAGAAAATAAGCAAAAATACAAATAAGACATGTTCCTCTTACTTACTAATAATAATATCAATAAAAATAATATCAATAGAAGATAGTAGTTCTTTAATGCATAAAGTAATCTGTGAGGCGGACAAAAATTTAACAACATTAAATTTAAATGACGAGAATGCCAATAACAATATTATAAATATAAATGATGACCTTCTAAATTCGTGGCTAAATAAAATAATTCATTCTATACATCCAAAATTTCTCAACCAACCTTATGTTGACAAAATTTGGTCAAACAAATGGTTGAGTATTGGTGATTTGGACGCGGATTTAGAAGGTTTTATAATAGCGATTCAGGATAGAGTAATAAAAACTAAAAATTATCAAAAATATATAATAAAAGACATAAATGTAGTAGATGATAGTTGTAGGAAATGTTTGGCTTTTCCGGAAACAATCGAGCATATAATATCGGGCTGTTCTTTTCTCGCGCAATCAGAATATACATTTAGACATAATCAGGTAGCAAAAATAATACATCAAAATTTAGCTATTAAATATAAATTAATTGACGCGATAAACATAAAACCATATTATGAATATGATCCGATTTCATTTTTAGAAAATAATAATATTTCGCTTTATTACGATAAAACAATATTAACTGACCGGTCAATTCAACATAACAGACCCGATTTAATAATACATGATAAAATTAAAAAAATAACATATATTTGCGACGTGGCTATTCCAAATTCTAGTAATATTATAAAAACTTTTGATGAAAAAATTAGAAAATATACCGCTTTAGGTAACGAGATTAAAAGACTTTGGCATTCTCGTAAAATAATAATATTACCGTTCATTATTTCAGCCACTGGCATTATTCCAAAATCGTTAATCCGTAATTTAGAAATTATAGATTTATCAAAAAACTTAATAATAAAAATACAAAAAACGGTAATAATTAATAAATGTAGAATCGTTAAAGATTTTTTAAACGTTAATATTCGGGAATCAGTAGGGTTGTTAGGTAGTATAGAGACCTCCTCAGAGCCTAATCCTTTGATATGTTAAGTATCTGGATGGGTGAACTATTCCCAATCGAAAGCTTGATGATGCGTTTGTTGCATTTTATTTTGCTCTTTTAAATAATTTACAATTTACGCATTGATCTGCTAATTCTTTTGAGGAAGTGTATAATGGTAGTAATAATAATTGAGTGTTATTATTTGTAGTGCTTAATTGTTATTAATATCATTAGTAAATCGGCCAGCGCCGTTAATAAATAAAAAAGTGTGAATTAGTGTAGGTGCACGCATGAGACGGATAGTAACAATATGTATGTAGGTGTGTGTGAAAGAGATATCTTGAAAGAGTGTGTGGATGAGCATGTGTGTGTATGTACATGATAGACGAACATATTATATTGACAGATTCATAAATTAAGAAGAAAAAGAAAATATATCGCTAAGGGTGGTTGGGAAAAATAAAATAATTAAGTACCTAATTGTTTATTTTTATAATGTCACGATGTTAGATATAAGTTTGTTTTTGAATGTCATATTATGTGAATAAAAAAATATGTCTAAGACGGCATAAGAGTTGAAAAAACTTCTCATTCTGTTAATCGGAGCGTTTTTGGAAGCATTTATTTTACAAATATTGGAGAAGAAAAGTGACGTTTGTCTCCGGCGAGTGGATGTATTAAATTTAATATTGTTAAGAACTTCAAGGCATTCTATGTTTCCATTTAGTATGCTATGAAGGAAAATAAGAGAAAGAATTATCAAAGTGAGACAAACAATATTATATATGTATTTGTTTGCAAACTAGTATGTTAGTACTGTAAATATGCTGGGATTATTTTTCACCTTTTCTACAAATAGAATCCCCCGGAGTAAATATGTAAGCCTTCATCTTCAAGACTAGATCGTGTAGGAATTCCGGCTGACACTCTTGAAAAATCGTCACCTAAAAATACAACAAAACACATACAATAAATAAACATCACTACTTCATTCACCGTTTCACCTGAAAAGGCCAATTTTTATTTGAGAAATCAAATCACGAGTCTTAGACTTGATGGGAAATATATTTTTTTAGAAATAATCTATCCACACTATAATCAATTAAAACTAGGTATTCTGTATTGGTGCATAACTATACCTCGCCCAGCGAAAGATTGCAGCTGACATAACATGTGCAAAACAATTTTAGTGCAGAAAAATACTCTTAATTTGTATTAACCAATAAAATTAGTTGGCTTTCGACGTTGTGCAGTGAATTACGTGTCACTTTTCCCTGACCTTTTCATCCATAGATTTTTAACAACGCTTTATAAAACTGTCACCCGCATTCTCTTGTTTGTCGAGTCCTACTAAATATTTTCCGCCTGTCAAAATCAAAATTTAGAAAAAAATCCTTATGCTAAGGTTTCGTGTTATTTTTTTACTTGTGCTGTTCTTTCACGATTATACGCAATCTTGAGCACACATCACACACATACTATCCTCCTCCCCGTTTCCCCCTATTTCCTCGTTTTTTTGCTCCCTACTGCATTTTTTCCCTTATAGGTATAATTGTTGCAATAAAATAATGTGATAATATACACAATGCGATATTCAAAAGTTAGTCGAGATAGGCACTTGTGGCGGAACATCCCAATGATGTCCACACATCACTATTTAAATACAATTGATACCAACGCAAGCGGAAGATATAAACAGTTGTCCCCACCTACGCTAACCATTCGGTATTATCTCCAGTCCCGCGGCTTGACGTATCGCGAATTCTCCTCGACATTTTTATTCTGTATTAATTAAATGTCCTTATGATCAAACGACTAAAATGTAAAACCTTAATAGAAATAAATTCTTGTCAGAGTGAGTACTATCTTTCATCATATAAATTTGAGATCTGTTTTGACAATACTTTTGAACACGCAAATAATCTTCTGATAAAATTCCTTTAAACTAATTAATCAAAACAATCTAATATTTAAAACCCATCTCTCTATATACTCGTGTTTGATCATCATCATTTCCTGCCCCTCTATCCCAGTTCATCCGGGGTCGGGCCTCCTAATCATCAGTCGCCATGATCTGCGACTCTGCGTCGTCTCCTGTGGGACACCTTGCGCCGCCAGCTCCCTCTCGACACTCGTCCACCATGTCGCCGGCGGTCTGCCTCTTCCTCGTGGTTTTGAGGGGATACTGAGCACAGTTTTGACGGAGTAGGTATCCTCCCTTCGCATGACATGGCCATACCATAGTTGTCTGCCCTCTTTCAGTTTCTCCTCTATTGGGGCTACCTTAAAAGATCGCCTCTGACGTCTGACACCTGCCCAGCGCAAAATCTTCATTTCAGTCGTGTGCAGTTGTTGTGCGTGCTTTTTTAATATTGTCCAGCACTCAGATCCGTATAACATTGCAGGTCTTACGACTGTTTTGTGTATTTTGCCCTTTATTTGGATAGGCATTCTTTTGTCGCATAGTACGCCAGAGAGAGATCTCCACTTTAGCCACGCCACATTGACGCGGTGGTTGACATCCTCGTCCACCTGGGCATCTGTCGCCAGCATGGATCCAAGGTATTTGAAATGCGACACTTTGGGTAGCTTTATGTCACTATCCAGAAGTATATCTTGCCCAATGGCTTCTGACCCTCCAAAGTCACACTCCATAAACTCGGTTTTTGTTCGGCTTACTCTCAGTCCGTGTCTTTCGAGCTCTTTCACCCATATATCAAAGATCTCTTGGAGTTCCGAAGCCTTTCTGGAGATCAGCACAATATCGTCGGCATATAATAAACACCATGGAACTGGTTGTTGTATGTTTTTGGTGACGTAGTTCATAACAAGATTAAAAATTAGTGGGCTCAAGGCCGATCCCTGATGAACACCCACCTTAACATGGAATGGATCACCTGTACCAGCCGGGCCTCTCACTCTTGTATTAATCCTGTCATACATATCTTGCACCATTGCGATGTATGATTCCGGGATATTATGTGCCCGCAGTGCTGTCCATACAAGATCTCTTGGGACTCTATCGAAGGTATATACTCGTGTTTGATAATGTAATTTGATATATCATTGTTATTTATATGTAGTATGTGTACTCTTCTTCTTCTTCGTTTAGTAGACACATTGGTCTGTTATTCAAAAACTATGCCTCATGAGATGACGAAGTCCAACTATTCTTCCATCTCTTGGGTGGTCTTACGGGTAGACGGTGACCAGAGGGGATTTCGTTTGCTGCTTCATACGTAATTTTGTCACTGTCAATTCTGCCTACGTGGTCTCTCCAATATCTTCTTCTGGATCGACTTCACCAAACGATGTTGACCACGCTTAGTGTCAACCACAACCAAATGAAACGTGGTTGACACTTGAAAATCGTATATAGGTATGTATATAAAATAAATAAATATTTTAATGCCAACCACACTTTGTGTCAACCACGCTTAATGTCAATAACGCTTAGTGTAAACCACAACCAACTCAAACGTGGTTGACACTTAGATTTTTATTTATTTCAATGAATCTAAAGTTTTTGTGTTAAAAAAGTGGAAATCCATTTAAAAATTAATGAAAAAATATATGCTAAGGTATTTTTCCTCAAGAATTCGATTACAATAACCAAAAGTTTAATTAATTAATTTTTTTAATCATATTTTTTATTTATTTTAAAATATTAGTTAAAATGTGACACAAAAAATAGCTGCAATGGATAAAAATAGGTATATAAATGAGGTAATCAAAAGCTTTTTCTGTACCTTTTTCAACACGCTCAAGTTAACATGGAGAGCCAGTTCTGTCTTTAGCTTATCTGGAAGGAGTCCCAAGGCAGTGTTGATGTCGCCTCCTCCTTGTATTCTTCCACGGGACCAGGAATAGTCATACCATCGTAGGACTCTTCGTTTCATACCACCAGGCACCTGTAAATTTTGAAAACTTATGGTTATGTAATTTATTGTATTTTTATTTAATTATTTAAAAATTCAACACAGACAACGTTTGCTGGTATGAGTGTTGACATACATTTTTGTTTATATTGACATTTTGTTAGATTAATACATGTTACATATACAATGTGGTGAACATGGTTGAATTTTCAAAAAAATTGAGCCCAAAACAGTTAGCCGGGTGTATTGTACAGGTAAGCTATTTGAAAGCACTATCATGCAGTATGTGTTATTTTAACTTTTTTTTGAAAAAATGGAGTTTTTAGCAGTGCTTAATGTCATCTGGTAGCTGATTATACAAATTAATGCTGGTGGATAATAGTCCTTTGTTTAGTCTGTCTGTTCTATTGCTAATGATTCTTAGGTTTTTTTTAACAGATTTTTTAATTATCTCAATAGAGACGAAGTAGGGATATTGTAGAAGAACCAGGAACTCGAGGCACCTACAGGGCTTACGACCTGTCATCGGCTGGTTTACGTGATCACTTTATGAGCTTGCGCAACGTTCACCAATTATGCATTTTTAATGAGATCCCTATCAATTCAATTTTTGAAAGTTCTATATATTGCAATACTGAAATTCTTTTCGCTTGAAAATAAGGATTTTTACTACAGCCATCTATATGTGAAATTATTAACAACATTCTTATTATTTTTTATTTTATTTTTGTTGTAACGCCATATATTGAGAGAATTGTTTTTTTTTTGTAAATAATGAGAGCAACAATTCTTATACCTGAGGTGACAATGCATTTTTCGCATAGAAGTCAACCCCTGAAAATATCTTTGACTCCCGACAGGGAAAAAAAATCCAATGTTTGCGCATATGCAATAATAAAAATACTCAGTTTATTGTTAGTTATGTATGTCACTAACAGTTTCCAGGAGTGTGTTTATTTATTTATTTATTTATTTAATATACAGAGACACCAACAGAACACTGAACAACACAAACAAAAAAAAACATGAAACAAAAAATAGAATCTCCAGTGCTCCAATAACAGGTATCTCCCGCATGGCTATTGTGCATAGTTAGGTATGTACAATCAACGTCTCCTGACCATTCATATTATAAAAAAGACATTACTTTGCACAGTTAAAAGAAAAGTTTAAAATACACATATACATATATGTAGGAAAACAGAAAGAAAACAAATGTTGAACTAATAAAATAAAACATAAAAAAAGAAGGAACAATTGAACCGAGACAAAAAAAAACAAATAGATTTTACCCAGCATATTTTAAAGGATAAAAATAAGCAATTTATCATAGATCAATTTCTATGAAATATGAACGTCATTGTCATTACATTAAATTGTCACAACGATTCAGACGCAACGTCTGAATCTACCAATACAATGACACTCCGACAAGGCAGAATGTCACTGTATTGGCAGGTGCATACGCGAGTGCAATGTAACGACAGTCAATAAATAACGTCGCGGACAAAATCGCGAACTCGGCAACATGCCCGTCTAACTAGAATATTTTTAGTAAGATTTATAAGTTAATGTGTTGTGTTTAAGTAAGTCATGTTTGATTTTATAAATGTATATTATTTTTTCATAGTTTATAATCGGTTGCATTGTGGGTTCTGATACTATTTCATATACAGTTTGTGTAGGTGTATTTTATGTATATTTATGTTTCAATCAAACTAAAGTATTCTTACGGTATACTTATTAGATTTCGTTAATAGCTTACTAAACGCACAACTGGATAAGCGCGACTAAAATAGTTAAGATTGGTATTATTTTTTTTTACTTACCTATGAGTATACATATACTAAGATATGACTAACTATGGGCCGGTATTACAGTCGGCCCTCAACTCATTGAGTTTGTTAAACTCAAGATTAATGTTAAGGGAAGATTGAATACATTTCCGTATAACAGTGCAATATGACATCATGTCAGTTACTAAATCTTCAATTATAGACATATTTTACTTTTTCTGTGGTTATTATCTGTCAAATTTTAAATAACCTCTAATAATACGAACTACAAAACGAGACGCTACGACTTGAAATACTATCCAACATGTTAAATTTTTTTTTTTTCACCAAAATAATGCTTTTAAATGCCCATGTTCGTTTCAATATGGCTGTCAATTTGTTTTGTTGTGTGGCGCCACCGTCGATACAACTAACTCCTCTAGTGATAGAACACAGAAACTACACGCTTTGCCTAGCAACGAGTGGAGAAATGATAGTTGACTCACCGTTAAGTACTTAACCCGCCAGAAACGTTGAGTTAAATATTTGTCGTTTTAGTGACGTATTTGAGGGAAGATTAGGCCTAAACCGACACTGTAATACGCTTTATTTTTGTAAAACTTGAGTTTAGCTCTTAAACTGAGACTGTAATACCGGCCATATGTTGTTCACTGAAGTGTTTTCGAACACCTTCATTTATTTTTTTTCGTATGGCCGCATTGCATTGGCTTCAAAGATGTCAAAAATAGATAAATATATGCATGTAATTTTTGAATTTACTGACATCGAAAAATGAAAACAAACATCGCTTTGTTCCATGTTGAGTCAATTTAAACACGATTGCGATGAAGAATAACAAGGAAATACGTTATATGTATAACATTTTTCTGTCAATCTCAAATATGCGTCGGATCATGTCTGAAAGATCCGTCATTTTGAAATATTTGGTATGACGCGTTAGTAAAGCGTTAAACAACCTCTTAATCTGTCCTAACTTGACGTCTATGAAATAAACGTGTTATAAAGATAGTCACATTTTATAAGTAAACTTTTTCGGTAATCACGCTCTATTACCAGATACTATAGATAGTTTAAGTTGATAAATATTTTTTGAGTTTGAGGCCGGCTAAGAATATATTTCCACGGCCATGTGATCAAAATTCGGAAAGACGTAACGTCAGAAGTGTAAATAACACGATTATTTAAAAAAAAAAGATGTATGAATGTGTGTGAGTTGATGAATTTATGACAGAAGTGTATAGACCGATGGTATATAATATATATTGTATAAATACTATTTATTATTAGAAATGCAATTAAAAAACAAGCAAATTACCCACGAAATGATTTTTGATTTATGATATTCAATGAAAATTTCGTGGTATCCACTAAATGGCTTCTCTATGTGAGATATGTGAAAGTATGAGTGCAAGCGAGACAGCATGATCGACTGAGTGTATGTAATGAAGGGGTGTTGGAAGACCGCCATCTTCATTCTTACGGCTGTCAACGAGTTCACTATTGTATAGTATTGTCTTATGTATACTGTTAATATATGTATATTAAAGAAACCTGAGCTATCTGTCATCTTTACTACAACCCCACATAAGGATATTATACTCTATAATGCCCTTACTCTATCACGACGGGGTCACCACTCTATATGTGGTACGTAATATGAAACTGCGTTTTCAGTTTAATGATGTTTTTAGATGACTAGCCCTAGATAAATTGATATGAGAACTGACTAAGGTCATTATTGTTGGGGTTCTACAAAGGGTACGTTGTATTTCCTACAAAGTATTTATTTTTGTAAAGTATATAAGCTGTTGGTTTTCTCTAAAACTACAAACAAGAATTGGTGACTTTACAGAAAAGACTTTTTATTTCTGTTTAATTTTTATGTAGGTATATTTACCACTGCATACTTTTTTTAGTTTACAACTGAATTGAATATTTATCCTGAATTAATCTACTGTGCTTTTTTCTAATTTTTATTCATTACTTATTGGGTTCAAATGTGGGCTGATGAAGTTGCAATTTCTTATTCGTTATATTGGTAAATTTTAATTTTTTTATATGAATTACCTAAATATTTATCATGAAATTCCACTTGTGAAAGAAACGACGTAAAATATAATATTTATTGTAATGTTATGTCTTTCATTCATGAGCGTTTATCGGAGAAAACACAACAGTATTTAATACACATGAAAATGAAATTGGTATATATAAGTATTGTACCGATAGATTTATTAAGAAAAAATAAAAAAATATCCAGTGAGATGGCGCAGAGAAACACAAAAAATTTGATCGAAACAAATGATGACAAAATTGAACATATTATTCTTCAAATACACGTAGAGGAACCATCCATCCAATGAGCAAAAACATTGATGTTTTCGATTATTATTATCATAACAGCTTCCTAGAATGGTATTTTCATTTAGATACACAAATATTTGTTTGGGACGAAGTGAGGTTTTTATTTACTCTCGCTGAGGGCACATTTCGTGTTACAGAGATAATATTATTTTAAGGACACCGGGAACGAATTTGTGAATTCATGGAATCTGTAATATGTGCCATTTTGTCAAAAGTATATTGCAAAGGTTTAAACGTCTATATAGCGACTTAAAAGTCCAGTATAAGACAAAAATGCTTGTAGATCCAGAGTGAATAAGTAAGTGCTTGTTTAACTTGTCCTGAAAATATATTTGATGAATTTATCAAATTCTTACAATTGCACAAAGTTAACAGTACAGTACAAATCTTCTTTGGTCGAAGAAATTTAAGCTAGTCGTTACTCTTCGATTATTTAATAAATTGGTAACATTTCGGAAGAATAAAAAAATATCTTATTTTAAAACTTGAAGCAAAGAGTAACTGTTTATATCTGGCAGATATGATTCTGACTCTTGTTAACAAGACAGGTAGGTACCTACAAGTTCTTGTATTACCTACGGATGGACAGTATTTAACGTTGCACACAGATTTTTTTTAATCTCGTTTTAATTAAATATAATAAAGCAAAAAAAAAACTAACAATGTAGTTATATCATAAAAAGATCAAAGATAAACAAAAGATCACATTATACTCAATGAAATTGAACACTTCAAAACAAAAACATAAGATAAATGAAGAATAATGTTATTGTGGTTATCTCCATATAAAAAAGTAAATGGCGGCATCAATATGTCACGTGATCCTTCAGGCATTTGATGTTAAGGAATATGGGCCGATTGTGTTTAGGAAAGGATCAAATTCAATGCAAAATGTTTAGCGCGAAAAAACTAAATGAACTGGCGCAGTATCCCTCTTTCCTACGCGCATGCATATTAGATCCTTACAAAGCGCGGGAGAGTGTACATTTGGCCGGTGTTGATCGATGAATTACAATGGTTAGAGTTCTTAATTTTTTAAATAATTTAACAATTGTTTTGTCTTGATGTCAAATATATAGGAGTAATATTCATCTAATTTTCGTCTCAATCAAGTATGAATTTACTGAGATATGAAGGTTCACAATTGTGTATAGCCATGAGGGCATGTACCTATAGATGACGCTCGGCGTTTAGACAGGTGGCCGGTGGGCATCTATACACAACGCTTGCCTTAAAAAGGTTATGAGGACATATTATAAACATATATGTATATCGTATTTTGAAATCAAATTTCTCAAATATGTTAAATAGCGTTTTTATTAAAAAATACTATTGGTATTTTGCAAAATATTTCTAGGGATAGTTTGTCACGGAATTTTTAGATTCAATCCCTTAAAATAATACTATAAATACCTATCCTATTTTTAAGTTACTCCATAACTATACTTCGTAGAGATAAAAAAAATACTTTATAAGTCCATAAAATCAAAGTAGGTACATAACCGATTAAGTTTTCATTTTGTGTCAGGTTTTTTCTTAAAATGCAATGTTTTTTCTTTTTAATGCATGCGTTTCTTACCCTTAATAACATGTTACTTCATAATGTTTTAGGCAGTTTTAATATAATCATTTTTTTCAGTCACTAGATTTAGCGTTATAATATGCCCTCTAAGTATTTGAGTGATGCGTCTGTGTACGCCCATACATCCATCTTATTTTAATGTGTTTTTTTAAGTTAAAATATGGTTGTTCTTCTTTTTCTTATGTGTAGATGATATCTTTTCAGAGGTCCTTCTAGTGGTCTTTTTCCATCTGGGTCTCCTTGAAGATCGATAGGTACTTTCATTCCAGAATCGTCTCCTTTGTATATCTTATCAAACGCTGTATTCTATGTATGTTCTTAACAGTTTTCTGCTTACGTATCTACACGTGATTTACTATCTATAATAAATATGTTTTCTATATTATGTAACTCATCGAATAAACTTAGTTATTTATTTATCTTACATATAAATAAATAATTAAATAAACTACTATTTCTGATCTGACTCTTTACATACATAATATACATCCGGAAATCTAATGTCTGGTTTCTTAATATTCATCATAATACAACAATGCATGTTTCTGTTTTTTTATTATTGGTATTTTTTTATTGCAATTTTTTCGTTTGTCGATTTTGTTAATTGTGAGAAATAATGAATTTATTGTTTTGACATTTCCATAAATATATTGATTCTGTGTTTTTTGTTTGAATATACCTACTATAAACAATTGTTTACCTTGTGATGTCTCATGTAGGTTTTAGCCCCGTCCAAAAGCCTCTCAAACTCCAGTCTGTTGGCATTCCTGTTTGTGATGACATTACCAACTTGACCGACGATTGTAGCAAAGATGAACACACCGATGAGATAGCTGACTATTGTGAACACATACCTTAAAATAGAGTCACAACACATATTAGATATCATGAATTACCTTTAGTTTTTAAAATGAACGGTCACAAAAGTCTGACTACTTTTTTGTCCATTGACGAAAAATTAACTATCTCTAAATTTCAACAATTAATTGTAATAGTATGTTATTACTTATACTACAGTGCAGTTATTTTACGTTTTTAATTATAATATGATGGGCAGAATTGTTCAATCAATTCTGCCCATATTTGTTGTTGCTCTTTATTTATTTATTTATTTATTTATTTATTTAAACACTTTATTGTACATTACTTAATAGCTAGTACAAATGGCGGACTTATTGCCTACTGGCAATTTCTTCCAGACAACCATCTGTGACAGTTATGAGACAAAATGGTACATGTACAAAAAAGAAAATATATATAAAACCATAAACATATTACATTTAAACACAATAAAGTAAGAAGAAAATAAATATGTACATCAATGAAAATTAAACAAATCATAGATAAGACCTGTTACAACACTATGGGAGGGAAGGGAAAAAAAGGAGAGGAGATATGACTAACTACAAGAATAGGGAAATAAATGGGAAGTATGTAGGTTAAGAAATGGAAAGTATGAGCGCGCGTTTTAATCTAGTTTTGAAGGTACCTAACGTTGGTGCAGTTCTAATGTCAAGGGCCAAGTTGTTCCATAACCGGGCAGCATGGACAGTAAATGATGATGAATAGAAAGCCGTGGCATGTGATGGGATGGCGAGGGTTCTCTCTTCTCTAGATCGAAGCGGGAGTCCATGAGAGGCCAGAGGTTGAAATCTTTCGGTAAGATATGATGGAGCATTAGGGTTGTTCAAAATGTTAAACAGAAGACAAAGAGTGTGTTGATCTCGGCGCAGACGGATAGGAAGCCATTTGAGTTCCTTGCGAAAAAATGATATGTGATCGTATTTGCGAAGATTATATATGAAACGTATGCAGACGTTTTGTAATCGATCTAATTTGTTTAGAAGTTCCTGAGTAAGATCCAAATAGCAAATATCTGCATAATCGAGAATGGGGAGAAGGAGAGTTTGTGCGAGCTTTATTTTGATGTTGGTAGGAAGAAATTTTTGAAGTTTTTTGATGGAATGAATACTATAGAAAAGTTTTCTGCTGACTTCACTGACTTGTTCAGTCCAGGAAAGATGTTGATTGAAGAGAACTCCTAGATTTTTCACTGTTTTGGATATGGGTATTGCTGTGCCATTGAGTACAGGAAGGGGAATAGTGTTTGAGGTAAGTTTAGCCAGAAGTTTTGTACTCCCTATGATAATGGCGTGAGATTTGATAGGGTTAAGAAGAATACCATTTTCAGTGGCCCATTTGCTTATGTAGTCGAGATCAGAATTCACAGTTAGTATGGCATTATTTATGTCATTAGCTAAAAAATCTGTGTAAAGTTGAAGATCATCAGCATAGATATGATAGGAGCACCGAAGGCCTCTCACAATTGGATTGATGAATATTGAGAAGAGTAGAGGAGAGAGAATACCGCCTTGAGGAACTCCGGTTTCCAAACTAATCCAGTTATTGTATATGTATTTATGTGTACCTACATATGTGTGGACGTTTATGTATGTGTGTGTGTATGTGTGCATGTATGTATATAATACTATTAATTTTGTCTATTATGTAAAAAAATCATTTGTTTTTTTTTTCATTTGTTGTGTATGTAATATTTATTGCATGAAAGGATTTTACTTATTTATAATATTAAATATAAATTTTGTATGTAAAAGATATGGTTTATGTAGCATTGCACCCCCCTGATCTCAGACTGGAATAATTTTATTATTATTATTATCATTAACTTATTCAGAATTCAAAAAAATATTAACATACAAATTCTATGAGTCAATCTAAACTTAGAACACCCCAACTTTAAACAAATTTACTTGTCTGCATATAAAAAAGAGAACCTCGTTGATTAATAAAAATTGAAGTCAAAGTATTTATTATTTTATATTATGAAGATAAAGCAATGATGGAATATAGGTAATTTCGCTGAACTCATGATCCAGTTAATCTTTGTTCATTTCCATTTCCATTTATGTATGTATTTCATCAATCATCCATCAATTTAATACTTATTTTTCCTTAAGTAAGGGAATAAGAATGAAATTTTTACATATTTGTAAAATCTTATTCACTTGAATATATTATATGATACTCAAGAAGATAATAATTGGAGTCGATTAATTTTTAGACAAAAACTTTAGACAAGAAAATGTGTATTATTTTTCAAGCATCAAAAAACTATAGAAACTACTTAATTTTATTTTTAATGGTTTGAGTAACAAGATTGATTGTTTGTTATTTACCTAATGTATTAAGAGGTACATTATTTTCACTATTAACATATTTCTTTTCTTCAATTTTAAGTAACACTTAGTAAATTCTTACCTTAGTGTGTATTTATGTATGTTATTCATTAAAAAATATAAATAATATAACATCTAAAACACTTATACAAATCAAATAGGTAATTGCCTCAATTTGACCTTCAATTTCAGCCTTCGAGCCAAAAGTCCCGATTTTGATTCTCGGTGGAGCCACAGTCTGAAACAATTTTGTTTTCAGTCTGGATCTGTGAGGCGATAAATATTACAAGTCTCCAGAATGTGGCAACTTGTTGTTGGGTGCGTATTAAATTTATATTAGACGTAGTACCTGTTAGTTGCCCGAGAAGTACCAAATACAAAACAATACCATGCAATGGGTAATCCAAAAACAAGAATAAACAAAAGTATTTTTGGCTATCGTTTCATCGTTTATTTATTTAGTCAAATCTTATTGTACACATAATTTGTACACAGGCGGGTTTATTGACAAACGACAATTTCTTCAACGAATGAAAGAGGAGAGGAAAAAAATCAGGTATTATCAAATAGATATTTTACCTTTAGCCTTTTTTTGAATACATTTAATGAGATTGCCGACGTAATATCAGGTTATAGACTATTGTTTATTGGCTTTCTATTACGAGTAGGTATTCCATTGTCTAGTGTCTTGACCTATGATATTAAAAATTAGAAGGAAGAAATATGCCATAAAGAAAGGAGGAAACGGCTGGGAGTCCACATTACAGAGGTGGCAAATTATGTAAAGATAGTGCCTATTGGTGCCATTCAACCAGTTTAAGAAAGAGAAATAGATCTATTAGATCACTTGCGATTTATAAATCATACCTAAAATTTATTCTGATTTCCTAATCCTTTTTATCGGAAAAACGCCGTTTGAGACCTGTGTTTAATTTTTATATTCACGCATAATCCGTGATACCAATACGCGACATTTTATGTAATTCTATTTCAAACTCAAAAATAACGTAAAGTATTTGCGTAGGTATCTACATAGTTTTGAGAAAACAAGATTTGAATTTTTTAGATCTTGGCCGTTGTGAAATTTTGAGCATAGGTTTAATACCTATTTAATTAAATATCTCATGATCTTTTCGTTGTAGAACAATGATATTTGCAACTGCGGAAATTTTAATCCAAATAAATTGAAATCTACGCTTAAACGGACCTACCTGTCACTTTTTTCTTTTTTCCAAAATTGAATGTATGGATAAGATTTAAGTGTCAAGAATAAGGCCTCCGAAGATTTATTTTTAATCGTTGCAGAGCCACGTGCGCACATCATTCAATTAATGTTATAATTTCACATTTTATTGATATTATTTTTGATATTTTCACGACCATATATTATGTATATCAGTTAAATTGATTTGTAATGTATAAAATAGGTACTGTAGAATTTGTTGCTGAAATTGAATTCAAATTTCCATACTCTATTGTTGTATTAACAAAGTTATTTCCTTTGAAGTTGATTTTGAGTTTCATTCTATCCACGAACGAGGTAATGTCAGATCACAACTTTCAATAAATCTTTTCTGTTTTGTATTATCAGCAATCTATGGATAACATGTCGTATCGAAGTAAAGGAAACGTTTGGACTTTCAAGAAGAAAACGACAGCAAAGATATTTGACATATCTTTGAACAACAGATATGTAGAGCAGACGATATCAGACACGAAAAAGGAACTGAATGAATAATGACATTCACGTTAAAGTGCACATCAGAAAAACGTATTGAAAATCTTGTACCAAAAATTATATTATATTATTATAATATTCTTATATGTCCTTGACAAATATATGGTGGACGTTCTTCTAAATATTCTTCAATACGATTTAAAATTAATTAATCTTTTTATTTAACAAGTAAAGCGATCAAAAAAATTGAAGATATGCTTTTCAAAGATTACATCGAGTAAAAATAAATTCATAAAAATTCTTCTGGTTTGATGCAATAAGAATGGCATTTTTTTGCATTGTATGAAATACATTGAATGAAATGTATGAAAAATTAAATTGTATACCTAATTATAAAGTAAGCTACCTAATTCAGATGGCAGTCGCTTCACTGTCCAGACTCGATAATTCCAGGATCATGGTCAAAGCGTACCCCGATAGAAACGGGACAAAAGCGCTAAGGAGAAAGAAGATGAAGAAGAATAAAGAAAGCTATCTCTAACAAGATAATAAAAAAAAATTGGACAACCTTTTCAATGTTTTCTTCGCGTTGAAATGAAGAACAAATTTAATGAAGTTCAGTAAAACTTAAATCGACCTGATAACGATATAAATAACGCCTGAGTATTATTCAACGAGTACCTATAGTAATCACAATTCGAGTTCAGAAATACAAAATTGTTCAATTTCATCAAAACATCAAATGAAACAAGTCGGAAGGAGTTCAGTGAACTGTCGTCGGAAATACACAAATTCTAAAATGGTCAGGAAGTTGTTGAAAATCAATTCCAGTACAGACAGGCAGGAGGCTACCTAGAACTTCAGACAACGCAAACCCTGTAAGAAAATTCATCGTTGATCATTTCTGCGACCATGAAAAATATATTTCAATCACATGACAAAATAATATTTACAGTTTGTAGGTACCCCTGAAAATGATCGAATTTAAGTTTCATTTTCCAATCTTGTATGTTTGACAAAAAAAAACATTTGGTCTGGAATAAGTAATATATTTTTTTCTTGAAATGACAGTTTTACTAATCAGTTATTATATATAATTATTATTTTATTTATTTTTTTATTTTATTTAGAGGAGAACATAAAGCATATAACAAATTATATAAAATAAAGACGATTTGATTAATAATAAAGCCAATTACAGGTTGTCGCTGAAGTTATTGTAGTTGTAGTATATTAAGATACATTAGGAAAGGTTACATATTATGGTGAGATATTGTGTGAATGATGTGTGAAAGTGCATATATATTATGTATTTCTTTACGCGTTAAATTTGTAAGCAAGCTAAGGTTTTCGGCTTCTATAAGCTATTCCGCTACTGCTGAGACAGGTGAAATTAAATTAAGGAAAATGGTGTACTTAATAAAAACAGAAAAAAATAATAATTAAAAACTACATATTATTGCGTGAAAGTTACAAATGAAATTCTTTGCATTATAATTACGTGGTGAAGAAGTGCCTTTCCATGGCTACTGAGAGGAGGGGGAGGGGAAGGCCCCAAACCACCTGGCTGACGAATGTCCAAAGGGACATGAAGAAACTGGATCTAAAAAAGGAAGATACGCAGGAGAGAAACTATTGGCGCTGCATGGTTAGGAAAGCCGACCCCGTGTACCGGGACATGGCGAGGATAAAGAAGAAGAAGAAGAAGATAGTTACAAATCTGGGTATAATGGTGGTAGGTAGGCATTGTACATAATACTTACCTGCGACGGTTTTCAGCGATTGAAACGATTATTTATAATAAGTTTCAATAATAGTTAATGATCAGAGATATTATATGAACATCAGCTATTTTATGATATACCAGCACATTTAATATTGATAAGGACGTTATACTTTTATAATTATTATGAAAACTTAATTTGTGTGCCATATTCAAAATATTAGCAAAAATAATTTTTTTTTTGTGTTACACACTTAACTCCGTCTATAACTCGACCGGTTTCGGAGAGTACCTCTCCTTCGTCTGGAGTTCACTTACAAACTAACTGTGTTAAAATTAAAGTTATATAGGATAGGTAGGCTGTACATTGTGGATAGGGTGGGGGTGGATAACTGAAGGGGGGGAGGAAGTGACTGGAGAGATGAAGGGGGTAACTAGAGGGGGTGGCGGTATATTATTATGGTCAACTAAAAAAAAATATTTTTGCTAATATAAGGACGTTAGTTAAAAATCGATTCCAAAATTCCGACAAAAGGAAAATCTAGTTTTAATTTGTCACAGATGGATGACATTTGCCAAAATAAGATTGGAATTGTGTTGATAAATAGGAAGTGACTTGCATAATGTAGACAAAAGATTAAGCGAGTTTATGGACAACAGATTTTTTTTGCTGGAATTCATGTAAAATTTAAAGTGCATGGGACATTCAAAGAATACGCAAACAAGGGCATTAAAATTTGCCCCGTTAAGCACATAAAGTGCTATATGTAGTTTACGTGAATCTTGATTAAGAAAGGCTTGTAATAGTGCAAATATCACACGAGACTTCATTTTCCTTATCAAAGGTATAGAATAGTACATGGATATTACCATAGAATATACTCTTGCTTGAAGTGATCAGCCCCCTAGACAACATGTCATTTAGCTCGAGAAAAGATAACTCAATATATGGTAGTGACAGTTGTCACGTGACTGGTAACTGTCACTTCCATACATTGAGCTATATTTTCTTGTTTCTTTTCTTGAGCTAAATTAAACGTTGTATAGGGGGGCACATTTGGATATAAGCAAAAATGGAAAAAGATGAAATATCACAATTATTAAGTGAAACAAACCAACAAAAGAATATTACTTATTTTAAACAATAAATACAGGAGAATTGGAATTTAAAAAAAAACGAAAGGGTTGTGGCCAACACTAAACTCTCCACTACACAATGAAGCTTCCCTGCTAATATTACACTCTAATATCAATATGAAATCAAATATGTAACTAAACATTGCTAAACATAAAAATTCTCCTATATATTTTTCATACAAAATATCGATTAATAGAAACATAATTATTGAAAGGATATTTAAGGTTGGCAAACTCTGAATGCAATTTTGTGAAAATTCTTTTTTTTGCATAAATAATTCAAATAAAATGAAAATATCTCAAATTTCCAGGTCGTGAGAGCATTTTTAAAGTTTTAACAGATGAAATCATAGAGAAATAATTAAATGTTGTCTATGGAAAACTAATCAGCTCTAAGTTTATGTACTTCACACATATGGTATCAATATGAAGTTCATCAGTCATTTGGTTTGGGCTGTACAGAGGACACAAATTTTCAAATTTGTGTACGGCATACGGCATACACACAAAAACATCACGATGAAACTCAAAGTATACACTCTCTACATGATACCCATTGAGAAATTGATGTAAAAAAAATACGCTTAAAAATTGTGAAATCATGACTCTCCACTATTCCATAGTTGGTAGTGGAGAGTAAAAATTAAAATATCAAATAACAATTTCTTTATTCAGATTTATCCTAATCGTTGTTTTCGTGAATATATTCAACGAAATCACGATTTCTAATTTTGAAAATAAATTAGGTGCTTCTTTCATAATATGTCCCTTAGGTATCTACTATAAATCATTCAGCGTATACATTTATAAATAGTTTAATTTGATTTTTTATAAATAAGTATAGATTGTTACCCGTCTTTATAAATACCTACAGCTTTATTGAATAGTTTAACAACAGGTACTATGTATGATATTATTATGATATTATTTTATCCAAATATAAAATCTTGAAAAAAAGAATAATCCTTATTTTAAATTTGGTATGCTTAAAATACAACACGATAATCAGTATTGACTCTCAGCCAAGAAACAAAGTTTTCGAACAGTTAAGTTCATCGAAGACAAAATTGAGGCAATAAGTCGGTTCCAAACAAAAAAAAAAAAGATCGACAAGCAAAAACGGCAATACATTACAAAACAAAAAAAAAATCATCTACATGCATTTTGGCAACAACGCGAAGGCGGTAAAAAACAATGAAGGCTGTTCGAAAACTTTGCTCGTGTCATTTGCGATCGGACGTCGTTCACAATCGGGTGATCAGACCAAAATAAAATCAAACGATGAGACGACAAAAAAAAAATTACAAAACAACAAAACGACACTCAATTATGACTGCGACGCGTTTTTGCGGTTATATTTTTCGTTAAATAATGTCTCGAAAGATGATTTTTTTTTTTATTATTTGGAATTGACAAAGTTTATGTATGGTGGAAAAAAAAAACTCCTCAATTCAGCAAACAGCCTCCAAATTTCTGCCGCACTTCGCGAAGTTTCTAGAACAATCATTACCTCACATTCATTTTTTTTTGCCAACGACGTTGAACAAGTGTGATTTGAATATATAAGGAATATATTTATATAAAAAACACGAAACATGAATTTTGGAAAAATGTGACGTGTGTGACTAAGATAAGGAAATGTTATGACGGAGACAGAACAGAGAGTGAGAAAAAATTCGGTTACATATCTTCAGACAGTCGACGTATCAGACACGCATCAGACCCTGCATTTTTATTGTATCAAAGAAAAATTATTGTTCATGTTTTCGTAAATGCTTTGTGAAATATTTACATAATAATCAATTACCTTTTGCAACGTTTATTACTCCCTCACTAACTAAAGAGGATATAGTGGAGAGTAATGATTTCGTAATTTCTGGTGATTTATTTAATGCAGACTATCAAATTGTATCATGCTGAGTTTATGTGATGTGTTACGGCGTGTAGAATTTTGCCAAATATGTGTTAGTAAATGTTGTAGTGTAAGATGATTTTTGTTTAAATTGGTTAGTTTCATTTAAGACCTTCAAAATGCCGTGCCAACTCGATGAAACGTTCTGTCATTATTATTGAATTTTTGTGAAAAAATACTTTGGTACATATTTGTTCATTAATTTTAAAATGAAATTCCACTCTGTAACACAAATAATTTTGAATCAATTTTTTAAACACTTTATTAAAAAACACAAATATCTTTGTTGAGACCACGATTGAGTTTTTATATTCGACCGGTTTCGAAACGTACCGTTTCTTCGTCAGGACGGATAACAACTAACTCTCTATCCGTCCTGAGTTGTTAATAAAAGTTGTTATCCGTCCTGACGAAGAAACGGTACGTTTCGAAACCGGTCGAATATAAAAACTCAATCGTGGTCTCAACAAAGATATTTGTGTTTTTTAATAAAGTGTTTAAAAATGTGCCACAAAGTGAATTCTGAAACAATTAATAACAATTTTTTAAAGTTCTATAAATGTTAATTATGAAAATCTATAAATGTTAATCATGAAAATCTATAAATTTTAATAACATAAATGTTAAGCTGAAACACTATCGCTATCCATCTATGAAGTGACGGTGGAATTTTTTTCTTTATAACGCTATCTATTAAGCCAAAGAGACTAAGTAATTAAATATTTCATTAAAGTAAGCCAAGAAAAATTATTTACTACTACAAATATTTTAAATATACCTACGTCTAACCAAATGTTCTTGATATAAGCCGGAGTGTTAAAATATTTTTTTTGCCACAAGTGTGACATCTTTTGTCAACAATCGCCATTTAAATTTTGTTGAATTGGGCATACTTTAAATTATTAATTTTAAGACTTGAATCATCGTTACCACCAACATAAAATATAACGAAAAACTGTGAGATATGTGATAGTGTGAGTGCGAGCGAGACAGCATGAGTGACTGATGTTATTTATATACATAGAAGGTGTGTTGTGTGCCCGGCGTCTTTCGCTTATCGCTGTCATCGATTTCGAAAAAAGATTCAAAAAACTTTTCTTCGAGTTTTTGGGTACCTACCGTAAGAGCCGGGTAATCGAAAATACAACAGGTAAAATTATATCTCACATAGTTCAGCAATGAGGTTTACCACCGATTCTGAATGCTGCTTTTTTGGGTGAAACGAGAGTGAAGTACGGGTATACACCCACGTGTCGTGCTTCCTTTTTATAAAACATGCACACCCGCAAACCTGTCGATGGTTACGCTACATTGTGTTTTTTGTCATGATGGACGAATGATTGTAGAAATAAGGTCAATAAACTTATAAAAAAAAACTACATATTAGGTATAATATCTCGACGATGGATTAAAAAGTCGATTTTGTGATACGTGTTTTTTTCTGATAAACACGTATTTTTTAGTGTGAAAATTATTTTGTAATTATGAGAGATCACATAATATTGCATTATGACAATTGTATTAATTAAAACTATGAAAAAATTTTATATTTAATTTTTTCATAGTTTTAATTAATTATGGAGTTCTACCACGAAGTGACAGTGTCCAATATTGTATTAAATAAATAAATAAATCTATATAGATGACATGACAAAGTATCGTCTGTGAATTTCGCGATTTCTTCGCTTATTGTGTATCTGTCATACAGAACAAGTATATATTCCGTAATATGAAGATACGTAAGACCTTTATAACTATGGTATTCTTTATAAATCGATATAGTCAATGTAGTGAGAAAAAACAATACAATATTCAAAATTGATTTTTCATGTTATCGTTTTATTAAGATAAGCAGATTGTCTGAATATCATATTGCGTTCTACAAATTACCCGAATTCATACTGTGTATGTACTCATAATATGTTAATCAAAGAAATTCTAATATTTTGAGAGAACAAAAACCCATATACTCTTTGTTTCTTTTTTGTCGTAGAAAAAAATCACAGAATTCTAAAACAATGAAAAAAATGTGTTTTATTGAGAAATTCAATACATTTTCCCCAAATGTTATTTCTCCCAATATCAAGATCCCAATAGTTATTTAATTATTGTTGGAGATGATAAAATTAAAAACTTATAATCGACCAATGTTTGAACTAATAATCCAGATGTTGGCAAAAGAGCGATAAATAACTGATGAAAATAAATGAAACCAGTAGAAATGAAATGTTTTTTTTTGTAAAATACTTCATTTTAGCAATATTTACCCTCAGTTACGCCTTAGCGGGATCCTTACGTTTTATATTTATATTATTATGTCATATAATATATTGTTATGTAACTATTGTTGGAAGTAGGTATTTGAAAAATAAATAAATATGAATCATTAATATTTTGAAGTCGTTCAAAGTACACAGTTTCTATATTACAACCTCAGAATGTACCTATATTATGTAAAACTTTACCTTCTGGTTTACATAAATATCTATGCATTCGACAGTTCAAAATACTAATAATACATGCATCAATATTTATAGAAACCCAACAACTCGGAAAGTTTGTATGCAGAAAACTTGGAAAATATTTGAAACTTGGGATGCAGAAAATATGAAAGAGTTTTAGTATTCTTAGATGTGAATGCAATTCATGACAAATTTTTTAATAAATGATGAAAAACTCATTCCTATGATATCTTCTGAGATTAAAATCCAATAACTAATAATAAGATGGATGGTGGCAGAGCGGTTAGCGCGCTGGAATTGTAATCCAGTGGTCGCGGGTTCGAATCCTGCCACGACCGATTTCGTTCACCTATAGTACAAGCATTTATGCTTAGTTTAGGGAATGTTTGAGGATGTATTTATGTATGTATTTGTTTCAAGGACATTTTCATTATTTTTTTTTAATACTATTTGCATAGAAATACATTCATTCATACCATCACGGCATACCCCACAATGTGGAGTAACAGGCGAAAGGTATGTGGGTGTGTATTACTTTATAAATTGAAGAGCGACACATTCGTGTATACCCAAACATCAGTCTCGCCTTACCTATAAACGCAACATTCAGAATAGGTGATGAACTTCATTGCAGAACTATGTGAGATGTTATTTTTCCTCTTGTATTTTCGATTAAGTATCCGGCTCTTACGTGACACCCAAATACGTTAATAATATAATATATTGGAAGCACATATTATAAATATAATGATTATGTGCAAATGTAAACAATTATTATAGATAATTTACCAATTGTTGGATAACAATTTTTTTTTTTTTTTAAATTAGAATCCATAATTAACATAATTATTATAATTGCTTTTTTTTCTTCTATTTTCTTTCCTCTTTCGCAAAAAATACCGATTGTTTTATAAATTTTGTGCTGTCTTGATTTGATCTGAGACTGGACCGAATAAATATATGACTGGCGGATCACTTCTGTGCTCTGTCAGTTCAATATTCCCAAGAGATATGTACCATTTCAGATTATTTATGCAATTAACAAATAAAAATGACAAGATACCTACATACACAATATGTATGTATATGCATATCATGATGATTCCAATTTCATTTTTTAATCTGTGTACAGAAGTTAAGATTGTATTGTTCAGATACTTTTTAAAAATGCAGATAGGTACAACCTAAATGTCTCCTGTAAAATATTATAAAAATAGTGTGTACCTAGGTACACTACTAGCCCTAGAACATGTATACTTAGTTGGGCAGCAGTTATCTATTTTTAATGAAGATTATCTAAATAGTATGATAAACAAATAAATAAATTGTGTAAATATTTCATAATATTCATATTAATTTCAATTCTTCATAATATAGCTTAGGTAGGTACTCCGTTTTCTGTCTCTATCATTGTTAGGAAATGATATGTTTTTATTACTTTCTATGAATTATTTATCATGTACATTTCAAATTCAGTAAGAAATTTAAGTAGATTCTGTATAAGAATAATAAACAAAGAATTTCGAATTGGTGACCCCGACGAGATAAAATACGCAACATTTGAATTTCATACAAACAATTTTAATAAATCATTATTTTCTTCGAAACCACATTTGTGGCTCATGAAATATTTTTATTTTTAAATTAATCGTGATAAATTAGATTTCAAATATATTTTTGGGTTTAACACACAAAACACAAGTACCTATTCATTTTAAAATAGGCCTACAATTTTTTTTTTAATAATTTTTCAAGCCGGACGTATAAAATAGCTCATTTGTGGTTTTAACACAGCGACTTGAATATTGTTTAAAGTCGTTCTGAAAATATTTATACAAAATATATTTTGAAATCATAGATTACAATGTGTGATTCATAGAAAGTAATACATGATGGGAAATGTGTTCAACAAGTGACTCGTGGAGTTCATTGGGTGTTGTCACATTTTAGATTAAAATTTACACTATTGGCAACACTTGTGTCAATATATAAAAAGCATCTCGACTCGCAGATGTTGTTATAATTATCTTTAAGACGTACCCCTTATTGGACCTGAATTGAAGGAGACGAGATTTGAGGCCCCTTCTTGGCAGAGATTTGGGACCGTCCGCCGATTGAGAAGCCCTAGTGTTTTCAGAATATACAAGCAAATTATATTTCATCAATTAAAACTAGTACACATTGATATTAAAAAAAATATTGAGCAAAGGTTAAATGAATATTTTATAATATGTACAACACAATGAAGTTTTAAATATATTATTTAATCATATAAACAGTGCTCCCGAAACACGCCGAGTAAACATTGAAGTATCGTAGTTTTGAACAAAACATTAATATTAATTAATTATAAATAATCGTGTGTTACATATAATTAAAAAGGCTCTGTGTTTGTAAAATATTCCGTACTAAAGTATTTCCTTTTTTACAAATTTCAGTAAAAATTTACTATTGTTTTACGTTTAAATACATTTTTATACTTACTCTATAATTTGCTCTGAACTATTGCAATCAAACGTCATCTTGGTAAGCTTTTCTTAAAATGTGATAATTTTACAATTATATGTAAAAAATATGAAATATTTTTTTGCTGTACGGTGAGCCCCCATATTTAAACCAAACCTCATTACTAAAATGCAAATTATCTACAATTAAATCATTTTTGCTGTGCTTTTTAACACCTTGAATATTTTGTATGTTATTTATTTAGATTTTTCAACTTTAGTAGCCAGATACACATTGATACTTGAGTAACACCCAGAAAATTTAGGTATCTTGGTGTCAAGTTATGAAATTACAACTGTGGATGAAATTATTTGTGGCCAGGAGTACAATAAATATTGTTAAGGGTCGCAGTACTGGACATTTGATATCCCACTCCAAGCTGTTAAAAATATTTTGGATATGTGATGATGTTGATGCCAATTTTCTTATGAAATGATGTAATTTTGATGCCAAATCCAAGGGCAGGTAATCTAATATTAATTTCAAAAAGGTATTTTTAGGGAGGTCACATATCATATTATGCATCTCACAAGTTGGTTTTCACAATATTAAAGAGCGATATTCGCATACAACTATGGTCTCTATTAAAAACGACATTGATTCACATAAAAAAAAAACAAAAAAAATATATTTTTGAGTAATACATATTTTTATCGTGGTGTCTCAACTTTAAAATAATTACATGTTTTGCTATCACAATCGTTTTTAATTTTTTGATTGTTAAATTCAAATATTTTAAATTCATTTAACCCATTCAAATAGGTATTTAGTAAGCTTTTTGGCTGAAGGATTACTTCAAAGCTTCAACGAATATGTCGTTAATTTTTATTTTTTGGTGATAATTCATTGGAATTAAAAATACTTTTAATATCTGTAAATAATAAATATCTGTAATATTTGCGTGTTTTCTAAGTCTAAAACTTAATTGTTTTGAGCCATTATGATTTTTATAACCTTTCACAACTATCATAGACCTATCGAAACATCAAGTTTCAAATCTTATAATAATTAATAATAACTATTTATTTATATTTGAAATAGATACACCACGCCAATATTAAATTTGCAATAAAATAAAATCATTTATTAAATGTTTATTGAATTACCAAATAAAATAAATTATAATATTATTATAAATAATAAAACAGGTTCGAGCAGGAGAACATAAAACAGCAGGAGTTTAAAAAAAGACTTACTCAGCATTTGTCTCAGGTGTGGGAAGATCTCCTATGGTCGTTAGAGTCAACGTTGACCAATATAGTGAGCCGAGATATTTCCTGGTGAGGGTTGCATAGTCTCCTGGTCTGTGTGGGTACACCCAGTCGCCCTAAACAGATAAATTATCGGAATTCATGGAAGATGTTTAATTGTGTATTGATTAATATGGTTAGTTTAATGAAAATTTCAATGAGCAACAAACCAGGCGAAATACACAACACAATTCTAAACGAGATACTGAAATATATTGCTTTTGGTTCGATTAAACCACGAATTTAATGAACCAATGATTTAATCTAACAAAATGAAACGATAACAGTTACTTTTTAATTGTTTCTAAGTTATATATATGTTTTTAAGTAAAAAAATATGTAGACCAATATTGTTTGTTTCGAGTGACTTTACTAGCGTCTGGCGACAGATAAATCAAGGGAACACTATATGGGATACAATAAAATACGACAACGAAATAATAGTGTGATGTGTACGTAAATCCCATTCCCCTTAGTTTTTGTTTAGGTTCTTTTAGCCATTAACAACAATAGAGACTTTTTATAAATTGCATTGAAATTAGTCGCAGGAAAATTGTTATCAACACCTTTGCCATTTGAGGTAAGGAATAAGTTTATTATAAATAATAAATAAATTTGGAATGGTGAAATAAAACCAAAGTTTTCAGTTCTACTAATTTAATGACACTGTCTAGTTTCGGTCATCCAGTGACCATTTTCATACTCTTACTGTAATTATTTGTTTTAAAAGTTTTGCTTTAATTTTTCTTGTTTAAACTAGATGCATATTTTTTTTCATTTAAATAAATGTTACTACCACCAAAAAAGTAAGAAGTATTTTTTTGACGTAAAATTATAAAAAACATCATGTAAAACTATGGAGAGTATTAATAGTATTTAATTATGTATTCAGCACCTAGCCTACGAAATGTGACAAACTTGTGGTTTCTTTTATGTTTGGTGGTAAACTATTATACATTTTGAGACCTTTATGGTATAAACTATTTTGTGTAAATCTTAATCTCGTTTTTGGATCTATAAAATCCTGACATCCTCTTGTAGGGTGTGAAAATTGACATTGAATAAGATATTTTTTTTATATGTTTTGTAAGCATATTATTTCTCAGTTAGTAAATCAAAGTAAATTTGTTGTTTATAATGTATATCTTTACCTACTGTCTTTGTTTTTAGTTTATTTAACATTAATTTTACTGTTGACATTATAGTGTATATAAAATATAACATTATTTCAAAAACAAGAGTTTTTGAATATAAACTAAGTGTGGACAAACATATTATTATTATGTGTTGACTTAAATAATGTATAACTTGCCTGAAATCCTTCGGCTTCAGAAAGAAGAAAATAGAAACAGCCAAACCAATGTGCAAGGATGAGAAGTATATGAATGAGATTTATAACTCTCCAGAAGTTGGGATATACGGTTCTTGATTCCACTATGTAGTAACAATTCACGGCTCTATAAACCTGAAACGCAATGCATAAACAACAGTTTAATAACATTTATTTAACACTTATAGTATTGTACAAACATCTAATATTGCATTGTATAAATGGAGGACTTATTTATTGCCTGTAGGAAATTTCTTTCAGTCGACCATATGAGAAAAAAAGTTACGTGAAGAAATAAGTTTCGACATGATAAAATAAATATTTTTTAAATGCATATGCAAACATTGGATTTTTTCCCTGTCGAGAGTCGGGTATTTTTTTGACAAACTTTTGAACATCTCATCTCTGAGACCCTTAGAGGTTTACGGTAGCTGATTCCTGCTTTGTCCTTTTTGACTGCGAGTGCCACAACCTTCCTTTCCCTCTTTTTGTCCTTTTTATTCTGAGTTTTGAGTACCTACTAAATTTTCCAACTGTCGATTCGTTCATGAGAATTCAATTCTCTTAATGGATCGACATTATTAAGCCAAGATGCGTGTACGAAGGAAAATTTTGTATGGTGTAGTGGACTTTGGAACACGAACTAGAGGCCTCGCAGCATATATGTTCCCATACATTGATTTACTCAGAATTCGGAGTAGAACATTTTATGTGAGTTTTGTGTGTCTGTGTGTGTGTGTGGTTTGTGTGTGTGGTGTGTGTGTGTGTGTGTGTGTGTGTGTGTGTGTGTGTGTGTGGTGTGTGTGTGTGTGTGTGTGTGTGGTGTGTGTCCCCCCCCCCCTTTATAACTTTTGATCCACTCAATTTACAGAGCCCAAATTTTCAGAATATATAAACAGTTATAAGCTTACAAAACTTTTATACTCAGTATTGTGAATTTTTGTTTCAGTCAGGGGTTATCAACTTTTGAAATTTTGGTTTATTTTATCATATATCTCAAAAACCATAAAAGTTAGAACGCTGAAAATTGGTATATACATAGAGATATACAAAATCTCAAATTCGTTTTTTCAAAAAAAATTCAGGGTTTCTCAAACATTTTTTATTAAGAAAAATACTTTTTTTATGATAAATTTTTGAGTTTAACTGCCTATATTTCCATTTCTTTTAAAAATATCGAAAAAAGCCGAAACACCCCAACTAGATCATTTAATTTTCTATAAAAAATTACAACATTGTATTAGCACATCTCAATTTTTTTTTGACAATTTTTATAAAAATTGAATTTAGAGACGACATTGTTTCATACACTTGTATGGAAGTAGCCTACTCACAATATCTAAGAAAACTTAATAATTTGATACTAATCTCCAAACATATATACATACCATCATGCTGTTTTCACATTCTGGGTAGGATCAAAGGACTGACCTCCATACTATCCTATCTTGACATACATACCTAGGTACATGTGTTGTATAGAAAACCAAATATCTTAAAATATTAAATAATTTGTATTTATGGGTTTATAGTTTGGTACTTATTCTTCAACTATACATACTATCGCTATCGACAGTTGGATCTCATGTGTTACATGCAACTAGTAAATAGCAATTTGTTTAATACTGTGCAGCTTAAAAAGATAATGTAATATCCGCAAACAAAATTGGTCCATGATATATTGTTAAAATTGAATTTGTTGTAATATTTGTTTGTATGACTGTATGTTTGTTAAGTTTAAATAAAATAAAAAAAAAATAAAAAAAATATAGACGAAGTTGGAATATTATAGAAGAACCAGGAACTCAAGGCACCTACAGGGCTTACGACCTGTAATCGGCTGATTTACTTGATCATTTTGTGCGCTTGCACAACGTTCACCAATTATTTATTTATTTATTTAAGACACCAACAGAACATTGAAAAATACACATAGAAGTTAACACATGATACAAACACATAAGGTCTCCAATTCTCTAATGACAGGCGTCTTTCACATAGTTAGTACTAAATATTAATTTATATAAAAACAATCATCGCTTAAAACGTGCCAAGTATTTTCAGTAAAAGTTATTGATTAAAAAAATAAAATCTACATAAAATAAAATAACGTTTACCAAGTGCAAAATAATAATGTCACCATCACTGCGCAGAACGAGCGCACTCAGATATTTATGGCTTCTAATTGAGTTCCCTTATTAATGAAATTTTTGATAAGGGAATTCAATAAGAAATTAGATGCCCTGTAGGTGCCTTGAGTTGCTGGTTTGTCTATAACATTCCAACTTCGTCTCTATTGAGATGTTAAAAAGTTTGTCAAAAAAATACTTAATAACAATTTACATAATATAAAAATACTCATACAAATATACCTAACAATTTCGTACCAAAAAAAACATAACGAAAATAAAAGGAGAGGATGAGGAGCAATCGAAAAGGATGGTGTGTGGGATGGTTAGTGTGTATGTTATTAAGGGAATAGAGAGGAAAAGTGAGCGTTAAGGGCGAAATTTTAAGGTTGAAAGTGATGGGGCAGTACTAATGTCCATCCGGGCAGCATGAATGGTAAAGGAAGATGAATAGTATTCAGTAACATGAAGTGGTATGGCGAGGGTTCTTTCTTCAGACGATATTGGGAGTCCATGAGGCCAACGGTTGGAATATTTCTCTCAGATATAAGGGGGCATTCCGATTGTTTAATTCCTTGAACAGGAGACAGTGTGCTGATCTCGGCGCAGATGGATGCGAATCCATTTCAGTAGCTTGCAAGGTACAATTAGTTGAATAATTATAAATTATTTGAAGATTTTTGATTCGACTCATACAACTAATATGAACCATATTATTTAAAACCCAGCGACGATATACCATATTATGTATCTACGGATCAATAATATATATATATATATTCTTATATATATTTTTGAAAAACGTCTCAACGCATGTTAAATATTCTTTATCAATAAATGATTGATCCATTGATGAAAAAATTTTAAACGCCGCGAGGCACAATTCTTCTTGGGTAATTGCTTTTCATCGGCGAACGGAAAAAACTTTATTGGTCCAGAATAATTTTGATTTTGGTAAAAATTTTCACATTAATAAAATCGATATGAAATTTTCGTCAACGATACTCCGGAGTCTGCTCAAAATAAAAATTTACATTAAATTTCGATGTCCGCAAAATATAATTTTTATATATTTTTTTCGATGTCCAAATATTTTATTTTTATTGACAAACTTTTTAACATCTCAATGGAGACGAAGTTGGGATATCATAGAAGAACCAGGAAGTCAAAGGACCCACATGGTGCCCCTTGATGAATACCATGATATTTTGTTCATATATAGCCCCTGGTCCAATAAGTATTCAAACTTAAATACTTAATGAATCGTTACAGTAATTATACAAATCTGTAGAGCGCTGTTTTATGATATCATTCCATGGGCGCTCTTATTTTATTTTCATTCATTCATTCATACCATCACGGCATATCCCACAATGTGGGGTAACCATCGAAAGGTGTGTGGGTGTGCATTGCCTTATAAAAGGGAGCACAATATATCTGTGTATACCCACACACCAGTCTCGTCTCACCTAAAAAGGCACTGAAGACGCGAATATGTATTATAAAGTAAAAATGAAAAGTGGACTGTATTTTTAAAGGGCGTTTCGTTGCAACCACTGCAAGGCAAAGGAAGGATAAAGGAACACTCACTTACTTGACTTTTCCTTGGTGCTCTGCCTTGTTAGATGGTCACAACTTTCACTAGGATCCCACACACACACACGCGGTAAGAAAACAATTATGGCGAATTTCGGTGAGTTATGAGGAGCGGTAAAACGGGTGAGATGTGGGTGGTGTCGACAGGACGCGGTTTGAAAGGAGACTGATTTTGGATGTAGGGTGGGCAGCAGTTGCAACAATATTATATGTCATTTGATATAAAAAATGCGACAATAATTATAATGACATATTGGCGTCAACATTTTCCCCGCCCTTAAAGGGTCACCTTTAAAAAAGTTAAATGCGTGATGCGAATATGTATGATGCGATGCGTGGAAGTTTAAATAAAAGTGAAATGCGTGATGCAAGTATGTATGATGCGATGCGTGGAAGTTTAAATAAAAAAAGTGAAATGCGTGATGCAAGTATGTATGTAGGATGCGTTGAAGTTTAAATAAAAAAAGTGAAATGCGTGATGCAAATATGTGTTGTGTGATGCAATGCGTGGAATTATACATAAAAAAATATATATAATAAAGTAAATAATGTTAAATTATCATAGTATAAGATACTTAGTAATATTATATATAAAATAAAGTATACATATATACATCATATAATATGATGAAATTATTTTGAATTTTAAGGACTATCATTTGTTCAGATAACTCCGTATCGGTAGCGCTGATTGACAAGAAGTGTACACATAAGAAAGGCACAATTCACATAAATCATTACGCATACCTAAGGTACGCGGTATTTTTGTTTTATTAAAGAGTGGAAGCTCTGAACAGAACATATCCCAAATATTTATGATGCGGCTGTGCGGTTTGCCATTCCAGTCTAGTCATAATAGCCATAGCTCTTTTCTTACTAATTTAGCGAATAGAACGACAGGCGCTACTGGTCCAGTTACGTCCCATATCTTAATAACAGTAGCTAATATAGTGCGTTTAATAAATTTCAAATAAGAAGCAATAAATATAAAATCAAAATTATTATTTATTTTTGAATAATTTACGCTCAAAATCCTATGTTGTGCGGTTTTATTAAATTTATAAGGAACATTAGCACTACGAATCGCGGAAATACTATTCAAAGCATTTTTAAATTTATTAAGTTTCTTCATGAAGCGAAGCGTATGGCATGACCTGAACATGAGTCCAAAACAAACCCTGTTAAAGTGATATGTTGTGAACTGATTCTGTGACTTAAGGCGATTAATTATAAGTCGGAAATGACGATCATGGACATTCATTGCCACTTGCAAAAACATCAGTTTACTATCAGCGGAGAGTGCTATATGAGATAGCTGAAAATGAAAAATAATAGTAAACTGATCACCTTGTAAATCTGGACTACAATAAAGTACATCATTGAGTGATGCATTCTTGCGTAATTTGGTCGTAGACATGACCTTTTGTGTTATTACGTAGAGCGGTATAATGATACAAGCGGGGTAAATTAAATCATAAGCGAGATAAATAAAATTATTAGCGGGATAAATTAATTTATAAGCGGGGTATGTTAAAGTATAAGCGGGATAAATTAAGTCATGAGCGGACGCGGGTGATAAATATTCTTTCTCGAGATATTTATCATATATAACTGCATCATACGCAGATCGAAAAAGGTATTCACTCTCAATCCTTTCCAAAGATAGAGTGAGCGGTACAGCGGATTGCGATTTATAAATTTGCCAGAAACCATTATTTGACATATTTATATCAAATTCGATAAAGTCAAATACTGTGGTACAGCAGGCTATAGTTAAATTTTCTTGGTTAAATAAAGCGGGAACAGTTTCCATAATAACGTAACTGATTGTAATCTGTATAGTGCGCAGAATTACAGCGGAATGGAAAAGTAACACGAAGACATCGATAAGTATTGAAAGTAAATTATTGTTAATTTTATCGACAACGAGCGACGTAATATTATATTTTATGTCTTTATTGTATTTCGATGAGAATTGAAAATAAACAAATTTATTTGTATATTTATTAGAGGCACCGATACCTCGAACCGATATATTATTTAGGTAAATATTTAATTTCAGTTTATTATAAAACTCTGATGTCACAAAGTTACTATGAGATGCACCATCTAATAAGCAACTAATGTTATGTTTAACATCATGAGCGTCATAAACAGATTCGACTGTCGTTGTGAGAAATGAAGTTGTGTTCTCGTTACGTTGGGCGCTAAGTGTGCGATTATCGTTTGATATATTCACACTAGTGTGCGACAATGCGTTAAGCGAGCAGAGCGAGTTATATTCAACTGTCGAAGTTAATACAATTGCAGCGACATGCAGGTCGTGCAGATGCGATAGAGATGGCTGTTCAACTGATAACTGGGTAAACAAAGACAGCCACGCGGTAAAGGACGTCAAACTGATCACGGGTGCGGAATTATGAGAAGTAGATGCCCTATCTGCGGCATGCGGATGGGGGAGAGGTGGCTGCACACCTGACAGTTGCGTGAATAAAGGCGGCAGCGAGGTAAAAGATGACAAACCGAGCACCAAATTAGGAACTGCGGTTGAAGCAGATCCATTACCGGTAACATGTAGCTTGTGCGGATGCGGAATATATAGATGTTTATCTGACGGTTGCATAAATGCAGGTGATGGCGAACCAGTGTAAGTCGAACGAAGCACAAGTGCGGAATTATGTAAAGCAGTCGAAGACAATACACTGGCGAAGGTATGCGGTATATGCGGATGCGGAGAAGAAAACTGCTCAAGTGACAGTTGGGTAAATGCAGATGGCGGCATGATTATGGATGACAAACCAAATGCGGAATTATACCAATCGGTTAAAAAATATGCACTGGTGGCGAAATGCGGTTTATGCGGGTGTGAGGAAGGTAGATGCTCACCTGACGATTGCATTACTGCAGGTGACGGCGTGGTTATGGATGTCGAACAAAGTGCGGAATGAAAATCGGTCGAAGAATATGCGCCGGTGGCGAAATGCGGATGCGAGGAAGGTAGATGCTCACCTGAGGATTGCATTAATCTAGGTGGCGGCATGAATATGGATGACGAACCGAATGCGGAATTATACAAATCGGTTGAAAAATATGCACTGGTTGCGAAATGCGGTTTATGCGGATGCGAGGAAGGTAGATGCTCACCTGACGATTGCATTACTGCAGGTGACGGCATGGTTATAGATGTCGAACAAAGCACGGCATTATGTAAAAGAGTCGAAGAATATACGATGGTGGCGGAATGCGGTCTATGCGGATGAGAGAGGGGAAGCTGCTCACCTGATGATTGCGTAATATCAGGTGGCGGCGCGGTCATTGGATTTGAACAGAGCGCGAGTGCGGTAGTTAAATTAGATTCAGTAGTGGCGACATGCGGTTGATGCGGATGCGGGTTTTTTATGTCAATTAGACTTTCATCATATAAGCTATCGGGAGAATATATGTCTCTTGAATAGAAGTTCTCTTGGTCTAACGCCGTTTTTGAGTCAGATTCAATTTTTGACATAACATATTTCACTCTCCAGTACATGTCTTCGAAAGAATTCCACATGTCAAACTCTGGTTCTCCATTATTCAATCGCATATTTAAAATATTATACTCTTCCAACGTTTCATCAAACTCAATACGCAGTGTGTCAATACAAACTGCGGCGGAAATTATATCTAAATTATCTTGTACATTCTGCACCTTGGTAGAGCGATCATGAATCATTTGCAAGCACGAAAAAATATAATTCAGTTTTTCTAATGCTATTTGCAATAGTAAGCTCTTATCGACGTCCATTTTAAGAATTTATATTTTCTCTAATTGCGATATATTAAAGATATACTTAAATAATAGGCACGTCAAAATATGTATAATTAAAAGCTAAGTAAGTATAAAAGATAATAATTAAATTTTTATAATATGAAAATGTGTAGAAAGACGGCGCGGAAAATAAGCAAGTGGGTAATAGTAATTTAATAAATATAATTTAATAAATAATTAATAATAGTAATAATAATATGTTGAGCAATAACATAAAACTATCAATTCAACAAATAATAATTTAACTTTAATTTTGAATACATAATATTAAACAGTCGGCGCAGATTCCGCTTGTTTCGTTCGGCCGAATTCTAACACGTTTTTATTATTATCGTTGATAGAAGTAGTACGTACCTATTGACTCGATGCAATACAAGAATATTTTTCTTTTTTATCGCCTTGGTCGAAACAGTTGACGATGTAACAAGAATTATATATCAAATTGTAGGGTACTTTAAAATATAATATATTTATTTCCGAGCAATATTTTAACACAAAAAATAAGGATATAAAATAAATATATATTGCGGTAGATTATGAACTAAATTAATAGTTTTAAATAAGAATATAAATATATAATTAGGGTTAGGTATATAATAAACATAGGTACTTATATTGATATAATGTAGGTATAATGCGGATTAGTTATGCACTTAAAAATAAGTGCTTATTAAAAATATATAGCGGAAATTTTATGTAAATGCGATTTGAACATAAATAAGTTTATATTAATAACCTTTTATGTTCATTTTACTATGGCAAATAGGTATATCGTGTCATAAATAAATGCGGTTTGAATATAAATAAGTTTATATTAATAACTATTTATATTCGTTATAAAGGATGCGGTTAACACGACATAAATATATGCTGAGTGGATAAATTATACAGAGCGGGTAGAATTATGTTTTATATTTGATGCGGGTATGTTATATAAATATATTAATAGCGGGTTGATATATAAATATTAGAAAGTGAGTAATCCTTTATATAAGTTATGATACAAATAGGTACATAATGGCATATCACATAGAAAATAATTATAAAGAAGAGCGATTTAATATATAATAAATATGTGGTGTATACGACAAATGTACCTACATTTGTATGTCCTGTGACATGTTATAAAAATAAATTAAATATGTATATTTAATATTATAATATACATTAATATATTTATTAATTGTAATATGTGTGAGATGTAAGTTATGAATGCGGTTCAAGAATGATATACCAAAATGTTAGCATATCCGTCTCGGATTGACCAAAATGAATATGAAATCCGACTCGTTAAGGACCAAAAAATGATGACGCGGATATGAAATTAAAGTAAAAATGAAAAGTAGAAAAAGTGGACTGTATTTTTAAAGGGCGTTTCGTTGCAACCACTGCAAGGCAAAGGAAGGATAAAGGAACACTCACTTACTTGACTTTTCCTTGGTGCTCTGCCTTGTTAGATGGTCACAACTTTCACTAGGATCCCACACACACACACGCGGTAAGAAAACAATTATGGCGAATTTCGGTGAGTTATGAGGAGCGGTAAAACGGGTGAGATGTGGGTGGTGTCGACAGGACGCGGTTTGAAAGGAGACTGATTTTGGATGTAGGGTGGGCAGCAGTTGCAACAATATTATATGTCATTTGATATAAAAAATGCGACAATAATTATAATGACATATTGGCGTCAACAGGCACTTTGATTTTACGAAACAAATAATAAGACTTTACATATTTACTGCAAACTTATAAACAATGAGGGCTAATTTTAAATTATCAAACGATTCATACAATGTTGTTTGAGCACAAAACGAAAACTTGTAGAGTACATCAAATTCAAATAAATAAATAAAAATCATTTTAACCTTTAAAAATCTAGGAAACCTTAACATTGGATTTGGGCCGAAGCGAAGCTGTAAGAGGTCAAGTGGAGTGAGGGAAATGAGGTCCAGGAGAAACGCCCTGGAGTTCAGGTAGTGTCCAGCCAACTTCTTCGAGTCGTATACCATCAGACCCTGTTCCAGGTAACCAGTCCTCAACTGCACAGCCAGGTCGGCAGCGAAAACTATATCAGTCAATGTGTCGCAGGCGAACCAGAAATTTGAAGCTAAAGTCTGAAACAAAAAAATAAAACAAAGCAACATAAGTTACTAAAAACACTAAAACATAAAATAGATTGTATTTAAAAAAAAATACGACAGTATTTTAAACCAGTTGTACAAAAATTTATAATAAAGGTTAGGTATACTAAAGAAAAAACGTACATTTACCACAAAAACACTTTTTGACACATTCAAAGTTCCTAAAATAGAAGATATTCATAAAAAAACGTAAATTTTACAATTTTTTAAAGTTAATGTATTACAAATATTTAAAAAAAAATATGTCATTACGATTCCGAAGCGATTTTAAAATTCATAAATGTAATACTAGAAAAATGCAAAATAATTAGGTACATTTATATGGGAATAAAGAATTTCAATTGCCTTCATAACATTCAAAAACTGTGTCAAAAGAATGTTCCATCAGGAAGTCAGCTTAAAGAATTGGACAGAGTCAATAAGGCGGCTTACTATGGTCACGATTTCAGTATGAACGGGCCTTTAAAGTTAAAAATAAATTTCCTCTTGATAAACGTGGAGCTTAGAGCAATGACACCTTTAGTAGACTTCGTACGACTGCCTTGTTTCTGTGAGCCATCAAATAAGCTATAGCGTCCATGGAGTGATCTTGCATCACTAAACCACGCTTTATACATTCTAATTATAATTATAATCATACGAATCTGTGACCACCTTCTTCTTCTCCTAGTTCTTTTTGTGCTGCTCCTAACGACCATCACACCAAGCTTATCCAGAACCAACTGAGCCACGAAGCCCGACTTATAACAAACAAGTAAATTGAACGCCATTTTCAAAGTTAGAGAAATCTGAAATCGATTAAAACGCCTGAATATAATTCATGTTCAGAAATACAATTTTTATCAAAATATCAAATAAATCAAGCTGGAAACATGTGGTGATTTTGAACAGGCTTTGTCATCGTTTAGACAAAAATTTTGAATGTTTCAGAGCTCTAAATAGTTGGGAACTTAGTTAAAAAAAAGTTTTATAAAAAATTACAAAATAGCTCGCAATTTTAACATACAAGACCACTTTTTCGTTTATTTCAGCTAATTTTCGATGGTATAGCCCCGATTGAGTAAATATTAGGTTCATTAAAAAATGTCATAGACGCTGGATCCAGTGGGGAGAACACAGATAAAAAAAATCTGGGTCGCACTAATGAGTGCAATAGTTCTCTCTCGACTCACAGTGGCCTGTGTGCCACGAAGACTGCTCGTAAAACCAATATTGATTTCTTTACTCGGTCATAAATAAAGCCAAGTTTACCTCGGTCCAGTCACCACCATCCTTATCCAAATATCAATTTGTTCAAGAGAATTTATAACACTTAACAGATCGACATGGTTTCTAGCAATGATTCACGAGATTTTGTATGGTCAGGGGGACAAGTCTAGTTCGACCGGCGAAATCAAAACTCCTGTGATTACCCATATCATGGATATGTTTAATTATCGTATGAAACTATGACATCTAAATAGGACCAGAGCCATTCTGCGGCCTGGGAAATTCATATTTTCAGGCAGAAGTAAAGAGAATTACGGAGAAAGTGAGATCTAGCTACTGGATTGAACTCCAGGGGCTCAGGCAGGCTAAGGACCTGCTCGGTAATTATGACCGAAAAAGGTCCGGAACATGTTTGAGCCTCGGCAGGAAAGCCCTAAAAAGTCTGACAGGGTTCCTCACAGGCCATTGTAGACTTGGGGAACATCTGCGGAAAATTGGACTAGAAGAAGACGGAACATGCAGATTCTGTAGGGAGGGGGCGGAAACGCCACACCACCTCCTCATGCAGTGTGTTGCAGTGACACAAGTTAGAATGAGGACCTTGGGCAGGCCCCAAATGGACATTGGATCCATACGCTCATTGAATCCCCTGCGAGTCCTAAACTTCCTAAGAGGGCTAGGACTCGAGGGGATGCTGTAACAGGAAACCCGGTAAGCAAGTAGGGGGGAGCGCAAAAGATCCTAAGGGTCGCAGTGCATAAGAACACCCTCTAATAATAATAATAATAATAATAATAATGACATCTAAATATATTGTAGAACTCCATATAATAATTATATCCATGATATGGGTAACCACTGGGGTTTTGATTTCGCCGGTCGGACCAGACATGCCCCCCACGTCTACACTTTTCATGGATTTCCAACATTGGAATTTTTTTCCCTGTCGGGAGTCATTATGCATTTTTGACGTTTTTTTAAGACGAAGGTGGAATATTTTATAATAACCAGGGACTCAAGGCACCTACAGCGCTTGCGACCTGTCATCGGCTGGTTTACGTGATCACTTTATGCGCTTGCGTAACGTTCACCAATTATGCCTTCTTATTGAGTTCCTTTATCAAGAAAGAGATAGTTTGCAAATAAGCTATATTTACTATAGCCATCTATGTTGTAACAATGAAACCTTTTTGTAACGGGTATATGCAACTTTTGAAAAATATTCGATTTACATATAGGTACATTGGTACAAGATGGTAAACAAGCCAAAAATAATATAATATTTCTGGCGCAGTTTAGGGGTGTTATATAAGAGAAAACTGTCACCTCATGTTTAAGAACTGTCACTTTCATTGTTTACAAAAAAACAACTTCTCAATAGATCTGCATGTAAAAAATATCTGAAGAATTCAAATAATTTCATGTTGTATTTGGTTTAGCTTATAAGGGCATATTACTATAATTAATTAATGATACATTGTATCCAGTCGCTATATTGAAGCTAGTAATATCATTAATGCCCTTATAAGCTAAACCAAATACAACATGAAATTATTTGAATTCTTACAGTCGCTATATTGAAGCTAGTAATTAAACCCTTTTTGAAATAGTTACTTTCATTAAGATAATCAGTATAGGATCTCAGAGATAGAGAAATGGAATGGCTCAGTTACTTATAAATATGGATACCTATTAACAATTCTCAATTAAATAAATATGAATACCACAGTATCAACTTTCACATTATTTTAACAAAAATTTAAATATGAGCATTCACGGTAGTTGTTAGTTATTACGACGAAATGACGAGTGCTGCTTTGCTTTTTATACGACCAGGGAGGAAGTTAACTGAGTACATGCCGGGTCAATTTCAATGGTTGTTCTCGAATGTTCCTCCCTAGATAAGTACCTCTTGAAATTTGTATTGCTGTCGATATTCTGGTAGGTTATTCTGACCTTGTTCTAGTTCAAATTGCACAACACCAAGAAGTACTTGCGACGAATGTACCTATTCGCCGCAAAGGTATGTATATACAATGTATATTAATACCAACAAACTTATTTCCCTTATTTTCCTTATAATGTAATATTTGGTAAATTTATGTATATAAAAAAACTCTGTCTTTGTAAAAATTTTTTTCTTTTCTTTACCCCTCTACTTCTCCTTTCCTCCCCTAACACTGCTTTTAACTAAACATATTATTTTTATGATTTGTTAACTAGTACAAAGTGGTTTATACAAAGTAATTTTACTGTTTTTAACTAACGATGGAGCCACAAAACAATAATTTCGCATTTGATAAAGTAAAAAGAATACAATGTATATTTTGTGACAGTGAGACAAGCACAGGGAAAAAATTATTCTTCTATCCAGCGATCTTACTGGACAAATGAACTAGAATGCTACTAGACTAATGTGAATTAGCTTTATAATTCTATATCGCAGTACCAATAAAGCCATTATCTAAAGGTTCAAAACAACAAATTGGATCAGAGATTTGCCAAATAAGAATACGATTGAACGACTTTTTAGGTTATTTTCAAATTACCTAGATGTAGGTATATTGGTACGTATTATCAATATAGAAAATAATAAAAAGCCATAGATAATTCCTAAGAGAATTATGACTGGTCATCCAGGAGGAAAAAGGAAAATAGAAAGACCCAGATTGCGATGGGAGGACGAGGTGAGGAGGGATGCAGTACAGCTCTTAAGCGTTACAAACTGGAGGACGGCAGCTGAGGACAGACGGGGTTGGAGGAAAATGTTGAAGGAGGCCAAGGCTCGACTTGGGCTGTAGCGCCATCGAAGAAAAAGAAGATGATGGCTCTTTATCATTTTCTGCATTTAGTCAATGCTAATTTTCAATGATTCAATGAAACATACATATATTATTATATAAGACCGCTGTCAGACCGGCGATGTTGTATGGAGCTGAGTGCTGGACCACCAAGAAATGCCACCAAGAAAAACTCCACACCGCCGAAATGAAAATGCTTAAATGGGCCGGTGGTGTTATAAGAATTGATAAAATTTACCTTTATTTGAGGAAGTTTTAAAGTGTCACCGGTAGCGGTCAAACTAAAAGAAACAAGGCTGCGTTATACCAGATTTTCGAATATACCATGATTGTATGAATAAACGAATCTCACAAGTTGACGGAGTTTATATTTTGGAATAGACACATTATAAAAAAAAAAAAAATTTTATCCGTGTTTATTCATAGATCATCTCTCAATAACAAGATTACATAGGTACACTATTTTTTTATGAATACTCCATTTCTTTTGAAAAGTTTACGGCATTTGGGTGATTTTATAGAGATTTTTGATGCAAGTTTCTCATAAAGTATTCATTTATTAGACTTTAACATAATTTACTAGGCGATAAACATAGGTAGGTACCTACTATAAAGAGTTAATACTTTTATTTTTATTGAGTAGTTTATCTACAATATATAATACACATTTTAATGATGCATTTAAGCACAACACTAGTTAATCGTTAAATGTTTGCGATTTATTAAATTTAATAGTTTTACTACGGTGAACTATAAATATATTTTTTGTGATCGAGGTAGGTGCCTTGATTTCCCGGTTCTCCTACAATAAATATTCCAACTTCGTCTCTATTGAGATAATTATAAATCTGTTAAAAAATATCTTTGACTCCCGACAGGGAAAAAAATCCAATGTTTGCGCATATGCAATAATAAATATATTCGATTACTTACACATTGGTACAAGTAGGTAAATAAGACAAAAATGACCTTATATGTCTGGCGCAATTCAGGGGTGACTTCTATGCGAAAAAATGCATTGTCACCTCAGATATAAGAATTGTAGCTTTCATTATTTACAAAAAACCAATTCTCTCAATAGATGGCGTTACAACAAAATAAATAAATAATAATAAGATTGTTGTTCATAATTTCACCCACAGATGGCTGTAGTAAAAATTCCTTATTTTCAAGCGAAAAGAATTTCAGTATTACAATATATAGAACTTCCAAAATTGAATTGATAGGGATCTCATTAAAAAAGGCATAATTGGTGAACGTTGCGCAAGCGCATAAAGTGATCACGTAAACCAGCCGATGACAGGTCGTAAGCCCTGTAGGTGCCTTGATTTCCCGGTTCTCCTACAATAAATATTCCAACTTCGTCTCTATTGAGATAATTATAAATCTGTTAAAAAATATTTTTTGTGTTTATGTTGTGAGAAAAACAATTAAGAATCAAATATATAATATAATTTTGCAAACGAGATTCCATAAAATTTCAAAATAATATTCCACAGTTTGTGTTTCTGGAACAAATATTAAAGTAAAAGTATAGTTTACATACTTTGATTTTTGTTAATGACATTATCAACTGTTTTCTTTTTGCGCGTGTTTTACTTTACGCTGACGATATGAAAATATTTATGGCGGTCCGTAGCATTGACGATTGTTCGAAACTCCTAGAAGATTTAAATCGGCTCAAGACTTACTGTAACAACAATAACCTAATTTTAAATGTATCCAAATGTCTCTGTATTTCATTCACTAGAAATCGCAATATAATTCAATTCAAATATAACTTCAATAATATTTTTTTGATAAGAAAATTGTCTATAAGAGATCTTGGTGTTGCACTTGACACTAAATTAATGTACAATGAACATTTTGATAATATAATCTCGAAAGCGTCTAGCATGTTGGGTTTCATCCTCAGACTATCTAAATCTTTTCGCAATCTTAATACATTAATCTTATTATATTATACATATGTTAGACCCCACCTCAAATTTGCCTCCGAAATATGGAATCCTATCCACGTGACTAAGTCACACCGATTGGAAAGAGTGCAGCATAAATTTTTAAATTACCTCAACTTTCGTTCATATCACAGATTTGCATCTAAATCAGATATTTTAACAGCCTTCAACATTGAGACATTGGAACTTAGACGTACCGTTACTGACCAAATGACATTATACAAAATTCTAAATCTAATTCTAAAACTAATGACTCACCCGACATATTAAAATTAATTCCTTTTCATGTCCCGATGCGAAGTGGCAGACGTAACACCCTATTCTACACAGACCGAGTGCGTACCACTACAGGGCAGAACGCATTCATTGTGCGGGCTTGCAATAGTAGGCATGATGACTAATTTTGAAAAACTATCTCACGATGTTTTTACGCATTCACTGTTTTCAAATATATATACATTTCTACATAAAATAAAGGTTTAGTAGCAAAAATCGCCATTTTAAAATCAAATTTGACATTTACGCCAAAAAAAGCTTGTAGTATCATGGCGGCTGCCGACCCTGACGGTGACGTCATGGTATCGTAAACTGCATATCACTACTATATGTAATATATGTGTTCTAAGACGATTTGTGTATTTATAATCAATTCAAAAGTGCATAAGTGTTGTGCGGTCCCTAAATGTACAAACACGACGAAAAAAACACCTACTGAGGTATTTGTTTTCGTCCCACGCGAAAAAAAAAGAGAAATAAGTGATTAAATTTCGCACGGCGAGACACAAGTGAATTTTATTAAGTGCGCGTTTACAATGAAGTACAGTATTTGTTCCCCCACTTTTAGCTCTCAATAATATAATATTTACCATTATTTAGGCAATAAGCATATAAAGAACTTCATTAATATCCAAACGTCAAAATAGGCCATCATAAGTTTCCCGCGTATGTTTTTAGCTTATGAACACATAATGTAGAGAGAAGAAGGAGCATATTTTATCGATTTTCGAGATGTAAGTTGTATTTAAATTACAGATAAATAAAGTACTTATATGTACTTATTATTAAGTTTTTACGTTTCGAAATTCTGATGAACAAAAGTCTTTGTTCGACGCAAAGAAATATCCGACCATCAAAAGTTCCATTCTAGTTAAGAGTAGTTAAGACAGGCAGAAAAATAACTACTATGGCTGCTATTGCTAAAAATAACGATAGCAGATAAATATAGCTTGTTATGAACACAATACAAATAACGAGCGCTATGTAATAATTCGTATGCTGCTAAAATTGTAACGATGTTTTAAAACGCATGCTTCGCGTAATCGCCGTCGTTTCGCAAATCGCTTCATTGCATGAAAAAAATATAGCTTGCTAGTTTCGTTTGGCAGTGACCAGTATCATAACATGTCGAACGTTCGTCAGCTCACCATCGCGTGACAAAATTGTAGAATACTAAAACTAAATTAGTTTACCATACGTTGCGAGCGTTCATTATTTATTTATTTATTCAATAAAAACTAAGTTACATACAAAATACAATTAACATAGGCCCGATATTACAGTCGGCCCTCAACTCATTGAGTTTGCCAAACTCAAGATTAATGTTAAGGGGAGATTGAATCCATTTCCGTATTACAGTGCAATATGACATGTCAGTTACTAAATCTTCAATTATAGACATTTCACTTTTTCTGTGGTTATTATCTGTCAAATTTAAATAACCTCAAATAATACGAAATACAAAACGGGACGCTACGACTTTAAATACCATTGTTTTATTATCCAACATGGTAAATTTAATTTTTTTCACCAAAATAATGCTTTTAAATGCCCGTGTTCGTTTCAATACGGCTGTCAGTTTGTTTTGTTGTGTGGCGCCACCTTCGATACAACACTGAAACTACACACGTTGCCTAACGCCTCTAGTGATAGAAACTGAAACTACACGAGTTGCCTAGCAAATGACAGTTGACTCACAGTTAAGTACTTAATCTGCCAGAAACATTGAGTTAAATATTTGTCGTTTTAGTGACGTATTTGAGGGAAGATTAGGTCTAAACGGACACTGTAATACGCTATATTTTTGTAAAACTTGAGTTTAGCTCTTAAACTGACACTGTAATACCGGCCCATAGTGTCCCCCGATAGGTAGGCGAGTATCTAGGTAAATTGAAACTATTTGCTTTGATGAATACTTGTTCCATTTATATTTAATTTGTTTTAGTTTTAAGTATTTAATTAAAATATTAATATATCGATAACACCAAAATAAACATAGTCCAGACCGACAATTAATGCGTATATTGTATTGAAGACTATCAGAAGAATTGACGCGACCATACTATGACGTCGTGCGCTCTGATTGTTTTTTCTCATAAAATGGCGGACTAACACATTTTGTATTTTTATATTTATAATATTATTATTATTCACTCCTATAAATTAAAAAAAAACATTTTTTAAATCTTTATAACCTATTTTATTTTTTAAAATCATAATTTCAATGATTTTTTTCTTACAGTCATCACAACTATTACATATTTTAATATATTAATCATAATATGTATATGAATCATAACAGTTATCCCATATGTATATTAGATTCATCATAATACATTGTGTATTTCCATTTCAACCTCATGTAACACTGTACAACTCCCACAAACAATATAATTACATCATTTTATTTTATAATCAAGCAATGAAAGCCACCAAGTTATTTATTTCTGAAACGTTAAATATTCTCCACCACGTTACAATACTCGGTGCGTGTTATAACAGATGCGTCAACGATTCAATAGAGCGGATAGCGATATTATTTGGTTTGTTGTCCCAAATAAACCAAATAAATCAATAAATAAAAATAGCATGTTAAAAATAAGCAGCATATTCCATATAGCTTGTTATGAAAAAAATAGCCATTTCGAACAACACAACAGTTGACAGTAACAAACACAATTGACAGTGACAATATGGTGACGTCATGCGCTCTGATTGGTGTTTCACATAAAATGGCGGACAAACATATTTTGTATTTTTATTTTAATAATATTAATATTATTCGCTCTTTTAAAATGAAAATAAATATATTTTTTCAAATCTTTATAACATATTTTATCTAATAAAATCATAATTTCAATGATTTTTTCTTACTGTCATCACGCCTGTTACAACAATAACTTTGCAGGCCTGCCCCCCTAGACAACATGCCATTAAAGCTAAGCGTTATATCGCTAAGCGATAGAAATGTATGAAATTTGTGGCTGTCACGTGTTGTCATAGCGACCAATTTCATACATTTACTATCGCTTAGCGATATAACGCTTAGCTTTAATGACACGTTGTCTAGGCCCCCTGGACATGTTTGATAGTAGCCAACTGCGATACAAAATTGAACTATATAAAAGGTTGCATTCGCCTACAACGATAGTTGAATAAATATTAATAAATATGTTTACTTCACTCCTTACAACCCATCCTATAACCATGCACATCCTTCTTATACTTATTGCAATATATGAAATGCTTTTTTTTATTCAATTTTTTGTAACTGTCATTATTCTGTACTTTCTGGGATTGGTATGTAATTGGTCTCATTTCTGTAAATCGTTTGTGTATTGTAAGTGTTAACTATTCCAAATAAATAAAATTGTGCAATATATTGTTTGTTTCATTGAAATGTAATGCCGTTAAACGACACAAATTTGAACAATTTTATAAAATCAAAGTATTTTAACTATACTATTATTGATACTTTTGTTAAAACAACCCAGCCAGACAGTAAATATCAAAACCGTCGTAAGTGATGCTCGCAAAGAACGGAACATGATGTCAGTCAATGCTCGTTGAGAGCAAAAATACATTTTCAGTCGATCAAGGATAATTGAGAGCAAAACGCGTTGTCAACCGATACTCGTAAAGAACGAAATGCGTAGTTAGTCAATGCTCATTGAGAGCAAAACGCGCTGTCAGTCATTGGTATTTGAGAACAAAACGCGCTGTTAGTCGATGATCTTTGAGAGCAAAACGCGTTGTCAGTCGACGCTAATAAACAACAAAATGCATTATTAGTCATTGTTTTTTGAGAGCAAAACACACTGTCAGTCGATGGTCTTTGAGAGCGTAACGCGTTGTCAATCGAGAGCGAAGTGGGTTGTCAGTCGATGCTCGAAAATAATGAAATACGCTGTTAGTCAATGCTCGTTGATAGCAAAACGCGTCTAAGAGAACAAAACGCGCTGTCAGTCGATGCTCGTTGAGAAAAAAAAAATTGCAGACGATTGATGGTGGTTGGGAGCCAAATTAGTTTTAAGTTGATGCACGTAAAGAACGAAATGAGTTATTAGTCAATGCTCGTTGAGAGCACAAACATATTTTCGGTCGATCGTTGGTCTTTGAGAGCGAAACGCGTTGTTAATCAATGCTCGTAAAGAACAAAATGCCTTGTTAGTCGATGCTCGTAAAAAACAAAATGCGTTGTTAGTCGATGCTCGTTGAGAGCATAATGCGCTGTCAGTCGATGCTCGTTAATAACTTAACTCGTCAACAGAATGTAGTAGGTGCTCGGTGACAACACAAAAGTAATAAATCGAATATATTTTTTATTTGCATACCTATACGCAAACACACTGAAAAAAATAATTGTGACCACCGAACTGGCTACCTGCGTTTTTAGCCAAACCTTTGTTGTTAGTAATATCTGTTTATGACTATATTGTTTGGTTAAACACAAAATATTTAGTATCACCAAACGAATTGTTTTATAGTCACTATAGTTCGGTTAATTTTAACATATTTTTTTTTTCAGCGCATTGGATTTTTTTTCTGTCGGGAGTCAAATGATGTTTTTATTGACAGTAAAAGGCATAATTGGTGAACGTTGCGCAAGCGCATAAAGTGATCACGTAAAAAAGCCGATGACAGGTCGTAAGCCCTGTAGGTGCCTGAGTTCCTGGTTCTTCTATAATATCCCAACTTCGTCTCTATTGAGATGTTATTGACAATCAACTATGTTTACGGAGGGACGATGTCACGGTTTTCATGGTATGCTGAGACATCGAATTGCCGCGTACCGTGAGGGATTATGGAATAATCCAAGTCTGATATTAAAAGCAGTACAGGAGCACCAGTGTCCGAAATTGTCGCAAAGGTGGATGCGGGTGTTAGTGGAATGACGATATACCTACGGCTTTCTAGTGTTTATCTTTATTTTAATGTTTATATTAATGCGTTGTATTTTTATCTTTTTTTTCCATTGTTTCTCATTCTGTTCATTCTATGTTTTTCTTTTTTAATTGTTCTTACTTTTGTATGTAAAATATATGGTCAGTGTAGCATTGCACCCCCCCTGCTCACGGACTGGAAAAGTTAAAAAAAAAAAATAGTAATATATGTAAAATTAATAAAAATGCGTTTAATTTAACAATAAATGTTTTTTGGAGTTATAAAATCGCATTGCCCATAGTTGTTAGTGTGACTGTATTTCCAAAGGAATGTATTTTTAAAGTAATATAATATTATTATCCTAGGTAATTCGTTTAGATATACAGTTAACATCAACTATATTTTATCCAACTGTCGATTCATTCAGAGAATTCAATTCTCTGAATGAATCGACATTATTAAGCCAAGATGCGTGTACGAAGGAAAATTTTGTATGGTGTAGTGGACTTTTTGCATGCTAATAACACCAACTAGAGGCTTCGCAGCATATTTATGTTCCCATACATGGATTTATTCAGACATTTATGTGAGTTTTGTGTGTGTGTGTGTGTGTTTATTAGGGTGTGTGTGTATTAGGGTGTATGTGTGTGTGTGTGTGTGAGGGTGTGTGTGTGTCCTTATAACTTTTGATCCGCTTAATTTACAGAGCCCAAATTTTCAGAATATATAAACAGTTATAGGCCTACAAAACTTTTACACTCAGAATCGTAAATTTTTGTTTAAGTCAGGGGTTATCAACTTTTGAAATTTTGGTTTATTTTTCCATATATCTCAGAAACCATAAAAGCTAGAACGCTGAAAATTGGTATAAACATAGACAAACACAAAATCTCAAATTGGTTTTATTAAAAAAATTCCAGGGTTTCTCAAATGTTTTATTAAGAAAAATACTTTTTTTTTGTTTTTTTAAAAATATCGAAAAAAGCCGAAACACCCCAACTAGATAATTTAATTTTCTATAAAAAATTTTAACATTGTATTAGCACATCTCAATTTTTTTTTTAAATTTTTTAAAAAAATTGAATTTAGTGACGTCATTGCTTCATACAATTTGTATGGCAGTAGCCTACACACAATATATAAGAAGACTTAATAGTTTGATACTAATCTCCAAACATACATACATACCATCATGCTGTTTTCATTTTCTGGGTAGGATCAAAGGACTGACCTCCATACTTTCCTATCTTGACATACATACCTAGGTAGATGTGTTGTATTGAAAACCAAATATCGTAAAATTTTAAATATTTATAGTTTCGTACTTATTCTTCAACTCTCTTTTATTCTCTCACTCATACTCTTCCAATTTATTTTCATAACTATATACAATTCTACACACCTATATCTCTCGACGTATTGCCATCTTATATACATAATCAATCACAATCCTACACAACGCTATATTATATTTCAACATATAAAATTACACAGTCAGTGGTACTTTTTATTATTTATTCCATTCATTATCCCACCCTTCACACAACAATATATTTTTAATGCACTTACATTGATTATTCTAAAACATTCACAACTACGATACCCTATGATACTTATGAAGTTCTTGTTGTTTTTGTTCGTTTGTTTTACTGTGAGATTGTCGCTTAAATATACAATGTTATGTATGTCACGATTCTCCATGACACCCGTCTTAGACGTTACTACTCGAAGATCTATCTTCTTCACCTTCACCTTTACTCATTACACCTGCCTCGCTGTAACACGAGCGCTAAACAACATGCATTCATATATCGAGCATCACACTTCTTCAATGAGCACTTAAACGAATTTGACTTATTCAACTCCTCAATAACTAATATCAAATCAAAACTTCTCTTACAATTATTATTCATATAAACTAATCCCTCTCCTTCTGTACTCCCTCTCTTCCCTCTTAACTCCCTCCTACCTCAATAATACTTACTTCCTACTTCTTACATAATATAATTTTACCTGTATACTTGTGGAAACATGTTATTGGCATAGTTGTTATTATTTTATTGTTAATCCCTTATATTGTAAATTAAGCTGTTTCCCGAATATAAATAAATAAATAAATAAACTATATGTACGTACTATCGCTATCGACAGTTGGATCTCATGTGTTACATGCAACTAGTTAAAAAAAATGTTTCGTGTCTTTTTGGCTCGTCATCGCCTCGAAAACTCATATTTTCGGACTTTGAACATTTAACTGAAACATTGTTATTCGTTTTAATAACAATCTAAATCTATACTTTTTAGTTTACAACTGTAAACAATATTAAATCGATGTGTAACATTTCGGACGTAAATCTTTTTGCAATGTTCAGAGACATAATCGAAGATTACTGCGATATATAATAAAAGAAATTTATGAATGTAAATTGATGTTACCAGAATTATACCAGATGGCTGATAACTGATAACCCTATTTATATCATAATATACATACATATTTTACATTTTTTGTTACTATCTTGACGCAAGTCGTTATTATAATAATTTATCACCAAGTTATCATAATCGTATTGTCGTTCTAACGTCAAAGGGATGGACGAAATTAATCTTGGTCTTATTCGAAATGACCAAAGTAATATTTATTTATATTTATTTATTTATTTATTTATTTTATTTATACATCTTCTTGTACATAATATAAACAAATATAATTGTACACTGGCGGGCTTATTGCCATTAAGCAATTTCTTCCAACCAACCAGTTTACAAAGTATGACAACATTGTATATGTACAACAGCAAATAAAAAAGAGTAAAAGAAATCAAAGAAAATACGTATAATACTTAAATACTATAAAAACAACAAAAAAAAATATAATTCATAGCAAGAAAAGGGATATGGTAAGGACAGGAGAGGAAATCGGGATCAGGTGTTCAAGGATAAATATTCCTTCTTTAGTTTTTTCTTGAAAATACTAAGTGAGTTAGACGACGCAATATTCGGACTAAGGCTATTCCATAATCTTGCTGATTGTACTTCGAACGAAGAGCTGAGAAATTCTGTATTATGGATAGGTATGGATAGTGTTGTACGTTCAGCAGATCGGAGTGGAAGTCCATGATTGGATAAATAAGTGAATTTGCTTTTGAGGTACTGTGGCAGGTTTGGGTTCGAGAGAATATTGTACAATAGTGACAAAATGTGTATATTGCGCCGCTGGCGTATCCTGGGCCAACAAAGAAAATTACGGTAAGATGATATGCGATCAAATTTTTTCAACCCAAAGATGAATCTGATACATATATTCTGAAGACGTTCAAGTTTATTGAGATGCACTTCATTTGCATCCAAATAGCATACATCGGCATAATCAAGCAATGGAAGAAGAAGTGATTGAGCAAGAGTTATTTTACAACGGAATGGAAGGAAATTTTTAAGTTTATTAAGTGAATGTAGGGCAAAGAAAATAGATTTACTAACATGCGATACCTGTTCATGCCACGAAAGGTCATCATCGATGAAGATTCCAAGATCTTTTACAACCCTGGTATAAGGAATGCATTGGTTATTGATATACAGCAGTGGGAGTTGCAAATTCCTTATAGATGACAGCAGACGAGGACTGCCGATTATAATTGCCTGGGACTTAGTCGGATTAACAAGAAGACCATGATCCGATGACCAAGAAGAGATAAATTTAAGATCTTCATTCATGTGAAGGACTGCATTGTTAATATCAGAGATATTAAAATGGAAATATAATTGAAGATCGTCTGCAAAAAGATAATATTTACATCTGAGGTTTGTAGTGATAGAGTTAATAAATACGGAAAATAACAGTGGAGATAAAACTCCACCTTGCGGTACTCCAGACAGCAAGGTGGCATAATCAGAAGTAGAGTTAGCTGTCTTAATGCATTGTTTACGGTTGCCAAGATAACTGGTGAACCACTCCAATACTGGCTGAGCTATGTTTAGCGAGGACAACTTAGCAAGAAGAATGTCAAAATCAACGGAATTAAACGCGCTACTGAAATCGAGTAGTGTGAGAATTGTAAGTTGTTTATTGTTCATAGCACGTCTAATGTCATCCGTAATCTTAACTAGTACAGTTGTGGTACTATGACCTGCTTTGAAACCAGATTGCAGTGGATCAAGGAGAGAATTAGAACAAAGCCATGCATTGAATTGATTGAATACTATCCTTTCAGTAACTTTAGATAATATTGGTAAAATCGAGATTGGACGATAGTCTTTTAGTTGAGTAGGTGTTGAAATCTTAGGGAGGGGTATGACATGTGCGATTTTCCATGCCGATGGAAAGATACCAACGGTCAGTGAGTGGTTAATAATGTGTGTAATAATGGGCAGAATTGGAGGTAAAAGTAGACGTATCATTTCAATATTGAGGCCATCGGAGTCGAAGGATTTGGTTGTTATGGAAGATAAGATTTTCATAATCTCAGTATCAGTTATAGTTTCAAATGCGAAAGGTATGTGGGTAGGAATAGGTTGACTACATAGTTGATTGAGAGTATTGGCTTTTTTATTATTATTAAGAAGGAACGGAGGCGAAGCAAAGTGACGATTTAACTCGTTGATATCGATCTTAGGGGTCTCAATGTCACCACTCCTCCCTACACCTAGAGATCGCAAGAATTTCCAAGTGCGACGGGGAGCAGATTGACCGATGAAGTTGTGAATGTAGCGTTGCTTTGCATTGCGACAAGACTGGTTGCAGCGATTACGTAGCGCCTTATAGTTACTCCAGTTGTTGTCAGTCGGCTGCCGCTTATGCTTGGCAAAGGCTTTATCTCTCTTTGCCATGAGATATTTAATGTCGTCGGTGATCCACGCACATGATGTATCTTTGAGCTTCACTCGTGTAAGAGGTGCATGAGTGTCGAAAAGTTTGAGTATTTCATTATTAAAAATGGAAACTTTGAGATCGATATCTTGAACAATATAAATCCTATTCCAGTCAATGTCTTCGGCATCCCTCGTCAATGCTGCTTTATCAATACTCCTAAAATTTCGGAGAAAAGCTATTTTTTGTGGAGGTTTATTGCAGTGTATATTATAGGAAGCAAAAATCAGATCATGATGAGAAAAGCCAGGTGCGGAAAATTGACCATGATTGAGAATATAATTGGGTTTAGAAGTTATGATTAAGTCTAGAAGTGAATCAGAAATCTCAGTATGATAGGTTGGTTGAAGAGGTAGGATAGTAAGGTTTAGTGAATCCAAGATTCGAATAAGATTTTGATTTCTGTTATCACTCCGTAGTAAACAAGTATTGAAGTCTCCCATCAAGAGAATATGTGGATAAATGGAAAGAAGATTTTCTAGATGCAACTCAAGCTCACTGAAGTAATTAGAACAGGGAGGACAGTATAACACTCCAAGTAAAAGGTTATTATGTTTAAATTTGACATTGATAAATAAGTATTCAGGGCTCCCTATATCAGAGTTATTTGATTGATGAACTACCGAATATTCAATGTCAGATCGAAGATAAATCCCGACACCACCAGCTCTACGAATCAACCTGTCATTTCTAATCAGCGTATAACCTGGAAGTAAAAATGATGACGAGTGAAGTGATGGTTTAAGCCAGGTTTCACTAACAAGAATAGCATGGACAGAAAGATTCGAGAATGTGGATAGAATGTCATTATGATGGGCGGGAATACTTTGCGCGTTTATATGACACACGTTGAAGCCTTTAGGAAAACACGAGAATGATGTATCAAGAAGGTCATGTAGTTGTACTGGAGTGGAAGAATTATGGAGTTCGGTGCTTGATATGACGGAAGAATCAGAGCTGGATAGTTCTAAAGAAGAAATATCAGGGATTATATTGGAATTGTAAAAGGAGGCAAAGGATTCAGGGATAGAATGGAAGGAATCATTTGATTCATTGCTATGAATAGACATAGGTACAGAAAAAAAATATATATAAAAATATACAAATCTAAAAATAAAATATAATAAATATTCCAATTTAAAAACAATAATTTAAATATACAAATAAAAATGAACGTTTCAATTAAACTCAAAAATACAAAATATGATATGAAAAGACATTTACAATAATTAAACATAAAATCAGAGTATATATGCAAATAATGAATTTATTCTTAATAATTCAATAATAAGAATTAATATGCAAACATAAAATATTGAAGAGCAAGAAAGATATAAACACTTTAAATTATACATGAACTTTTTATTTAATTTTACGGAAAATATTATATATAGTTGCAACATTAGAATAAAGGCAGAGAGACCGAGGGAAAAAAATATATCTATGCATTTATGGGTTTTAAGACTGGCAATACCTGTTGAGAATAAAATATTGTATATTCGAATCGAAACAGTAACAATAACATGAAGTTAAAACGTCATTATATAATAGTAAACATACTTCATTATTTTATTAAATAGCGATTGAAACTTATAATATTAAACGGGAAATGAAGAGTAAAGTGTATGTATACAGTGAAATTATTGATTTGTTTTAATTCTTGAACGTAGTGCTCGTTTAGGTTGAAGGTTGTGGAGGTCCTGAAGTTGTTTCATATTTTTAACAGTCACCAAAGATCCATCCTGTAATTTGACTATAATGTTTCCATCTCTTGTCCAGCAGTTGTTATTATTAAAAGTCTTCCGCGCCTCATTAAATATGTTCTGTCTGTGTTGTGTCAGTGATTCAGTGATAAGTGTACCGGTGCCTTTAAGTTTCTTTTTATTTGACATGATCCTATATTTAATCTCAGAGCTCACAAGTTTCACCAAAATAGGTCTCGGGTGAGATTTTTTCGGTGAGCCCAGACGAAAACAAACGGAAAAAAAGTCAGGAGGTAAGTCAGAAGTTACCTTTGTTTGGATGAAGTTGCTTGTCACTACTTTAATATTTTCACTCTTTTCCTCAGCGACTCCATGTAAAAGAATCATCTTCCTCCTCGATCTAGACTCCAGTTCATCCACTTTGTTCTGGAGTACCGAAATTTCTGTCATAACAGCATCAATTTTTGTTAGTATGGTCTTCTTGAATGACTGGTAATCAAGTTCAATGGTTGTTTTTACTTTGCTTGGTGAAGATTGTAGGCGTTTTTCAAAATCAGCCATACACAACGTAAACTCATTTCGCAGATCTTCCAGTTGATTAATTTGCGACATATTAAGTGATATTTATTAGAGTAAATGTTTAATTATTGAAGAAGAAAAATAAAAACTATTGCCGTGTCGACATAGGAACCGGAAGTTGGTTAATATCAAGAATCCAATTGTTATTTTTTTCACAAATAATTGTAATTCATTCAATATTTATTCCAAGGGATACCTATATTTCTTCGTCTCAATGTTAATTATTAACCATTGAGAACACTCTTTACGGGTGAAGAGCCAACAAAAAAATATTTACATGGTTTCACGCTCATTTTTTTTAAGTTAGACAATCAAACAACTCAACAGTTATTCAATTTCGGACTTCATGGCTCAGTTGGCTAGGTATCTGACTGCTGATCCATAGGCCCCAGGTCCGATTCTTGGCAGAGACACGGTATTTTATTGTGTTTACAGTTTGGATCTGTGAAACGATTAATTTCATACATATATCACCAGAATGGCGATATATGGGTACGTGTTGAACAATATTTGATATATTACCTGTTAGTTATCTGAGAAGTCATAAATTGACAAATGAATAATAAATGTGTAAATAAATAAATAAATTAAAAATAAATTAACAAATAAATAATAAATGTGTAAATAAATAAATAAATAAAAAAAAAATAAATAAATAAATAAATAAATAAAAAAATAAATAAATAAATAAATAAATAAATTAATAAATATAACAAATAAATAAATAGATAAATAAATAAATAAATAAAAAAATAAATAAATAAATAAATAATTAAAAAAATTAATAAATACATAAATTAAAAACAAATTAATCAATTTAAAAAAAAAAAATTAACAATAAATAATTATACCATAATTATACCAAATAATTATACATCGGGTCGGACCATAACCTTGTACTGTGCAAAATGAATATTGAAAGACCCTGTCAAAAAAACATTAAACCTAAGATAGTCAAGAAAACAAATATAGAATCACTGCAAAATGAAAGTACTATAATACTATACAAAAAAAGAATATCAGAACAAATAGATAACAATCCAATCGAAGAAAACGACGAAGTGGATGAAATGTGGCTAAAGATTAAACAACAAATTGGAAATGCAGCGGCAGAGGCACTAGGACACAGAAGCGTAAACTTAAACAAGACAACTAATACAAAACCATGGTTTACAAATGATATTAAAATACTGGCTGATACAAAGCGGAAAATTTACCTACAATATAAAAGTAATCCAACCAATGAAGAACGAACTAAATATATGGAAACTAGAAACAGGGTTAACAGTGAAATCAGAAAAATAAAAAGAGATTACTGGACAAAGTTTACGAAGGATATAGAGTTTGATCTTTATGGATTACAGAAGAAGGTCTGGAAAATGCTGAGGAAAGAAAGAAAACCAATTGATGAATTCATACAAACAAAAAAGATACCAACGGAGCAATGGCAAAAGTATTTTGAACAATTATATAAAGATGATCAACAAGACACTGTCCCATATGTTGAAGGCCCGTATCAAAATGAAATCAGTATACATGAAATACGTATTGCGATTACCAAATTAAAAAATAGGAAAACGCCGGGTATAGACGACATAAGCAATGAACTAATTAAATATGCTGGTGATAGCCTAACACAACAACTGCATCAATTATTCAATAGAATCATACACTCGACAAAAATCCCAGAGGAGTGGAGGACTAGCATTACAGTACCAATATTTAAAAAAGGCCAAAAGACAAAACCAGAGAACTATAGAGGTATATCCCTATTGTGCTCAACACTAAAACTGTTCACACAAATCATTAAGACAAGACTAGAAACACATATTACCCTAAGAGAAGAACAACAAGGTTTTAGAAGGAACCGATCCACTACAGATGCCATATTTATCGTAAGACAGATAAAAGAGAAGGCAATTGAATACCAAACTCCTGCCTTTGTCTGCTTTGTGGATTTAATGAAGGCCTTCGATAGAATACAACTCAAGGATATTATTAATATGTTGGTGGCTAAGGATGTACCTCCAGAATTAATAAACATCATAAGAGATATAAATTTGGGAAGCAGTACAAAGATAAGAAACGACAACGAATTGAGCAATTCAATCCCTATAATGACAGGTGTCCGACAAGGAGATAGTCTAAGCCCATTCCTGTTTAATCTAATAATGGATGAACTAATCAAGGAAATTAAATCGCCCCAGCTTGGATACAGAATGGGGAAGGAAATTGTTAATGTAATTTGCTATGCCGACGACGCTATTATAGTAGCCGAAACTAACAATGACCTACAGACAATGCTGAACAGGTTACATAGCACCTGCAAACAATACAACATGGCAATTTCAATTAATAAGACTAAATGTATGACATTCTCAAAAACACACATAGTATGCAAACTGACTATAGACACAACCCAATTGAACAGGTTAATACCTTTAGATACCTAGGAATTGACATAACAGAAGATGCTGACCTCTGTGAAGAAATTCAGAGCCAAGTCAATAAGGCAGCTGCAGTCTCGGGCGCCCTAAAATCCATTATTTGGAAAAATGAGGATATGGCCATTAAAAGCAAAGTGAGAATCTACAAAGCATGCGTAAGACCAGTGATGACATACGGTATAGAGGCACGAGCAGACACAGTCAGAAGCAAACAAATGTTGAGGACTTCAGAAATGAGGACATTGAGAGCAATTGCAGGCAAAACCCTGAGAAACCGAGTGAGGAACTCCAGAATAAGGGAACTATGTGAGGTTGACGATATCATCAGATGGAGCAGGCAGCGGAGGAGGAACTGGTATGGTCATGTCCAAAGGATGGACAGCACCAGACTTCCTCATATCGTGCTTCACAATCAGCCTCACGGAACCCGCCCTCGCGGTAGACCGCCAAAAAGATGGAGGGATAGCTGGGGGTCCACTTCGCAGGAAGAGCAGGCCTCTTAAAAAACAGACCTGAAGGTCTATTCAAAAGAAGAAGAAGAAGAAGAATTATACCATTAAATAAATATGTAAATAAATATTAGCAAAAATATTTTTTTTGTGTTACACACTTAACTCCGTCGATAACTCGACCTATGGCACACAAATTAAGTTTTCATAATAATTATAAAAGTATGTAAATAAATAACTAAATAAATTTAAAAAAATGATAAATAAATGAATAATTTTAAATAAAGTACTATAAATAAATAAATATCAGTTGATAAATATGTACATAGGAATGTGAATTTGTGTGAGGTGTAGAATCCTATGAAACATTAGGTACCATCCGTTAGCCTCTAGTACAAAAATATCGATTCGGAGCCTTTCGCGTCCCGACAATATCCATGGTTACCATAACGAGATGACAACCTATTTTTTAAACTTTGAATAATATTAAATATAAATTATGTACCTACTACAGATGCAGTTAACGCGTGTGATCTAACATAATAATACATAATATTATGTAGGTACATACATACCACCACGCCATGGCTCTATCAGAGCCAAGCGGAATTCTCCTCCATTCTTTAACACATTCATGGCTTGCTTTACATCTTCTCGTACATGCTCTAGGATTTTTCAAGATTCTTATGTTTCATTCATTCAAAATTTCGTTCACAAGGTCGAGCCAACCCTTTCTGAGGCGGCACTTGCTATCCACTCCATTTCTCAAATACACCCTTGTATATTTTTTTTGGTCAGTCGTTCATCGTTCATTATTTCAATATGCCCAAACTGCAATAAAAAAAAGCTGAATAAAAAAAAATGAAATTCCAGAGTGTCCTTGGTCAACTCTCTGATGCCCAGTTTTACAGTCACAGGCTTGAATTACTCTCGCGACAATCCATGTCTGTGAATATGATCATCACCGACGTTGATTGTTATTTTTTGCACGATTGTGCCACGAGTCTAGAGGAGCTTCTAGAGCTACTCTTCGTGCCATGCATTATTTGTCATTCTTACTAGCGTTCTGCGAAGAGGCCGTTTTCAGTCCCAAAACTGCATAACTTTAATATTACTTATAATATCCTTCTTTTTCTTGCATTCTTTCCTTATCTTCTCATTTTTGTTCTTTCTACATACTCTTTTTATGATGTCATTTCTACATATTTATTCTAATTTCAGGGTGCTTCTGCAACCTCCAATTTTCACTGGTATACGTCAAAGTATGTACCTACACTTCATAATCATATGATCTTAGCCAACAGGCCGAGATGCGAGTAGGCACTACAATTATTGCATTATGGACGTCAATAGATTATTAAGAAATAGGTTATTTTCTTGTCAAACCATGGTCTGCTGATCGTAGATATTTCCATTCATTCTACTGAATTTCTCAGTTCCTCTTTTCAATTACAATCAGCAAGACTTACACACTTAAGACTTAAGTGATGATATTACGACGTCTCAATCGATTCAACTCTTTTAAAAAACTCAAACCTGTTATACTTCTAATAACATTTTAATTGACACTCCTTTTCTATCCTCTCTCTTCTCCCACAACCTCATTTTATTAACATTGGTATAATATAATAATTCAAAACCTAAAGAAATACCCAAAATACAGAAAAAAATACATCACCCCAAACAGGACACTACATTAATTCACTTTAAGCAAAAAAAACCAATAGATTTGATGTGATAAAAGACACAATTTATGCTCAAAACTCAGAAGTAATCAAACACAACTTGACAGTGGTGAAGATAGATCTGAAGTTGGCATAATATAATAATGTTACGTGTTTGTATTTCACTTCACTTCGGTTGGTTGGAAGTGATTGCCTTATGGCAATAAACCCGCCATTGTACATGAAGTTTAATAATGTAAATAAATTTTGGCTACCTTGGAGATGCTTATAACATATTATATATATTGAAGAGTGCACAAGAGATTATGTACCAGATCACAAGAGGCAGTCTCCGACTGAAAAAACAGGCCTTCGGCGTAAAACCAGAGGAAGAAGAAGAAGTATGCACTATTCACTGTGTGTCAAAAATAACATTCATTTTTAAAGATTATTTCCCGCGCACAACTTATATACATTTTAATTATATAAAGAAAATATATCATTTAATAGTAGATTGTATACAAATATATGTATGTAGTATTAACGTAGGTACAATTGCTTTGCAAACGACCCATTCTTTATAGTAATATGCGTGCTGTACCATAAATATACTACACTTTATTTCAGTTCAAACCGGCGTATTCCGCTTATAAATTGTTCAAAATTCATCCTAAAGAGGAAACGCCGGATTTTTTAGAGTATTTCCGTTTATCTTGTTTTTATTTCATTTTTTTGTTGATGTTCAAAGGTTGTGACAATAATGTTGGTTTTTATCTACAAAGGAACACCCATTACACATATTATCATACAAGGTCGCTTAATAGAGTGAGACATATTTTTATTCTCCACTACTACAAATTTCATAACAACTAGTTGCATGTAAAACATGAGATCCAACTGTCGATAGCAATAGTATGTATATTTGAAGAATACGTACCAAACTACATATATACCCTCAAATCCAAATTATTGAATATTTTAACATATTTTGTTTTCTATACCAAACACGTAGTTATGTATGTCAAGATAGGTTAGTATGGAAGTCAGTCCTTTTTTTGCTACCCAGAATATGAAAACGCCACGAAGGTATACAAATATTTAGAGAACAAGGATCAAACTATTAAATCACCTTAGATATTGTGTATAGGCGACTATCTTACAAATTGTATGAAACGATGTCGTCACTAAATTCAATTTTTATAAATTGTAAAAAAAAGTTTGAGATATACTACTACAATTTTCATTTTTTTTAAAAAAAAATTTATTTTCTAATCGAGGGGTTCCGGATTTTTTCAATATTTTTAAAAACTTTGGAAAAATAGGCAGTAAAAATAGGCACACATAAATTTATCATTTCAAAAATATTTGAAACTTTTTAAAAAATGTATTTTGTATTTGTCTATATTTATACCAATTTTCAGCGTTCTTTCTTTTATGGTTTTTGAGATATTTGTTAAGTAACGAAAACATCTTCTTTTGTAACGCCATCTATTGAGATTTTTTTTTAAATAATGATAGCAACAATCCTTATACATGAGGTGACAGAGTTCTCGCACAGATGTCATCCCTGAACTGCGCCAGGAATATTATTTCATTTATGGCTTGTTTACCTACTTGTATGTAACATTAACTCTGGTTGATTGAAAGAAATTTTCGTTTAGCAAATTTAAAATAAAAGGTGCGGAGCGTTGACTAAGAATTTCTGATCAAAACCATAATTCAATTTCCTTGATAACACAAACTGGTTTATAATAAATATCGAAACCAATGTATAATCCACCAGGAATTATCTGTAGCTTATTCCCTGATGGAGTGGTTTAACTATAAATTGCTTTTAAGCCCATAATTGAAACGGATTCAAATTTGTCAACGGATTGTAACGTTTCCTACACTTATGTAAAATTTATTTGAATTTAAATAAAAAAATTAAAAACGTGTAGAATAATCCAACTGTCGATTTGTTTAGGAGAATTTATTTCTCATAAAAGATCGACATAATTTTAGTCTACGTTTTACATGTTTTTTTCATCTTGGAAATAAAAATGTGTGAATGTTTCTATGCGTGTGAATGTTTCTATGCGTGTGAATGTTTCTATGCATGTGAATGTTTCTGTGCGTATGAATGTTTCTATGCGTGTGTGAATGTTTCTATGCGTGTCCCCCATCCACATAGTTTTTAATCCGCTTGATGCACAGAGCCCAAAATTTCAGAATAAAAAAACCAGTCCGGGGTTATCAACGTTTGAATTTTTATTTTATATTTCCACATATCGCACCTTTATTTTCATAGTGACACTATACAAAATTGTAGATTTAAAATTTTTCTTTTTTATAACCAGCTATGTATTTTAGATGAGCGCTATCTATTGAACACAGAAACACCAGATCTGTAGTTCAAATATTGGCCACTAATTGGCATTATTGCGATTTGTATTTTTTCAAATTAAATTAAAAAATTTAAAACTTTAATCCCTGATTGTGATTTTTTTTTTGTTTAATGTCACTATGAAAATAAAGGTGCGATATCTCAAAAACATCATAGCTAGAACGCTGAAAATAGGTATAAATATATACAAATACAATATATCAAACGATTTTTTATGAAAAATTTCCAGATTTAGAAAAATATTCTTTTATAATAAATTTGTGTTTAACTGCTCCTACTTCCTAAAATATCGAAAAACACCGCAATGCCTCAACTAGAATATTTAATAATTTTAGCGGTTGGTACATCTCAAACTTTCTTTAACATTTTTTTGTAAAAATTGAATTTAGTGACGACATGTCATCGTTTAATACAATTTGTATGGCAGTATACACAATATCTATGGGAACTCTGAATAGTTTCATATCTTTTCTTCATATGTATACATATATACATCATTAAGCTGTTTACACATTTGGGGTAGGAAAAAGTACTGACCTATATGTTTTGTATAGCAAACAAAATATCTTAAAACATTCAATAATTTGGATTTAAGGGTTTGTAGTTTGGTACGTATTCTTCAACTATACATTTGTACTGTCGCCATCGACAGTTGGATCCTATGTGTTGAATGCAACTAGTTGAAGAATATTGATATAAAGTCAACAGTTGTGGCTCAGTGGTGGTTCTTGTGAACACTGCATCGGTGTCCTAATGAGTAAACGAGTAGATTGTAGCTAACTTACTATGTACTATGTTTCTACGTCTTAATTATAGAAATCAAATCACTGATTAATATTGCTATTTTTTCATGGTTAGAAATGAACACTACTTTTACAAATTACTGATAAATATTGCTCTTTTATCATGGTTGGAAACAAACATAAACTTGACAAATTACTGATCAATATTGCTCTTTTATCATGGTTGGAAACAAACATAAACTTGACAAATTACTGATCAATATTGCTCTTTTATCATGGTTGGAAACAAATATAAACTTGACAAATTACTGATCAATATTGCTCTTTTATCATGGTTGGAAACAAACATAAACTTGACAAATTACTGATCAATTTTGCTCTTTTATCATGGTTGGAAACAAACATAAACTTGACAAATTACTGATCAATATTGCTCTTTTTTCATGGTTGGAAACAAACATAAACTTGACAAATTACTGATCAATATTGCTCTTTTTTCATGGTTGGAAACAAACACAAACTTAATTACTGATCAATACCTATAGCTCTTTTTCATGGTTGGAAACAAACACAACAAAATGACAAATTACGAGAGCTATTACAACAAAACAAATCTGTCTTCAATTTTGACATCTATTGTTTTAAAGATGGCTTTAAATCATAACATACACATTTTGTGTCGGTGGTTCCACCTGTTATACACGGGTACTATAATTATACAGCCTAGGTAGTTGTAAGTGTAAACTTTTTTCTTCCAAAAGATTGGCCATCCTTGGTTGCATTTTCATGAACCATTATTTTGTTCAAGTATGCATTATTTAAACAAAAATTTAAATAAATCATTTTGACAGAACGTGAGGGCAGTTTGAAAGGTTCGAAATAGTTGAATGTAACATTTTCAAAGTTTTTGCGTTGATGAGGTGGAAACCCATTTTAAAATTAAGGGGGGGGACTGCTGCCAACGTACCTATTTTTCAATTTGATATGCCATCATTATTTCTTATCAAATCGTTTTGAAAAAAATAAATTATTAACTTAACCTGATGCATTAATGCAACGTTACATCGTATTTTTCCAGATATTTTGATCTTTAATTTATAAAAAAAATATAATGCTCTATACATTATAGTTTTTTAGAAATTTAAGATAAATTTCTTAAATCGGGGTATGCTTATTATTTTCCTACAAGAATATAATACAGGACATAATTAAAAAGTTTAGGTATATTTTTCTTTATTAATATCCAAACTAACTAGGTTATTTTTTTTTTTCAAAATGATTCGTTTTGTAGTAATGATGCAAATTCAAATTGAAAAAATAGGTACGTTGGCAGCAGTCACCTTCATAATGAATAAAACAAAATTAAGTATTTTTACACAAAAATCGATTTATTAAGACCGAACTTTTTAGTTGGATGTGTATGTAAATAATGAGCTTTAATTTAACGCGCAAATTTAACACATACATACTATTCCAACTTGAGCTGGTTGCAAGTTAAAACCACAAATGAGTTTATTTGATACAAGCAGTTTCGACAGTTATACACTGACAATGGATAACAATTAATTCGTGGTTTGGATAAGATGAATTGTATAAAAAAGAATCATTTTAATGATTCTATTAAAATATTTAGTGTTTAAGTGTTTACAAAACAATGAACCGTATCATGATGTAATATACCTTAATCAGTTACCTGACATGTGTAATTTGAATAAACATATTATATCCCAACCCATATGGTACACAGATAAAATAACATCACAAGAAACACCTGGATTATGTGTAAACCCAAGTTTATAGCTTTTGAGGTTTTAGGGTACAAGATACATATGTCAACAGTATAATAGTATAGTCTTGAGTTTTCAGACAACACATTATAATGTAATTTATGTTTGTGTGTAACTAATGTAATCGTTATATAATTCTTAACGAATTCGCGCATGCATATTAAGCATATTCCACATATATATTTTTGTGCCAATATAATAAGTTCATAAGAACTCATGTAACACATGAGATCCAACTGTCGATGGCGATAGTATGCATAATTGTAGAATACGTACCAAACTCTAAACACTTAAACACAAATTAATAAATATTTTAAGATATTTCGTTTTAAATAAAAAACGTTTAGGTATGTATGTCAGGATAGGATCAGTCTTTTTTTCCTTACCCAGAATATGAAAACAGCATGATGTATGTTTGTAGATTAAATAGGTATCAAATTATTTAGTGAGATATTGTGTAGTGTTTACTGCCTTACAAATTGTATTAAACGATGTCGTTACTACATTCAATTTTTATAAAAATTGTTAAAAAAAAAGTTTGAGATGTATCTTCTACTATAATTTTCTAGTTAGGATGTTTCGGCTTTTTTCAATTTTTATTTAATACTAGCTTTTATGTCCCGCCGTTGGCCAAGAATGTAAAATTGTGAAAGAAAAAGCAATCGTTTTTATAATATTGTCACCCAATTATTTTGCAATATCAGACTATAAAAAGTGGTTTGAAATTTGATTGAGTTTAAGTATTGTAAAATGTTCAAGTGATGGCCACAACCCATTCTTTTTTATATATTGCTATAAAGTGTGAATGAAGTATAATATTTATACAATTTCTGCTCGCATGGACTATGCGTAATGGTTTTAAATATGACTGTTTATCAACGTTGTAAAGAGATTGGTTTGGCCACAACCCCCATTTTTAAATATTATCATCGAAAACAAATTGTAATGTGTACCTATTGAAAATTTAGTAATTTTCGATGTTGGGATGTGGTTAAAATTTGATTAAACAAACGTAGGTACTGAAAAGATCTAGTATTGGTCACATCCCATTCGTTTTTATATTTTTTCATCAAGTGTGCATTATATTTTTGCTCAATTTGACTGAAAGTCTTCATTAACGAAGAAGAAGAAGACTTGAACTATAGTAAATAGTTTTTAATTTGAATATAAATGTTGTGAAGAGTTCAGTAATGGCCACAACCCCCATTCTTTAAATATTAGGTGTTGAAAATTATTCAAAATAGGATGATATAAATGGTTTAAATTTAACAAATTAAATTTAAAGATATAACTTTGTATTAACCACGTTTTTTGGTTGAAACGATGCGACTGGTTTCGGAACTAACCGTTCCCTCATCAGGCTAACTTTCAACATTTGAAAAAAATGGTTTAAATTTAATTAAACAAAAGTATTGAAAAGATTCTAGTGCAGGTTATATCGTCACATCCCATATCCCATTCATTTCATATGTATTTTCATCAAGTGTGCATATCGTTAATAATATTTCTGCACAATAGACTATTAGACTTAAAACTAACCCAAAAGACTAAATAAAAAAGAGAAAAATAAGTATAAGACTATAAGAAATAGTTTGTATAAAAAACTATTCCAATGGTCTACATAAAATAAGTAAAAATACATATACCTAATAGAAGAATTAGACTATTGGAAATAGATTGTATAAAAGCTCACCCAAAGGTCTACAAAAAAGAAGAAGAAGAATATTTAGACTATTGGAAATAGTTTGTATAAATACTGACCAAAAGGTCTACATAAAAGAAAATGAATAAGACTATTGGAAATAGTTTGTATTAAAACTCTCCCAAAAGTCTACGTACTTAAATGAAGAAGAATAATAATTAGACTAAAGGAAATAATTTTTATAAAAAAATGACCCAAATGTATACATAAAAGAAGAAGAAGATGATTTAGACAATAGGAAATAGTTTGTATAAAAACTGCCCTAAAGTCTACATAAAATTAAGAAGAAAAAGAATTAGACTCCAGGACCCGCCGCTTCAGGCCCTTCAGTACCTCCCGTCCCTTTAATCCCTCATTACGTCCCTTCCCATCAGGCCCTTCAGTACCTTCCGTCCCTTCAGGCAGTTTTATACCTCCCGTCCCTTCAGGCCCTTTAGTGCCTCCCTTCCCTTCATTACATCCCGTCCCATCAGTCGGTTAAGAAAAGTTTAAATCCAGAAACCATCCTGGAAGAACCGCGAAGAGATGAAAGAACCTTCTTTTCCCAGGATGCTCTACTTAATAGGTAAAATGACTAAATACACGAAGAAGAAGAAAAAAGTTTAAACCCAGATACCTGCGAAGAGATGGAAGGACAGTTGGACCTTCTTCTCCCAGGATTCTCCAACTTCATAGGTAAAATGACCAAAAATACACGATGAAGAAGAAGAAGAAGAAATAAGTTTAAATCCAGATACCTGCGAAGAGATGGAAGGAAAATTGGACATTCTTCTCCCAGGTTAGTCCACCTTCAAAGGTAAAATGACCAAATAGACGATGAAGAAGTAGAAGAAAAAAGTTTAAATCCAGAAACCTGCGAAGAGATGGAAGGAAAATTGGACCTTCATCTCCCAGGATAGTTCATCTTCATAGGTAAGATGACCAAGTACACGTTGAAGAAAAAGAAGAAAAAAGTTTATATGCAGAACTCGTCCTGGAAGACCTGTGAAGAGATGGAGGGACAGTCGGACCTTCTTTTCCCAGGATACTCCCCCTTCATAGGTAAAACGACCAAATACACGAAGAAGAAGAAGAATAAGAAAAAAGTTTATATCCAAAAACCATCCTGGACATACGCTCGACAATTCACCAAAGTTTCATTATAATCGGACAAACGGTTGATAAATAAATAAATAAAATAATTTTCCTATAGGAAATCAGTATAGGTATATTATTGTTGATTTGTAAGTAAATAGTATTAGGTAGGTACCTACCTACAACAACCTTCTAAATAAATTCGATTCCTAACAAATTTTATTTGAATATCACATTCTTTCTGTAGCCATGAAAACGATTCGAACACGTAGGTAAGTAATATCGAATGGTTCGGATACATTTTTTGAATATGTAGGTACCTACATTGGTTTGTTCGATGCCATAAAAATGAAAATTGTCAGAAAAATCAAATATTATTTACAAATTATGCAATTTTATTATGCCTATATCTTTACTAATAAATAACACATTTTTACAATATATGTCTTAAAACTTGCCGTAATGTCTTGTGTTTCATTTTATTATTTCATAATTACATTTATTTCAAAGGTTTATTATTTTCAAGAACATATTCATTCGGTGGGAAAATGAAATATTGTATGAAAAGATATTAAAATGGCGGCGTTTATGTACAAAAGGCTTACTTTAAAAATAAGTTAAACATTATAATTATACCAAATATTCACCATGTTTTTCACTTAAACGCTAAGTTATACTTCAAAATATATTTTTTTTGTGTAAATACCTACTTCTAACTTTTAAACTAACAGATATTTGCGTGCAAAATGTACACTTTTTTGACAGATATGACTTGGAAAATTTTGTATGAAAAAAATAATTATTTAAATATTTTTAAAATTCAGCATTTTTATCGCATTCTTTTTAACGTGACACTGCATCAGGTATACTGGTACATGTTCGCACTTAAATTAGATTTTTAGATGCTCTTGGTTTTTCAGAAGGCGTGAGACAAACACACACACACACACATACACTAACATTTTGATTGCTTTATTACTTTAGATTATGGAAATATAAACACATAAATTTATCATAAAAAATGTTTTTCTGAATAAAAAATGTTTGAGAAACTCTGTAATTTTTTTGAAAAATAAATTTGTAATTCTGTATTTGATTATATTTATACCAACTTTAAGGGTTCTAGCTTATGTGGTTTTTGAGATATATGAAAAAATAAAGTAAAAATTATGTTTTTTGGGTCGCTAAATACGAATTTGAAGTTTGCGTGCAAAAATTTTGCCCGGGATTTTGTTTTTTGAGCACTTTTTGACAAAATTTTGTTTTTTTCTCTCAATTTTCGGCCTTTATCTAAAAAAGGAAAAGTTTTTCGACAAACCCATTCTGACCAAGTAGATAAAATTTCCTATATTTCTTATTCATAACGTTTTTTGCAAGACTAAATGTTTCGCCACTAGAACGCAGCCAAAAGGGGCCATATATTCATATCTGGTGAAATTAACCGATTACCCGGAAGTCGCCTTAAACTGCTGTAACATTTTATTAAATTATACAATTTATATCCTACACAAGTACATTTATCATTAATAACGTTTTTTTAAGACTAACCGTTTCGCTGTTAGGGCGCGCCCAAATGGGGCCATATTTCCATATCTGTGAAATTTCCCAAAATAGAAATGACAGTTTTGATCGCCCCACTAGTTAATTGTGGCAATTTTCTTTATACGAATGGCAAACCGATTTCAATCCTTTTATTTATTACATTATACAATTTATATGATAATATTTATATGAAAGCTTGTCGCGAGATTTACGAGTGTTAATAAACAATAATACAATATTAAGTAACTTGATCCTGACACAGCAATTTCTAAGAAAATACTTATTATGTATTTCACAAAATAAATTAACTCGGGTAAATTGTGTGGCAAACTTATTTAAACTAATATGCGATGACATCAGATTCCAATTTTACGATGTTAAAGAATATCCTGTTCCTGACCGTTTCTTGAATGGTACGGAATCCATAATTCTCAAAACCCTGAAACATTACATGACTACTTTAATTGTTGATAGAAAAAAGGGCAGGGACAAGGAGAAGTGGAAGAATAAAAGCCACGCCATGTCTCATTGTATCATCAGTGCTGTAACGATGAATTTCACTAGATATGGAAATATGGCCACTTTTGGATGCACTCTTTTCTCATTTCTTGTAAAAAAACTTTTATAAGAAATATAGTAAATTTTATATAATTTAATTATGTCCAGAATAGTTTGCCGAAAAACTGCTTACTTTTTGCAATATAGGCCGAAAACTGAAAAAAGTGCTAAAATTTGATCAAAAAGTGCACAAAAAACAAAGTTCCGGGCAAATTTTTTGCCCGCAAACTTCAAATTCGTGATCAGCGACCCAACAAACATAAAAGGTGAGAAAATAAAAATTATAGCAAAATTTTCTTCTGAAAATCCTAATATGCCTAGCCCAATAATATGTAAATGCAGAATTATAAAAGGACGCTCGTCACTTTTTCTTAATGCTTTTTAGAAAGAACAAAAGATTTCAAAGCATTATAAATGTAAACATATGTAGAATACGCAATAATTTATGTAAAAATTTTATGTCGATTTTCATATATTATGTATTGTATAAACCTGCGCCAAAAACACACACACAAAGAACACCGTAAAGATTGATCAAAAATATTCAAACCTAGATGTAACAAATAATTATTGTAGACTGGGTCAAATGTGTATATCAATCAAGAAGGGGCTCAGAATCGAGCCTTGAGTAACGCCTAATAGCCAATGCACTCAAAAATACACGCTGACTACACTTAATCTAATTATTACCTGCAATTCTGGAAAACTCTGTCTGACGATCAATGTCCAGAGGTTGTACAGGACACACCCGGTGAGCACCCATAGCCAATAGAAATAGAAGTTCTCGTCAGGGTTCACCACAGTTCTGGGAGGTCTGGGAGTTCGGCGGCGGCGGCGGGTAGGGGGCCCACCTCCCGCGCCACCCCCTCCTGCTCCACCACCCTCTGACCCCGTATCCTCTACCTGAAAAAAATACACAAACAGTGATTGGATGAGCATCTATGAGACTAGATGTCTATACAGATAATCTCATCGATTGTGACATTTCAATGAATTTCTTTCAACGGAATCGACACTGATAAAATGGTTAGGATTTTTTTCGTCGTAATCTGGTCGACAAATTAGTATTAAATCTATTGTAAGTATCTTCGTACTTCGAATTTATTTCGCAAAGTTTTATATGCTAGAAACTAGTTGCATGTAACACATGAGATCCAACTGTCGATAGCGATAGTATGTGTCGTTGAACTTGGATATTGTGTATTCCATACAAATTGTATGAAGCGATGTCGTCACTAATATTAATTTGAACAAACTTTGTTTAAAAAAGTTAGAGATATGTTACTATTATGCACACAATTTTTATAGAAAATTTAATTCTCTTATTCACATGATTCGGCATTTTACGATATTTTTATACAAAATGGAAATAAAAGCAGTTAAAGACAAAAATTTGTCATACCAATTTTTTGCTTCTTAATAAAAACAGTTTGAGAAACCCTGGAACTGTTTTTCAAAACATATTTCTAGATACTATTTGTACAAAATTTCAGCGTTCTGGCTTTTATAGTTATTGAGATATGTGGACAAATGCTATAAAAATTAAAATTTTGATAACCCCTGACTGAAACAAAAATTCTAAATACTGAGTATAAAAATTTTGTTTAAATAAAATTGTCTTAATATTCTGAAATTTTAGGCTTGGTGAATTCAGCAGATCAAAAGTTATAAGGGGGGGGGGGACGAGCAGACACACGCACAGACACACAAAACTCACATAATAAAATGTTTTACTTCGAATTCTGAGTAAATCCATGTACGGGAACATATACATATGCTGCGAAGCCTTTAAGTTGGTGTATTTAGCATGCAAAAAGTCCACTACGCCATACAAAATGTTCCTAGTATTTCTTATACGCGGGTCTTGGCTTAATACTTTGTCGGTATGTTATGAGAATGAATTCTCTTGAACAAATCGACAGTTGGAATATATTTTTTCTTGAAATTTACAAAATAAAATCTGGCTTAATTTTTGTTGGAACATTAAATTTGAGAAAAACTAATGCAATGATAACTTATCTTAAATAAAATTAGAAATGTAAGAAATCACAACAATAAAGTAACGTTTGGGTGTAGGTTATCAAAGCACCATCATCGGCCATCAATCGTTCGTTCTTTTTTGGAACACATTTTTCTGGAATTATCTACTGTTTTTTTTTATTGTTATTTTTTTTCTGAAACTGCTGTTCTTGTGTAAAAGTTCAATGATGTTTTATTTTTTTTTTAATATCTTGAATTTTCTTTAACTTATATAAAATATGTAGATTGACTGCGACATACATATGTATCATTGTACTTGCCAAGTATTGTTGCTGTCGACTGCGGGTATAATATTTGCTAGGACTGCTGTCGGTCTGCTGTTTTGTATATACCTACCTTTTGATCTATGTGTATGTATGTATGTTTTATATCTAAAAGTTATTTTCTTTATATTCTGTACATTTTTTGTACTTATATCTTGCACTTTGCTTTATTTTCTTTTTATTTATTATAATAAACAAAGAATTTTGTCTATATTTTAATTGGTATACCCACAGACAGACTGTGCCTTGTGGGATTCTCGGGTGCACGGTTGCTTTTTTTATGATTGACATTATATTAATGAGTAATGTGTATTAACCGCGTACCAAACCTTACATTAATAAATATGAAATTAGAGAAATCTTATGGAAATGAGTACCTAATCTGATAATAACGTATGGATGGATCATCGCCCATCATTCGTCCAAGTGTTGAAAAAAGGCCCCCCATTCGTCCTCCACGCTTCCATTTCCCTCGTCACCCTGGGCTATTGACCTCCTGACACTCGTTTATGTCTTCAAACCATCTTGATCGGGGTCTGCCTGGATTTCTATGGCCAGTTCTGTCGCCAATCCAGGGTATGTTTGTTTCGCCGATCGTTCGAAAAGAAAAAAAAGGAAAGTATTTTGGCTCAAGTAAAACATCAGCGTTAGTTCAGGACAGTTTCTATGAGGTCCCCATTCTTTTTCTGATTTTCGAGAGTATTGTGGTCCAAGACATTCAGATATATTTTTACACATTAAGAATCTTCATCATCATCATCATTGGCGCTACAGCCCATTGTGAGCCCTGGCCTCCTCCAGAATCTTTCATAATTTAGACCAGTCCATCGCGAGCAACGTCAATCTTCTTAAAATCCTCCTGTATTCCGTCCATCTATCGCAGCTTGGGTCTCCCCTCCGATCGTGTGTCGAGAATATTCCTTGGGGTTCGGCCTTCCTCCACTCGCTGAACGTGCCCTGGTGCCCTTACCATTGTAGTCGATGTATTTTTGTATACTTAAATATGCTAGGATCACTGTAAAGATTCTCCATCTCATGGATGTACCTTATCCTCCATATTCTATTCTCACAAGGAATTCTATTCCAGTTGAATACCTATATCTTCGTAAACTTAGGTTCTTTGGTTAATCAGCCACAATATTATGGCTAATAATATCTAATGAACCTCCATAAACATCATATTATACAATTTAACCTATACCAGCTTCTTTCTGAGCCTAATTCCAATTTCTCTCATAGCTTTAATTTGGAGCGGTCGATATCCTCGAAACTGGCCTATATTGGAGAAAATTAAATTTGTAATTTAAAAAATAGACTTTAATTAAAGAAAACATCTTGCCTCTCATTTTGTATATAATTTCATTATTTTAAGTTATCATTATTTTTTGTTTCTTTGAAGGTTAACAATATATATTTTCGTAAGCATTTCAATATTAAAAATATAATTATCTTTTTTGCATCCCATCATTTGTTTTTCTTCGAATTTTTACCCTCTACACTATGGAATAGTGGAGAGTCATGATTTCAGAATTTTTAAGCGTATTTTATTTATGAATAAATTTATATATGAAAAAATAAGTTTATTTATAAAAAAGAAATAAAAAAATAAATACATAAATAAATTAATAAATAAATATATAAATAAACAAACAAATATCATGTTGATACTTAAAGGAATGTTGCTTCAGCTGAAAATTTCTGTCTGTGTATGACCACTCCTTGTCGATTTGTTGCATTGGTATTATGAAAAATAAACTCCATAGATTTAGTATCCATTATGCAATTGTGAAGCAAATAATACTTTGGTTACGCAATTCAAAAGAAACGTACAATGAAAGTGCTGGGAGCTCAGGGGAGATTTAAGAGGAGATTTATTTTCCTTCACAATAATTGATCTCCAACTTCCTGGGCAATTTCAACGAGACAAGCACAGGGTTCTATTGAGTATTGTACTATAGCTGTTTTGCTTTATTTGTTAAAAACTTTGAGCTCTTTAGCAGCTAAGGTGCGGTTGTGCGGCTGGGTGTTTAGAGTAACTACGTTTAAAGCTCAACGATTGTTCACAAAGCGAGTGAGCGAGGATTACTTTAGACATATTATATTTAAAAAAATCCTTTACTGGCAATCAAACCCAGATATTATTCATATTATATCATATTAGTCAAAAATCTTCTGCTAGTCCGCGCAGTCGACATATCAAAAAAAGATTATCTGTCAATGGATGTATCGATTCTTGACCGTACTGTTCAGTAAATGAACTGTGGTTAAATTTGCTTTGAAAAGATTTGTAATATGGGCAAATATGTAGATGTAAAAATGAGTCCTTAATGTCATAATGCGTAATTTAGCATTAGTTGTTATTGGTATATAAGAACCATTTAATGGTGGTAATTCTGAAACGATAAATACCGAATGAATTTTGACATTATCACAATACAAGTGGCAATCGTCATTATGAAATAGTTGTTATTCTGAACGCACATCATTGGATTGGTTTATTGTAAAAGTTATTGAAATCATAACAAGCGGTCGAAGCGTGTTGTTGTAATAACATTATAATATTTACATACATACCATCACGCCATGTCCCTCGCGGGGTAGGCAGAGAGAACAGAACGCCACACTATTCTATCTTGACATACATTCACCGCCTCGTCAACATTCATGCTACGTCTCATGCATGTTCTTCTATTGTTCAGACTTCTAACATTTCCTTCTTTCAGAATATCATTCACATGGTCGTGCCATCCTTTTCTTGGGCGCCCCCGACCTCTTTTTCCATTCCTGTCAGCCTTATATATTTTTTTCGTCAAGCGTTCTTCATTCATACTTTCCACGTGACCAAACCATCTAAGTGTGTTAACTTTCATTCTAGTTACTACATCTTTCTTCATCTTACATTCTTTCCTAGTGACCTCATTTCTAACTCTATCATACATCGTTCTATTACAAATTCTTCTTAACGATCTCATTTCCACTGCATTTATTCTACTTTCATGCGACTTCTGCCATGTCCAGGTTTCACTTGCATACATCAAGGTTGGCACTACAATTGCGTTATGAATGGCAACTTTAGCTTCCTTTGATACGTTACGATCATTCATAACTGGTTTAAGTGCTCCATTCACTCTGTTTCCTGCCATAACTCTTCTTTCAATATCCTTATCAGGCCGTCCATTCCGTTGGAACATGCTTCCCAGATAAACATATTCGTCGACTTGTTCAAGCCATTCATTCTCTACTTTTATTTGACACGATGTTCTGCTTTCACACTTTTCAAAGACCATTACCTTTGATTTGCTAGCATTCATCCTCAGTCCGTACTCTATGCATCCTTCATATACCATGCTTACTAGATACTGTAACTCTTCCACGCTTTCTGCTAACAGGACTTTATCGTCTGCATACATCAAATCACGCACTGTTACAGTACTCAGTTTCAGACCCTTATTTTCATCCCTTAGGGCTCTTATGCAGAAGTCAATGTACAGATTGAAGAGCCATGGTGACAACACGCACCCCTGTCTTACGCCACTATTTATAGAGAACCACGACGTTACTGTGTCGTTGACATGAACACATGCCTCGCTATTCTCATACAATGACGCGATTGCGCGTATCAGCTTGCTCTTCACTCCGTACACTGACAATATATCCCATAGTTTTTCTCTGTTGACTTTATCATAGGCCTTTTCAAGGTCTATAAAAGCACAAAAAAGCTTCTGGTTTTTATCCAGGACCTTTTCTGTAACCATACGCAGAGAAAAAATTTGGTCTATACATCCTCTGCCGCCCACAAACGCTCCTTGGACATCCCATATCTTGCTTTCTGTAACCTTTCGTACTCTTTGATCCAAAATTCTTGCATACATCTTACCAACTGAGCTTAGCAAACTTATGGCTCTATAGTTTTTGCAGTCAAGCTTCGATCCTTTACCTTTGTACAAGGGGACCACGACTGCATTTCTCCAGTCTGAAGGAGTGCGTCCTGCTTCCCAACATTTGTTGAAAAGAGAGTGACACCACTCCAACATCTGATCGCCGCCATACTTTATAAGTTCAGCTGATACACTGTCATACCCAGCAGCTTTTCCCGCTTTCGTGTGTTTAACTGCTTCAAACACTTCGTCTTTCGTAATTTCATCTTTTTCATCTTCGTATACTTGCCATGCTCTCTGATTCATGCCACCACTCAAACCGCAATCATACAGCTCCTTGAAGTATTCTTTCCATCGTTCTTTTACGCCATCTTCATCCATAATTAATTTTCCATCTTTATCATTTATACCTTGCGATACTTTGACACTTCCATTTTTTCTTTTCGCCACGCCTTTCCAGAACATTTTCATGTTACCAGGAAAGTCATTGGCTATTTTCAGGCTTTCTTTCTCTTTCGGAAAATCTTTTTCTCTTTTTACAATATCTTTTACCATTTTTTTACATTCTTTATACTTCTCTTTTGCTCTTTCTTCACTGTTAGATCCTTTCGCTGCTATTAATGCCATCCATGCTTTTTTCTTCTCACCCACAACAAACTTTACTCTCTCATTCCACCATGCGTCGCTTTTCTTTCCGCCTCTTTTAGCAACACCACAAACTCTCTCTGCTGTCTTACATACGGTCTCTTTCAAGGTCCATGCGGTGATAGTAGAGTGAATGAAAATGGTAAGAGACTTCTGGAAGTCTGTACGGAAGGAAATCTATTTGTGGCGAATACTGTATTCAGCCACAAAAGAGTTCACCAGTATACATGGCAAAGAGGGAACGAAAGGTCGATAATTGATTATGTATGTGTGGACGCCGCACTGAGGAAAGCGACAGTGGATACTAGGGTGTATAGGGGCGCGGAGCTGGAAACAGACCATTACTTGGTGATATCCAAAATTGATCTGTTCACCGGTTGGCGCTCAAAAACCCACCGTAGTGATCCACCGAAGCGAACCAAAGTGGAAAGGCTGCAAGATGAGAATGTAAGAAAACAATATGTGAAAGATATCGGAAGCAAACTTCTTTTAGCTATAGACAGTAAAGGAATTATAATATTTTGTTATATTAAATATTTTGATTTTAAATTAAAATGGCACAGAATATATGCAGCTTTGGCTTTAGTTGATTATTTAGAAGAAACTGACGGTATATTTCCAAAGATTATAAGATAACAAAGCTAAATTTTAACTTTGTTGTTGAGATGCATGTATATTAATCACATTTTGTGTCGCCGACGTTTTGGATTTTTATACACGTAATATTAGTATCGAATATTTATACTCAATATTAGATTCAAATAAAAAAAATGTGTCTAAACATAATAATAATAATAATAATAATAAACGACACATGCAGAAAGTGCAAATTACAAAAAGAAACAATAGAACACATAACAGGTGGCTGCTCAACTCTTGCACCGACGGAATATACAATAAGACACGATAACATCTGCAAACACATATATTTGGAACTAGCCCACAAACATAAACTTATCGAAACACACCCCAAGTGGTATCAATACACACCCCCAGCTGTAACAGAAAATGATAACTACAAACTATACTGGAATAGAGACATAATCACAAACAGAACAAACCTGCATAACCGACCAGACATTACATTAATCGACAAAATACATAAACACACATATCTAATAGAAATATCGATACCAAATACAGCAAATCTACAAAAGAAACATTTAGAAAAAATAGATAAATATATACCTTTAGCAGAACAGATAAAATCACAGTGGAAACAAGAAAAAGTAACAATAGTCCCAATAATATTATCGTCTATAGGCATCATACCAAAAACTCTCCAAAAAAATATAGACATACTAAAGTTACCCCCATACGTAATCACCAACATACAAAAAACTACAATTATCAACACATGCTCAATAGTCAGAAAATTTCTACAGGTACCACTTTAAACAACTACACACAACCACACAGACACACAAACACATAGCCTCACAACTTGAGTACGCTCCGTTGTGAAGGAAATTACCGGATCATAACCGAGATCAATCTATATAATAATAATAAAATTACAGGAAATACATCATGAAGGACAATGTAGTACAAACTGACCTATGTAGAAAATGCCACCAAAAGTCAGAAACCATCCAACACATTACAGGGGCATGCGTCACTCTCACACAAAATGACTATACACACAGACATAATCAAATCGCAAACATCATCCACCAAGAATTAGCTATTGCACACAAACTAATAAATAAAAATGACAAAATGCCTTATTATAAATACACACCTACACCAGTTCTTGAAAACTCCACTCACAAACTATACTTTGACAGATCCATACTAACTGATAGAACCATACATAACAATAGACCAGATATTACACTTGTAGATAAACAAAATAAACATACAATGTTAATTGACATCGCTGTACCAAATACACACAACATCGAAACAACTACAACCGAAAAAATTAGAAAATACACTGACTTGCAAGACGAAATCAAGCGAATCTGGGACATGCAATCTGTGATAATAGTACCAATAGTAATTTCCACCACAGGAATTATTCCATTAAACTTATTCAGCAGTTTAGAAACCATCAAATTACCTAAATACACATACGTCACCATGCAAAAAGCAGCCATATTAAACACATGCAGACTGGTGAGGAAATTCCTCCAAATCGACGACACTACTGACCTTACTAACACATAAATACTACACATGGCACCAACACACAAAACACCACATTTTATACACTCAGTAAGGATAGCACTTGGCAGCATTGCTCGTGCTACCCCAAATCCCACCAGGTGATAAACCTGAGAAGGTGTAAAAGAGCCCGAAATAATAATAATAATAAAATACTTTTATTGCTTTATACAACGTGGCGGACTTATTGTCCGCAGGCAATCTCTACCAGTCAACCACCATGGTAAATACAGCCAGTAACATAATAATATATTTCTAAATCTAAATTTATAAGAGAAGATTTATGTATGTATATTTTATTTAGATGTAAAAAATAAATGCATTTTCTTACATCTAGTATAACCAATAAGCATATTTACAAGTTAAAAAAATAAAAAGGTTTTACAGTAAAAAATATGTAAAAACAACAAAAAACAAGAAAATATTCAAATTTTCACAAAAATACAAATGAAGCACACAATATCCTAAAATAACTTTTCCTTTATTTATTCAAAACTTAGGCGACGAAAAGCGTAGGTAATTTTACTTAATGTACGTTTTTTCCTTAAGTATGTGTAATTATGTTGTTCTTAAAATATTTTAATATCTAGGTAAATATATTTTTTATTGGTCGTTTGGCAAACAAATATAGCTATTATCATTGAATTCATTTCAATACAGTCGTAAAAAATAGCGCTTACTAAATAAAAGACACGTGTGGCGAAAATGTATAAGACGACACTACTTGAAAAAAATAAGGTTTAAAAAATAGAAGTGTGGGGCGCACGGTTCTCTCGCATGTGGGGACATGACGTGATGGAATTATATGGAAAAAAATATAAAAAATATTTGACTGACAGATGAAAACTGACACAATTCCACTTACAGTCTCTTGTGTTTCTGGTATCTGTCTGGTTGAGAATCTCTTGAGAAAGGAGTCTTCTCTCTTGAGGGGTGGCTTCTTCTGAATTGTGGATATCGCGGAGCTGAGCTGCACCGTCGTTCTCAACTTCATCCATCGCTGATTCGACTTCGTCCTGATATCAAATACAAAACATTACTATTAAATCAAATAAAGAAAACATTGACATGTACTTCATACCAGAATCAAATTACGACCTTATATGATTAAAAGGATATATTGATAATGCTTCTGGATGAAACTTTATCTGATACAGAAACATATTACATTATGATGTTATATATTTTATCTTGCAACCGACGGTATGGTCTATCAGCGTAGACTTCTAATTGGTTGTTAAATTATTAATCGAATATATTTTTATTATTGCATATGCGCAAACATTGGATTTTTTTCCCAGTCGGGAGTCAAAGATATTTTTTAACAGATTTTTAATTATCTCAATAGAGACGAAGTTAGAATATTTATTGTAGGAGAACCGGGAAATCAAGGCACCTACAGGGCTTACGAAAAAAATAATAATAATAATAATATTGTTGTTCATAATTTCACCCATAGATGGCTGTAGTAAAAATTCGTTATTTTCAAGCGAAAAGAATTTCAGTATTACAATATATAGAAGTTTCAAAATTGAATTGATAGGGATCTCATTAAAAAGGCATAATTGGTGAACGTTGCGCAAGCGCATAAAGTGATCACGTAAACCAGCCGATGACAGGTCGTAAGCCCTGTAGGTGCCTTGATTTCCCGGTTCTCCTACAATAAATATTCCAACTTCGTCTCTATTGAGATAATTAAAAATCTGTTAAATTATTATATTAAATGTAACACTGATGTATAGCTGTTACTCCCTCAAAAATTATAAATGAATAAAATATGATCTAATCAAGAAATCCGTATATGTTGTGAATTTATATATTTTTTTATAGAGTCATATATACAATAGGTATATTTAAGCTTTCCAAATAAATAAAAAAATAATTCTATTATGTCTGAAAATCCATTTAAAATTTGATTCGAATATTTTTTAATTGCATATACGCAACCATTACATTTTTTCCCTGTCGGGAGTCCAATGATATTTTTGTTGACAAACTTTTAAACATCCCAATAGAGACGAAGTTGGGATATTGTAGAAAAACCAGGAACTCAAGGCACCTACAGAGCTTACGACCTGTCATCGGCTGGTCTACGCGATCTGTTGCTTTCATTGTTTATAAATAAACTAATTTCTCAATAGATGGCGTTACAAAAAAAATGTTTCTTCGTTACTTATAGATGGTAATAGTGTAATTACTTATTTTCAGGTGAATTGTTACACATTATTCGAATATATATGTAGAACTTTCAAAACTTACATTGATAAGGGAACTCAATAAAAAGGCATGATTGGTGAACTTTACGCAATCGAATGTTACGTAAACCGCCGATGACAGGTCGTAAGGACTGTAGGTGCCTTGAATTCCTGGTTCTTCTAGAATATCCCAACTACGTCTCTTCAAAAAATAACTTAATAAAAAAACAAAAAATAATTAATCGAATAGTTTTAAATAGTAGCATACCTAAACGCATTAGATTTTGTATTTTTTGGAACATTAGATTTTTTTCCCCTGTCGGAAGTCAATGATATTTTTATGACAATTGTTTAACATCTCAAAAGAGACGAAGTTGGTATATTATAGAAGAACCGGGAGATCAAAGCTTACGACCTGTCATCGGCTGGTTTACGTGATCACTCAATGCACTTGCGCGACGTTAGCCAAATATGCTGCATATATCTGCTGCGTCTCTATTGAGATGTTAAAATTTTGTCATACAAATATTTTTTTTTAACCCAATGCAGCTGGCAAATTTATTTACAAATGATAAGTTCATCCGTCTGACGAAGGTTTCTAGCTAAAATGGCGAGAATCTTATGAGAAATAATATGTACCTACGAGTATGTTTTAATTTTACAAATTTCGATTAACAAGAACCAATAAATATTTAAAAAATAGAGAGATAGCAACATTTTCGATGAATCAATTTTTTAATGGCTATTGTCTTTCTTGTTGAATATGTAAGTCTGACACCTGGGAATGGTAGCGTTAACCAGTGTGCATCTTCTTTATAGATGAAAATTTGCAGATTTTATCATTATTTCAATATAATTTGTGCTTGTTAAATTCGTCCGTTTTTCAAATGTGTACTAACTGTTGAAGAAAATGTAAAAAAAATATAAAAAAGAAGAAGAATATTTTTGTTTTTTATTTCAAAAATCTTGCCGGGTGTGCGTTGAACAAATCACCAAGTTTAATTTTATTCAGATGGATGGTGTTAAGAACGCAAAAAGGACTTACAAAGATACAAATGATACTAATATCTGCAATTTTCGTCGATAGAAAATGGATGCGCTGGACAATACTGAAGGGAATATGAAAAAATCAGCAGTTTACAAATGAATTTCTTTTTGGCGTTGTAATCTCTTAGACAATACATTATTTTAAATGACAAAGTCTACTGCAATTACATTTCAATCGTTGAAACCTAATAAAAGCACCTTTCATTAGTTGGTTGAAATAACGGGTGGTTAAATTTCAAGGGCCGATGTTCAATGTGAACCACACCTAAACGTCAAGTTTTTTTCTGCATTTCATTTGACATTTCTCAATTTCAGGCTAACTCAATTTGAACCATGGAAAGATACACAATCGAGAAACGCGTTAAAGTTATTCAGGCCCATTATGAAAATGGGCGTTCAAATCAAAATGGATATCGTGCACTTCGTGATTTTTTCGGTCAATTTAATCGTCCAAATGTGCGTACAATCGGAAAAATCGTGCAAAAATTTAAGCAAACCGGTTCTGTAGGAGATGTGAAAACACCAGTGCATGCTCGTACAGCTCGTACTGCAGAAAATATTGCTGCTGTTCGCGATAGTGTGGCTGAAGAGCCGTCCACCTCACCTCGTCGTCGTGCCCAACAATTGCACCTCCCACGCTCGTCGTTGATGAACATTATGCATAAAGACTTGCATTTGCACGCTTACAAGGTTCAATTGACTCAAGAACTAAAGCCTCTTGACCATTTCAAGCGTCGTCAATGGTCAGAATGGTGGCAAGAAATGGCAACAGTGAATGATCAATTTTCGAAGAAAATCATCTTCAGTGATGAGGCACATTTTCACCTCAGTGGATTCGTCAATAAGCAGAATTGCCGCATTTGGGCGAATGATAATCCAAGAGTGACTGTCGAAAAACCAATGCATCAACAAAGAGTGACTTTTTGGTGCGGTTTATGGGCTGGCGGCATCATCGGGCCGTATTTTTTCCAAAATGAGACCGGTCAGGCAGTTACTGTGAATGGTGTTCGCTATCATGAGATCATAACGAACTTTTTATGGCCCGAATTGGAAGATATGGATGTGGACGATATGTGGTTTCAACAGGACGGTGCCACTTGCCTTACAGCTAACGATACAATGGCTCTTTTGCGCGAAAAATTTGATGGCCGAATAATCTCACGTCGCGGCGATGTCAATTGGCCGCCAAGATCATGTGATTTGACACCGTTGGACTTCTTTCTTTGAAGTTATTTGAAAGAAAAGGCGTACGTCGATAAGCCAGCAACAACTCAAGAGCTAAATGATGAGATAATTCGGCACATTTATGACATAGAACCTCAATTATGCCTCAGCGTCATCGAAAATTTGGACCATCGGATGGAAGTGTGCCGCATAATAAAAAGAAATGTCAATGATTTCCTAAATAATTTGTGTTTTATTCAAAATCAACATCGGCCCTTGAAATTTAACCACCTTTTATAAAGAGTTCGAATTATTTACAAAACATCCATCATTTCAAAGAGATCACAAATCTAACACAAAATAAGTTATCAAATATATAATAAGTTAAGTAAGGAGCATCATCATGTAAGTAAGTATATTAAGTAAGGATCAAACATTAGAAAATAAGTCACCAGTTCCATGCTGTATAGAAATAAGAAAATCATTGATCAATAATTGTAATCACTTGATGATGATTACCAAAAATACTATTAATCCAACTAGAAGTAACTTTTCACCGTTATACATATAATATATAAACTAGATATATATAACACATCATAGTATGCAACCATTTATTTATCTACAATATTCTCGATGGAACTGATTCTGAATAAAATTCGGCATTGAATTAACAAAGTTCTTATTATGAACATTGTGGAAAACCATTATGAATTATTTATATGGACTGAATATTCAAAGAATATTTTAAGCAATACAGTTTTACTTCTACTAACTTTTAACAATTAATGTCAACGAATTGATTGGGACGTTTTTAACGTTGCTGAATTCTTCGTCACTTCATAGATGGCGATAGTGTTACAACAGGTAATTCTGTTTTGATAAATAACATACATGGAACTTTCAAAAATTGGATTTATTCATACATTGTCATTGAGAATACACAAATTCTAAAAGTTTCAAAGCTCTAACTGGTCGGGAAGTAAAAATTTGATAACGAAATTCCAGTATAGACAGATTGACAAGTGAAGTTAAAGAAACAGGTATAAAAGGTATCGTATTAAGGTCAGAATCTGCGTGGACAGAAGTATCAGCACTCCGACCAATGCTGGGGAGTTGGACGAATCCAAAAGTCCCGACTGCATAAGATCAAGGAATAGAGACCCGGAAGCACAGGACACAATCCTGAGACGGCACGAGGAAATGTAAATATTACAATTATACTTATACCCAGCACGTAACTGAATAGTTCTTCACTTTTATAACAAATAATAAAAATCTTATATTTAAACATTATAGTTGTGGTCATTTTCAGTGGCTCAGAACAGCTGACGTTGTCCATACAGTAAAAAGTTAGCAGCTAGTTGGATCTTTTGATACATAGATTGGAGTTCATTATTACCAATGAATCCCAAATGGTAGCTTAATACATTTTTTCTTAAGAATAAAAAAATAAAGTTAAGTACAATAAAATATTAGGAATAAATCTAAATATCAAATAAAATTGTCACAATAAGAAAACTTACAAACAGATTACATCGCCGAGAGTCGCTTAAATAGACAATAATGCATAAAAAAGATTACAATATAAAAAAATCTAATCCACACTCATTTGAATACTTGGTTAATAAACCCGAGGCAGGCAAAATATCAAGTTTTTGAATATCTCGAACGTCATTTTCATTGTTATAATACATTTTTTTTTCAAAATCTATACACTACCGGTCTTACAAACCTCTAAAACGACTAAAAGGTAAGAAAAATGAGAAAAACAAGATCTATTATCAAGAGAAGGAGGACGGATTAAATTAGATGAAATAAAAACAACAAAAAACTAACTATATTGTTTTGTTCAATCTGATTCTATTGAAAATTGTAATCACACACATCGCATTAAAAACAACTGTAGTTTTATAGATAAAAAATTACAATAAATAGAAAAAAATAACTCAAATGCTGAAAAATAGGCGATTGTCAAAAAATTGCAGAGATACGTATTTCAAAAAAGGTCAATCCTATTCGATGAAATTTTCAACAAGATTGGATTAAATTTTTCAGGAATCAAAAATGATAATACAAATCGGAAACAGAAGTCTGTAGAAAAGTTTAACCTCATATTATTCAACAACATAAACACGTAAAAAATACTTTTGACTAAAATTTCAACTGCTTATGCACAAAGTATGTACATAATTTTTTTATCACACCATATTTTATAACGAAAACAAAAAGTAGATTACTACTGCCCAACTAGGAAATCCTTTTCTAGGGATAGCAGTATACAACTCTACAGTGACAGTATGCTTATGGAATGGGTGATGAAATTATCGGCTCTACGTTAGGTAGGCACACAATCAAGATACTTTGTACTAGTAACAAATAAACCACTACTTCAAAAAACATCAAAACAGACACATAGCTCATATTAAACAAATCAATCAGATGAGCAAGTCAAGAATCAAAACCTTCACGATAACCCAAATCATTGATAATTATATCCATTTTATGGGAAAACATGAGATTTTGATTCCATCGCTTGACCAGACTTGCCCCCCAGGTTGAAATGCCCTTAATAATATCTGTCAACAAATCAATTCCCGACGCGATTTTACATTACGAAACCATCAAGAAGAAGCAATATATCAATTTCGTCAGGTGCGTTGATGTGCGTTGACTCTGCGTCCCAGATCAAATCGAAAACATATCAAATATTATATTATGTTGTATTACTCAAAGAGCTTTGCAAACATAAACGAATACAAATTTTACTAATTTTTTCAAAAACGAATTATTTTATTGATTATTGTTGATATGGATGTGTTTCAAATGAACACATCGACATACTATCTGTTGATTGCCCAACAAGCAATGCAAATAAAAAAACAGGAATAGAAAAACATTTCAACTGATAAAATGTTTGACTAATTTTTAGTATAAAAAATATTGGCCCTTCGATCTCTGCAATTTTCGTAATCGTGAGTATCAACTAGAAATAAAAGATTTCACTAAGGAAGGTGAAATCAGACACCGACATCCAGAGACGTTCCACTAGCTCTATTATGTAGATGACGGAGAAGAGAATATAGTAGTTTTAGTTGAAGGACACAAAAGACACCATGATGACATTCAAGTTAAAGTGTCATCATGATCCTAACAAACCAACACGAACCAAACCAGACCATAGCGAAAGGTTTTTTTTGACATTAATAATTTTACCAGCGCTTATATCACAACTTTTTACTAAGTTCTTCGTCAAAAGATTATATAGTAGTTATTAAATATTATTTTCATTCTGCAAACCATAAACCATTTTCGTTTATGGCATTTTTTGTTTTGTTTGATACTAATTTTGTTTTGTTCAGTTATCTTAATACTTTTTATATTATCTTTCGAATGTTATAATATAATGTTTTTTTTTTAATTTTTCCATTGTTAATGTTTAGATTATTAGATTATTATGCCACAGAAACCTCCTGACAACCTATTTTAGTAGTGGGATCTTGTATACATCCCAACTTTGATGCCTTTATTTTGGAGTTACTTGAGCTGTAATTTTTGTGCTCCATTGTTACATAGTGTGTCAGATTTATACTTAGTAAAATACTCTAATATAGAAAAAAATATAGATAACTCGAAATCTAACTGTAATCGTATTGTAATAAAATTATTATTCATATATGTGTTACTTAAGTGTTTGTGACAGCGTTTGTCTCAGGGAAATGATTATGTACTTAATATACACATGGTTATTTGAGGGTTGCGGAAAACATCAGTCGACTCGGGTGAGTGATTACTTTGTATCATATTATCTAACTTATTGTGTCCTGATTATTTTTTTTTTTTTTTATGGATACGGTATATTTAACCACTTCGCCGACACCATGAGTAAGCGAAGGAAATTTAGGCCGGTTATGGGACAAGGGCGCGGCTGATGTGATTTTTGATAATGAAGACTTGGAAGAAATACGCACAGTAATGCTCCCCACTTGGCGATGTTCAAGCGTCATTGGAAAGGAATCTAGCCTTAAAATATTGCATTGTAATATACGTAGTATAAATAAGAACTTTGATAATTTAATGGTATCAATCTCAAATCTAAAAATCGATTTTGACGTGTTAGTACTCTCTGAATGTTGGCTGAGGGATGATTTTGTTCAGAAAAATATTGATAGCTATGATACTTTTTACACTAGAATTAACCATAAACAAAATGACGGAGTAACTATTTTTACACGAAAAACACTCCAAGCTTCTGTTGAAGAGATCACACTGGTCAACGCTAATTGTTTGAGAGTGAAGATAGACTGTGATACTTCGGTTATAGGCATCTATAGGTCGCCGTCAAATCATGACATTCAACTATTTCTCGAGTCACTTTCTCGGCTACTGAGAATGGATAATGCTCATGAATGCATACTGGTAGGTGATTTAAATATCAATATTTTACAAAAGAATAATAAATGCGTTGATGATTACATGTGTCTACTTGCCGAAAACGGGATGATGTCGGCAATTAACTTGCCTACAAGAGATAACTCTCTTCTGGACCACATGATGATTAGGACCAGGGCCAATAAAAATAATATTATCGGCATTGTATGTGACTCACTTTTGACAGACCACTTTCCCACCATACTCACTGTAAATAGAACAGTACACCGAGGAATACAATCAAATGATTTCTCCTACGACAGCATCGATTATGACGGAATAGATCTGCAGACGAGTCTGTTGGACTGGTCCCAACTTTATGAAATTGATGATGTTAATGATAGTGTTGACTTCTTTGTAAAAAATTTAGAAAACATTATCCGTTCTAACACGATCACTAAGCACACCCCTCACTCCAGACGACGACTCAAACCTTGGATTACAACAGGTTTGCTACGTAGCATAAATATTAGAGATAAGTTACACCAACAATTAAAAAGAAATCCATTTGACCTACTGAGAAAAGAAATATATATAAGATATAGAAACGCTTGTAAGGCTCTACTAAAAACGGTAAAAAATAACTATTATAGAGAAAAATTCAACGCTGTATCTAATAACCCGAAAAAAACATGGGAACTGCTTAACGAGGTAGCAAATAGAAAAAAACAAAGACACATACCTCAAGAAATAATGTTGGAAGGTAAACTATATAGAATGAGTGGGGAACAGTGCGAGGAAGCCCTGAACAAGGTGAACAAATTTTATACTAATGTGGGACACTCTCTAGCACAGAAAACTCTACAAAAATTAAATAAAACCGAGATGGACCTACAGAGCCTGGACCCGATGCATGCGATTGGAATTCAGCCAGTACAGCATGAATTCAATAAATTTGAGAGTATTACAACTACAGAAGTACACAAAATACTGTCTGAACTAAAGAGTAAGAACTCAAGAGGTACTGACTTAATATCATCCAAAATATTAAAGGCATGCCGTGATAATCTTAAATCACCCATATGCAATTTGAGCCTCAATAAAGGATCATTTCCAAATCACTTGAAAGAGGCTGTTTTGTGCCCAATATATAAGGGTGGAAATAAGGAAGACATAGGTTGCTATAGGCCAATAAGCCTCCTAAACTCATTGTCAAAAGTTATCGAAGTAGCTGTAAAAAATAGACTTACAGAATTTCTGGATAAACATAAAATATTGTCCGACCTGCAGTTTGGATTCCGTAAAAATATGGGTACCCAAGAGGCAATAGGATGTCTGACGGCGCGACAGGTTAGCATACTAGACAAGGGGGATAGATGCATCACAGTCTACCTTGACCTTGCCAAAGCTTTCGATACGGTCTCACACGGGTTACTGCTGTCAAAGCTAGCTGAAATGGGAATTTGTGGAGCAGTATATCGTTGGTTTACTGATTATCTTTTTGGCCGCGTACAAAAGACTAAAATAGGGGACTACTCTAGCGATAAGTCTGAAATCCAGTTTGGGGTGCCTCAGGGAAGTGTTTTAGGGCCAGTTCTGTTCCTGATCTATATAAATGGCCTGATGAAGCTCAATATGATGGATGGAGACATTGTATCATTTGCAGATGACACAGCAGTTATTTTTAGTGATAATACATGGGACGGCGTACATAAAAAAACTGAGCAAGGCCTTAAATTGATTAAAACTTGGTTGGACAATAATCTACTTACACTAAATACAGACAAAACTGTTTACATGACCATGAGTATAACGAACAGAGACGATGACTATCTAAAGACCAAAAACTTGAAAATACATTCCTGTTTACAGAATCCCTCAGACGATGGTACACCTTATTTATGTGAATGCCCGAGCATTAAAAAAGTCAAAGACACTAAATACCTTGGAATAATTATAGATGAAAGACTTGACTGGAAACAACACATACAAAACACATCTGATAAAATAAGGAAAACTGTATTTATATTCAAGGAAATAAGAAACATGCTATCTCTAAAAACATTAAAATCTATTTATTTCGCTCTTGTACAAAGTATACTAACATATGGAATATTGGGTTGGGGGGGAGCCACCTTAGCTGCCCTAGATCCGCTTATTAAAAGCCAAAAAGCCGTTGTAAGGGTCATAAATAAAAAACCATATAGACATCCATCCGACCAACTGTTTCGCGAATTTGGTGTACTTGACGTTAGACAAATATACACAAAAACAATTGTACTACATTACAACAAGCATCAACATCTGCTGATACCATTGTCTCATCAACTTTCAACGAGATGTCGCAACGAAAAGCATTATAAGGTGCCCAGGACCAGAACGGAGTTTGCACATAGGCACTTCTCGTTTTTGGCACCCAGGCTGTTTAACTCGGTTCATGATAAAAACTTTAACCTGAAGAAGTTTATTGGCAATCCTGCACTTGAAGGATTGTTGACGGATTGGCTATTAAAAATGGGAAGAAAAGACACTGAAAAGGTACTTACCTATGTCCCTGCCTAGTGCACAGATGAACAGGGTATGTACGTATGTGGGTGAGCGCGTGTGTATATGTGTGTGTGTGGTGTGTGTGTGTGTGTGCGTGCGTGTGTGTGTGTGTGTGTGTGTGAGGGTGTGTGCGTGTGGGTGTTTGGGTGTTGGTGTGTGGATGCAAAACAGACCACACTATATCTGATATTTTTGTTTTGTTTTGTTTTGTTTATATATATATTATTTTTTTTTTTTTTTTTTTTTCTCTCGCCTTATTGATTGATATATTTTTGTTTACTTATATATAAACCATTGTTTTGTTTTATTTTCTGCTATATTGCTTGATGTACTATTCTTGATTACCTATAGTTATATAAATCATGTTATATAGAATGCATACTGTCACAAAACTGAATGAAATACGAAAATATTGTATAAATATGTATATTAATGTGATTGTGAAATATTCCACCTCGGTACAGGCTAAGCCTAGTGAGGTGGATATATATATATATAATATGTAAAAAAGATTTTGTAAATTATAATAAATAAATAAATAAAATAAAAATAAAATAAAATATATTCATTTTGTTACCATAAAAAAATGGTTACAACATAAATATATACAAATGAAAATATACAGCAAACGTACTATTTATTTTGCTCGTATAAATTATCCTAAATACTACATGACATGTGTATGCTAATCCTGCAATTTTTTGTCCATGACATGTGTATGCGAATCCTGTAATTTTCAATAATTTAATCAATAAATCAAATTGGCACAATTATGTAATAAGTTTACCTTGTTTTAGTTAATGTTTTGAAGAGGAAAAATAAAATGTAATGAAGTCAAAGTTAGCATAGCAGATTTCAAACTTACTATGGAAATAACCATGACTTCATGATATTCTTTTATTTACCCCATCTCTTGTCCTATTCTTTCTCCTACAAATATCGTGATATCATCGACTGTTTCTGAATAATTAATGTTTATTTTTGTTTATAATTTATTAACCCCATCTCTTGTCTTATTCTTTCTCCTACAAATATCGTAACACCATCGACTATTTCTGAAAAATTATTATCTATCTTTGTTTATCATCTACTTACCCCATCTCTTGTCCTATTCCTTTTCCTACAAATATCGTAACATCATCGACTATTTCTGAAAAATTATTATCTATTTTTGTTTATCATCTACTTACCCCATCTCTTGTCCTATTCCTTCTCCTACAAATATCTTGATACCATCGACTATTTCTGAAAAATTATTGTCTATTTTTTGTTTATCATCTACTTACCCCATCTCTTGTCCTATTCCTTCTCCTACAAATATCGTGATACCATCGACTATTTCTGAAAAATTATTGTCTATTTTTGTTTATCATCTACTTACCCCATCTCTTGTCCTATTCCTTTACCTACAAATATCGTGATACCATCGACTATTTCTGAAAAATTATTGTCTATTTTTTGTTTATCATCTACTTACCCCATCTCTTGTCCTATTCCTTCTCCTACAAATATCGTGATACCATCGACTATTTCTGAAAAATTATTGTCTATTTTTTGTTTATCATATATTTACCCCATATTGTCCTATTCTTTCTCCTACAAATATCGTGATACCATAGACAGTTTCCGAAAAATTAATGTCTATTTCTGTTTATTATCTATTTACCCTATCTCTTGTCTTATTCTTCCTCCTACAAATATCATGATACCATCGACTCTATCTGAAATTTTTTAATGTTGATTGTCTGCTTTTTATTGTAGATGAACGGGCAACATTGATTAGTGAAAACTAAATAAAAACTATTCTGCCAGTATGATTAAAATATAAAATTATTCGTTTGTTATATCAGTAAGTATTATAGACCAAACGCTGAACTTTTTTTATTGTACGTCTGTACTGTTTGTTGTGCGCAATAAATCACCAAATATTGAAACCTTTCGCTTTAGTCCCGAACCTTTTGATTTTCCTCAAAGAACAATAGTACGCCATTACAGCCCGAACATTGCTCCAGTTCTGACTTCCGGATGCCCTTCTGCCAGAACCTTCGCCGGGCTTTCCTCTCGTCCCATAATTCTTAACACCAGATCCACCCTCGGGCGCTGTGACTATGAGTTTCTCAGTCAATGGAGCCGCTACCGCCGGTGGAAACGGTACTCTGACTGAAGATCGTCTTCGCATCCTAAAAAGGCATTTTATTTGAGCAAATTTTCGGACCTGCAAAGGACATTATTAGAACAAAAACTTAAGAAAGACAGCGGTATTAATTTTACTATATTCAAGTCAAACTAAAAAACGAAATTCCTTCAATCCAATTCTACTAATAATGCGTTTTAGAAAAACATCAATTTGTTACCATTTTGGATCCAATAGATTGTAATGGATGATAGAATTTTATATTTTAGCTTCAATTTGGTTTAAAAAAATTGACCCAGTCAAAACCCCAACTAACAAATATTAAAAAAAATGTTTTAATCCATTTTTCGTTTTGTATTTTTAGTGTACTTTCAAATTTGATACATTTTAAATAATAATTTAGATGGGTGGTGACAGAGCGGGGAGCGAGCTGGATAAATAATCCAGTGGTCGCGAGTTCGAATCCTGCCACGACCGATTTCGTTAACCTATAGCACAAGAATTTATGCCAACTTAAGGGGATGTATGAGGATGTATATGTATGTACTTTAAAAAAATATTTAAAAAAACGACATACTAAATTACCATACCATACCATCACGCCATTTCCCTATTTGGGGTAGGCAGAAAGAACTGAACGCCAGACTCCTCTCTCTTGACATACATTCCTCGCTTCATTCACGTCCATACATCGTCTCATACACGCTCTTCTATTTTTCTTACTTCTAACATCTCCATCTTTCAAAATCCCATTTTTGTGATCGTGCCAACTCTTTCTTGGCCGACCTCTACTTTTCATTCCTCTTTTATCAGCCTTGTATACTTTTTTTGTCAGACGGTCATCACTCATTCTTTCTATGTGGCCGAACCACCTTAGGGCATTTATTTTCATCTTACTTACGATATTTCTTTCAATCATACATTCTCGTCTAATATCCTCATTTCTTATTCTATCAAACATCGTTTTACCACACATTCGTCTTAGTGACCTCATTTCAACCGCGTTAATTCTACTTTCATGCGTCTTCTGCCATGTCCATGTCTCACTAGCATATATTAGAGTCGGTGCGACGATACCATTGTGTACCGCGAGCTTTGCTTGCCTCGAAATAATTGGGTCAGCCATTACCGGTCTTAATGCACCATTCACTCTATTACCTGCCGTTACTCTCCTTTCAATATCTTTTTCCAATCTTCCATCACGCTGAAACATGCTTCCTAAGTATAAATATTCATCCACTTGTTCTAATTGTACATTCTCCACTCGTATCTCGCATTTTGTTCGTCTTTCGCTCTTCTCAAATACCATCACTTTAGATTTAGTTGCATTCATTCTCAATCCATTTTGCATGCATCCATCGAATACTATTTTAACCAAACATTCCAAGTCTTCCTAGAGTCTTCCTACCAAACATTCCAAGTCTTCCTAGAGTCTTCCTACCAAACATTCCAAGTCTTCCTAGAGTCTTCCTACCAAACATTCCAAGTCTTCCTAGAGTCTTCCTACCAAACATTCCAAGTCTTCCTAGAGTCTTCCTACCAAACATTCCAAGTCTTCCTAGAGTCTTCCTACCAAACATTCCAAGTCTTCCTAGAGTCTTCCTACCAAACATTCCAAGTCTTCCTAGAGTCTTCCTACCAAACATTCCAAGTCTTCCTAGAGTCTTCCTACCAAACATTCCAAGTCTTCCTAGAGTCTTCCTACCAAACATTCCAAGTCTTCCTAGAGTCTTCCTACCAAACATTCCAAGTCTTCCTAGAGTCTTCCTACCAAACATTCCAAGTCTTCCTAGAGTCTTCCTACCAAACATTCCAAGTCTTCCTAGAGTCTTCCTACCAAACATTCCAAGTCTTCCTAGAGTCTTCCTACCAAACATTCCAAGTCTTCCTAGAGTCTTCCTACCAAACATTCCAAGTCTTCCTAGAGTCTTCCTACCAAACATTCCAAGTCTTCCTAGAGTCTTCCTACCAAACATTCCAAGTCTTCCTAGAGTCTTCCTACCAAACATTCCAAGTCTTCCTAGAGTCTTCCTACCAAACATTCCAAGTCTTCCTAGAGTCTTCCTACCAAACATTCCAAGTCTTCCTAGAGTCTTCCTACCAAACATTCCAAGTCTTCCTAGAGTCTTCCTACCAAACATTCCAAGTCTTCCTAGAGTCTTCCTACCAAACATTCCAAGACATACTAAATTAACTTGGATAAAATATTGATTTATCTATCGTGTTATGCATTATGTTTTTGAATTTATGACTTACTTAATTATTGTTAATTGTATTGTCACTGCACACAATAATTAATTGCAATTGGCATACTCAATTAGTTCATCAGCTAAAACGCTTTTATATATTTTTTCACACATCCGAAAACTGATGATCATAGTTACGTTTAATTAAATGTTTGTTTTCAAATATTCTTAATGATGGATCATACCAATATTTTGTGCAGTAAATTGAAAACATTGTCGATCGTCTAAAATATAAACTTCCTTAATGCAAAATTTTTACTATAAATATTCACAGTGCTGAATTGTAAATTCACTTATTTATCCAATCATGGTCTTCCACTCCGATCTGCTGAACGTACAACACTATCCATACCTACCCATAATACAGAATTTCTCAGCTCTTCGTTCGAAGTACAATCAGCAAGATTATGGAATAGCCTTAGTCCGGATATTGCGTCGTCTAACTCACTTAGTATTTTCAAGAAAAAACTAAAGAAGGAATATTTATCCTTGAACACCTGATCCCGATTTCCTCTCCTGTCCTTACCATATCCTTTTTATTGCTATGAATTATAATTTTTTTTTTGTTTAATAGTATTTAAGTGGTATACGTATTTTATTTGATTTCTTTTACTCTTTTTTATTTGCTGTTGTACATACACAATGTTGTCATACTTTGTAATCTGGTTGGTTGGAAGAAATTGCCTAATGGCAATAAGCCCGCCAGTGTACAATTATATTTGTTTATATTATGTACAAGAAGATGTATAAATAAATAAATAAATCTAAATCCTTAAATATTAGACTCATACATAACGATATATCCAACAATGTGGTGTGCCTTATTAAAAAAAAACAATGTGGTGTAACAATAAATGTGCTAGTGTACATAACCTTATAAAGAAAGCATGACACATGCATTCATCCCCACACGATATACTCATCTCACCTAAAAAGGCACAACTTTCAGAATGGGTGGAGAACCGCATTGCTGAATTACATATTATTATGTGAGATGTAATTTTATCTTTAGTATTTTCCATTACCCGACTCATACGGGACACTCAAAAACGATAATAAAAGTACTAGGTATATTTAGCCGGTGCCTTACATTATGAGTACATAGATGACAAGTTTAAGAATCAGTATGAATAACAAAATAGGTACTTGATGTGTATTTTGAAGAATTAATTTATTTCTTTACGTGTATTATTCATTCATTCATACTATCCCGGCATATTCCCACAACCCGTGACAGATGTGCAGCAATGCATAACCTTACATATAAAAGGGAGCACAATACATGCGTTTCTACCCACACACCAATGTAGTCTCACCTAACATTCCAAGTATTCGTCTCTCTATACACTCTTTTACTGTTCTCTTTGAGAATTCAAATATTTAATAAACAAAATGATAGGTACCACCTTTTCCACTTTCCATCTTTCCATCTTTTAAAGACTCTTACATTTAAATTAAAAGAAGACAATTCAGATTAATTTGTGTGCGTAATGAAATTTATTAACCCTTTCGTATTAAAGTACTTAATATTTTGAAAAATTAAAAGATGAATAAACAAAATTGAAGACGATTCTCTTCATTACCTAATGGCTTTGTAAATTGGACATTTTTCTGTTTAATCAGATCTGCTTTAGTCGTTTCTTTGCTTTGAGAAAACATAGAAAAATTCATAACAATTTTGCCCAAATCACGGTGAAATTTCAAGGGTTTCAAAAATAAAGAAAGCTGTTTAGAATGAAATTAACTGAGGATAAGGACCCGTAAGATTTTGAGAAAACAAATAGGTACCTTTAAATGATGACCTTGAATGTACTAAGCCATCTTTATTAGTTTTCAAGAAATAAAAAATGTACCATCATACATTAAACACCCATAAACCATTGTGAAAAATATCATGTGAATCATAAACAACATGGAAAAGACAATAGGTAAACCATATAAAATTTTGGGGTTCATGTTGAGAATCTCAAAAACTCTTCAAATTAGAAACAACACTTATAATTTTTTTTATAACATATTAACGTACAATGGAGTTCTATCAAGAATTGTCGATCGACAAACTAAACTTATAACTCTGTTTTCTGCTTTTGTCGCCTTCAACAAAAGATCAACAATTTTTGAATCCCTTAATATTTCCATCAAAATTAGGAAAAAATTGATCAAGACTCTCATCTGGAGTGTACTGCTATATGGCTGTGAAACATGGACCATCAGCCAACGCGAAACGGGACGTCAGTCTGCGTTTGAGATGTGGTGCTACAGATGTACGGCTAAAGTTCACTGGTCAGGACACATCAGCAACTACGAGGTACTAAACAGGGTTGGAGAGACAAGGCAACTTATAAAAAAAATTCCCAACAGAGAACAACTTGGATAGGCCACAACATCCGGCACCCAGGCTTGCTTTTTACCATTGTTGAAGGAATGATCAATGGGGGCAACTATAGAGGCCGCCCCAGAAAAACTATACAGACCAGATAATCGGCGACGTGCGCTGTAGCAGTTACAAAGAGATGAAGAGACTGGCGGACGATAGAGCTAAGTGGAACAATCGAGTGTTTGGTGCAGACTAATTCTAGGATTGTGACCCAGAAGAAGGAGTGTACTAAAATTTTCGTCCGTGATATGGAATCATTTTCTGATAACATACATTTACAGACTAATGGTGACTTTCACCAATGTTACCTAAACTGTCACATAGCTGGGTATCACCTAAGCTTAGGTAGCCCCTAACGTATCGTTTGGTTTTCACCAGTCTATTTTATCTGTTCCCTAGCTAGGAAATCAAAACAATTATTTTTGTTTATAAAGTGGCAACATTTGTATTTGGAATGCATCATATTGCATCATGTTTTTTCTATGACTGTCACTTTCTGTCAATTACGTTGTGATTTCGTTCAACATTTCCAAATAATTCAGTTTTCGTTTAGTTGATTTTAGTTATTTTCTCGTTAATAAGTAACTATTACTTGTGCTATTACTAATAATATGTATATTCAATGCCTAAAAATGCAATAATGTTATACATAAATATTGAGGACATCATTAAGCAATTTTGTCTTGTATTTTAGGAAATGCCAATCGAAAGAAAACGGCAACCAAATTTTACCGTCGATGAGAGTTTGAAACATTACGGCATTTATAATCCTATTCATTTTTATTTTCAAAATGCGTTTAAATCGACGAAAAATTAAATTTAAAAACAATTGACAATATTATGCTGCTAAATCGCTATATACTGACTGTTATTTTGATAGTTGTTTCTTAAGTATTCGTTTAGGTGGCGGAAATCGGCTCCCCAGAATTAGGGGGCTCTTAGCGTCTTAGGTAACTCTTATGTAGGTGGTGAAACGAAAATTCACGTTAGGTGCTTCATAAGAATTCTTAGGTAGCACCTAAGAGTTAGGGGACGTTGGTGAAAGTGACCATAAGAGCAGTTGATACAGAATAAATTCCTGAAACATTTGGGTTATCTTGGCAAATTAAAATTCTCCATCTACGGCAATCTCCTAAACACCATAATTTTTGCTATCTCGAAAGCAGACGAACAATGGTAGACATGAAGTACATTCACAAAATTAGTCGCAACTGTGTAGACTCGCCTTACTTAATTTTTGAATTAAACTTTTACTGCCCACCACGCAAATTCAGACATCAGTTTTTGTTATATGTCGACCGCGGTTACACAAACTTCTCACAAAACAATTACATAAGACGGAGTTGCTCCAACTACAAAACATACTTTAAACATTTCGATATAATACATAAATCACAAGCAGATTTCAAACATTTATATTACAACCATTGGATAAATAGTACATACCACAGTCACATTCATCAATAATCTATATCGCTTACATATGTACATACAATAAAACAAATACATAATTCTATAAAACACATACACTTACATAATATAATATGTTACATACATATTGTATTATATTTGTCATTTTTCTGTGAAATTATGTGAAAACATATTTTTGGGATGTAATGTACAATTCATATTTGTTATATTATCACATTATGTATATTCTTTACTTATGACATCCTGTTTGTTTTCCAAATAAATAAATAAAAAAAACATATTGGTTTTATGGTCAATTTGTCCTCACCTCTGTCCAGGACTCTTTCCCTCCGAACTGGCATTGTTGCTGGAATCTTCGTCGTCGTCTTCGTCCCTGGAGGTGGCCAAGGAGTGCCCCTGGGATCCAGTGCCGGCATCCTCGGAGCTTCCGCCCCCAGCGATGAGACCAACAGCCAGACTTTGGTCATTTCCAATGACCCCTGAGTCTCGGGAAGGTTCCTCAACCTAGAAATAAAAGAAAAACAGTTCATTAAAAAATGTCAGTTTTAGAAGGGATTGAAATAACAATAATTCATAATGTAAATTGCTTTTTATGGGCAAAAATGATTTTTGTTGCAAAGATTGTTGGGAAAGTTACTATCATGAAAAGTTGATATAAGAAAGGCAAATCTTATTACTATGTTTGATGTTATATTTTGTTTAAATGAGCTATTAAAAATATCTACACCAATTAGTGATGTGACAGTATGATTATAAAATGAATGAAGCGGGTGTCGGTCGCAAATAAAAAAAAATAAAACAACTGTAAAGAATACATACATAAATAAATATTAAAATTCATTGATATACAAACATTCATACAAATGAAAAAGAATAAAAAAAGAAACCAATACTATCTTAGAAACATAAAATCTTCTTCATAAAGTGTTAGGCCATAAATTATACGTTAGGAAAAGACTAGACTGTTAACGCTGAGAAAACGTGTTGTATGCAGTACACAAGATTGGAACGTCGTAAACCAATTTCAAAGGATATTCCCATTACCCTCGCAACGGGGTTGTTTGCCATTTCAAATGTTGATAATATTTAGAAAAGTTATTTACTACACGTTCCCTGACCTATTTATTATACATTTCCATTATGTGAGGCGGCGAACGAAGAAATATCCAACCCCTGGCCCCGGTTCGAAGCCCTGAGGCACGCCACTCAATTCTGAGAACGAACACCAATCGAAATGAGAATTATTTTCAACTTTCAATGTTATCGACTCCATTGGCTTGAATCGAAGAAGCTGCGTTCCGTATACGGAACACAACACAATAAATTATCATTTCAAATAAGAAAATTAAATTTTTATTCATTTTGTGGATCTCAATATATTGTATTTCAGTTGTATGGCATGAGCGATGGTACGAACATACAATATTTATTGATAGATTTAAGATAATTATTTAAAAATTATCACTTTATTAATCCATTTTTTGTAATTATATCCATTAAAATCGATAATTCAAGGAATTTATCACGAAAAACTTTGTAGAAATTCATTTATAAAATGTACAATAAAACAAAAACTGATAAAAAAATATTTAATGATTTCTACATTCTTGGTTTGAACTATGAGCCTTGTTAGAGATTTCGTTAATATTTAGAAAAAAAAAACTTTACCAAAATAGAAGTAAGTAGGTACCTACATAATGAATATTTATTCGATACATTTTTTATATACATATACAAAGTTTTTTAAAAGTAAATGTTTTTATATGGAATGGAGTGTGACGAAAGGAAATGTTAAAAATCGTAACTCAAAGTAGTGTGTTGCATGTGATTAAATGTGTTTATTTATTTGTTTATTTTAGGGACAAACACAGTCTTATTAAATATACAAAAAACATACACTATGAAATAAACAAAAAAAGTGACATTCATAATACAACAATAAATAAATAAAAATACGTATAACAGTTATTGTATGCCTGTGACGGGAAGGAAAGGGAAGAAAAAAGGATGGGAGGAGGATTAAATTTGTAACTACAGTGATAAAAAATAAAAAAATAAATAGGTACACAACTTAAAAATATTGACAATACACAAGTTTACGCCGCTATGAATCTATATTATGAGGTTTCTTAACAGTTATTACTAGCAGTGAATAGTGAATACATCAGAATATGGGATACTGCCTGAGAGATTGACATTATAGTACTATATAGAGTTTTCTTGGCAGTTATTACTAGCAGGGAATACATCAGAATGTGGGATACTGCCTGAAAGATTAACATTATTGTACTACAGAGTTTTTTTAGCAGTTATTACTAGTAGTGAATACATCAGAATGTGGAATACTGTGTGATAGGTTGAAATTTTAGTACTATGTTGAGAGTTTTTGTAGCAGTTATTACTAGCAGGGAATACATCAGAATATGGGATACTTCCTGAAAGATTAACATTATTGTACTATAGAGTTTTTTTAGCAGTTATTACTAGTAGTGAATACATCAGAATGTGGAATACTGTGTGATAGGTTGAAATTTTAGTATGTACTATATAGAGAGTTTTTGTAGCAGTTACTACTAGGAGTGAATACATGATAATGTGGAATACCGCCCGAGCGATTGACATGACATGCCCTTTGGATAAATTTGTTTTGATTTAAATTGGTTTAAACTTCGAGGAACATCGAACAAGTTGTTCGTTCTGCCATTACGCAACGGGCTTGGAAATGAAAAAAATAAACGATTAATATATTTATAAAAACCCTCCTATGTATTTATGTTCTCATTGTATTTCATAAACTAGGTCATTGTGCGAAAATTGGTAAAATAATAGTCATGATGTATTTTTCGTACAACTCTAAATCTCAATAATACTGTGAGTTATGTATTCATGTCAAGAAAGTTCACCAACTCTGGAGTAAAGTTTTGATTGGGACGAGAGAATCCAGGGTAAGCAAGTACCTATGTTTATGAAGACGCGTGTTTTTTCTCTCACCGCAGATATCGGAAATCAGAAAACGGTTTCGTAAATATTCTCAAATATCCCACAAGGCAAATACACGAGCAAGGATTCTTTAGAAAAAAAATATTTATATTTTACATGAAAACATTCGTTCGGTACATTCTGCCAGAGTGAAAAATACTGCGAAACCCTTTCTGAATATTATTATCATACATAATATGAAAAAATCGAAGCTATAGTTTGTAGGACATGGCACCTAAAATGTATATTTCAAGGGAAAGTAATGTATTATTGTTGTCTTAGAGACTATGTGATCAATATTAGAGTGAATTATCCTGCGCACTTGTTTCACGCGTAAATTTCATGGTTTCATGACAAAAATTAAAGTTTAATATTTTTTATGGCAAATGAATCAGAAAAATACTTGACCTTCATCATAAAATAACAAAATGATAATGCTTTAGACGATATACATGAGACAAATTACACTTACACACTTGATATTTACATTAATTTGCATATTATTAAATATTAAATTCACTACATACCTACATTATGACAAAAATCAATAAAAAATAGTATCACCTCAAAACAGACATAGGTCTAACGAGATGAAATATTCCATATGGCTTTATTAAACTGTTTATAATGTTTAAATTTATATTGTTATGTGTAATTTTCCGGAAATAAATGCATAATACCTCGGCTGGTTTACGTGATCACTTTATTCGCTTCACAACGTTCACCAATTTTGTATTTTTACTCTTTTGTATATTAATTTCAGTGAAGCCACAATTTTACAAGTTATATCAAACGTCTCATAAGTGGTTTAAACTGATTTATTTTATAAATATCGTTTATTTTTTTTTTCAATAAGTATTTGAAACTGTCACTTCATGATAGAATTTCATTATCAACTAAAATTATGAAAAAAAAAATTGTATTTAATTTTACGTTGTACTTAATTTTTTTCGCAAACGCGACTCCCATTCATCGGTATCGCTCTATGCTGAGCATCGTCAGAATGGTAAGGATAACAATAATAGATATGGAAGGGGAAAATTCCTAGAAAAATTAAATACCCGAAAGACATTAAGGTAAATATGTATGTAGGTATAATAAAAATACAATTGAAGTGAAGGAATGAATATACAAATACATGTATTAAAAGGACAGCAATTATATTGAATAATGGCCAACAGAAAAACCCAACATTAACTATTCTAATGGTAATAATAATGGAGAAGTATTAAAATCTATTTATGCATTAATCAAAAATTTAAGTAGAACGTAAAATTATGTATAATTTTTTTTTTCATAATTGTAGTTGAATATCGTTTATATAAAAATAAAAATTTTGATACCAATTATTATTTTTTTTCAATTTCTTCATCTACCGAGAATCGAACAAAGGATGCTGGCGTAAAAATCAACTTACCTAAAGCGTTTTATTACTTATTTATTAACTGGTATTTCGTATAAAATATTTATTAGGAACGACGAAAGTGACATTCAACCAATCAGATACTTTTTCTTCTTCGCCCTCGCCTTTGTCCCATTTACTTGGGGTCGGCTCTCCTTATTTTATTTCACCAAACTCGACTGTCCTGTGCCAGATCAGGATTCAGATCCCTCTCTCGCAGATGCCTCTTGATGCTCGACAGCCATGTGGCTGGTGGTCTGCCTGGTCTTCTCGCTGGAGTCTCGATGTCCAAGGCTTTATTCATCATATTGTCCATCGGTCGTCTCAAAATGTGGCCATACCATCTCAGCCTGCTCTAGACTATTTTTTCGTCTATTGGGGCCACTTTGAAACTACCGCGGGCGTGGGCATTCCTCACTTTGTCAAACTTTGTCAGACCCCCAGCCCACCTTAGCATCTTCATTTCTACCGTGTGTATCTCTTTTTGGTGTTTCTGCTCCAACCAATCAGATACATACATAAGTATTTTATGATAGGTATCAGTATTTGTTAATAAATATAATGCACAAAGTGATCACCTAAACCGACCGATGACAGATCGTAAGCCCTGTAGATGCCTTGAGTATTGCTACGTATAGGGGGGGGGTGAGCGAAGCCCTACGACCTACTCAGTGGCGGAATCGAACCATAGCCACCGACCAACCAGCGGTTCACATGAGACATAAGGGAAAAGATACTCCTTCTATTTGGGAGGTCACTAGGAGCCAAGAAAATAAGAATTAGTACAAAAATTTTAGAATTATTTTAGATTTTATCAATTGATCATTTTTACGAAATACGAAATGACAAGAACAGGATCAAAGCTTTATAATTATTCCGATTCAGTAACTTATTGAACTAAAATAAAAACGTTCTAAAATTTTAGAATGAAGGTCATTTAACTAAATTTCGTATTCTGTAAATGTCGTTATACCTACCTAAAACTAAAATCTACAAAATTAATGCACCATATATAATAATTTGAACTCAAATTATTGTCTATGGCGCAGACTACGCATGCGTACTGCGCACTGTTCGGCCATGTTTATTTATGTCATGTTGCCTAACCTATCATACCATCAATTTATCTGCACTTATTTTCTTTAACAAAACATGAGTTAAATATTCCTTTTTATTTTTTCCGTACCGGACTGCTATGAAAATTATTAGTACACTTCCAATTAGGTATAAACTAAAATTAGAACATTTTGACAGTTGATTCGACTAAAATGTGGTTAAAGAATGGGGAAAAGCACTAGTTCGTGACTTACTTGGAGTAAGAACGTTCCTTTTTTTTGCATTATAAAATATCAACTTGGACTAGGTGGAATAGAAACGCACCAATTTTAGCCGAAACATTGTTAGAAAGTTATAGAATCGGACGTAATACTCGTCTACCATTAGTATTCGTCAAACTAAAGTATTTATATTTTATACAATAAAATCTCGAAAGAAGTACCTACATCGCTCGAAATCGATCGAAGTTATTAATTAAAATAATGCAGCATATTGGAAGAATGCAGCATCCGTGAATTTTAAGACTCAAAAACGGATATTTCCGAGATGACATCTGCATTATTTGTTAACTGACTCTAAGCTCTCGATTTGAATATCTGATCATCATATTAATTTTTTATTTCATTTTTTGAATAAAAATTGCTATTATATTTATTTTTATTTTAAAGATTGTATATTAAGTACCAATAAAGCATTATGATGAGTACTTCCAGACAAAAATATCACATACAGTATGACATATGTCAGGAAAAAATCATCATTTGCAATTTTGTATTTTATTCCTCATCTATAAGATAATGTGAAATTTAAACAATATACATAGTCAGAGTATGTTGCTTTTTATATTTGTTGAAAAAATCATGACAATCTTTAAACAAATAAAGAAGTTATGACACTAAACAATGTCAAACAAGTTTGACAGCCATTTTCTCAAATCTATGTCTGTCGCAGTTAGTAACTTCTTCCAGTAAGCAGACAATATTATCACTGTACCATCCAACAAAAAAATCAGTATAATCATTTACTTATTTGTGTTTAATGTTTGTTTTATTAAAAACATTATTTATAATTTCATCGTTAGATACATTTAATAAAATCTTGTTAATTTTATTTGTTCTTTGTTAATGAAACAAAAATATGACTTCGAAAAAAAGAACATACCAATACTTAAAGAAATTAAGAGGGCGACTGCTGCCAACGTACCTATTTTTTCAATGAGATATACCATCATTATAACTAAACGAATCATTTTGAAAAAAATAAAGAGAAATATATCTTGATTTTTTAATTATGTTCTGCATATATTGTTGTAGGAAAATAATAAGCATACCCCGATATTAGACATTTATCTTAAATTTCTAAAAAAGTTTTTTTTTTTTTTTTTAACATGTCTTCGTCGGGGACGCCAGCTATTTGGATTAGGATTTGGGTCCATTTTACTCTTCCGAAGAAGCGCACTACGTAGCGTTGGGAGGGGTTTGCAATCTAGAAAAGAGTTTATTAATTCGGATTTTAAAAAGACCCGGGTTGTACGAAGATGGAAACACAGAATTCGGAAGATCGTTCCACAGTCGGGCTGCTGTATTAATAAAGGAGTTCGAGAAGCGACTTGTTCGTATATGTTGAAGGTCCACTGTGAATGGGTGCTGCGATTGAGTAAAGCGAGTGGGTGGAGGAGGGACCAAAGATGCAAGTTCTTCTGAGCAATTCCCGTGGTAGTATCTATAGAATAAACTTAAAATAACGACTCTGCGTCTGTGTTCTAGTGATTGCAATCCATCAGTCAGTGATGGATCATCAATCAGACGTATAGCACGCCTTTGGACAGCGTCGAGGGTATTCAGTAGGTAAATTCAGTAGGTATAAAGCAATATACTTTTTTATAAATTAAAGAAGAACAAAATACCTGGAAAAATATGATGTGACGTTGCATTAATGCATCAGGTTAAGTAAATAAACCAAAAAAACTTTTATTTCGCAATGGTGCTGTATGGAAAATAAAAGTTTTTTAAGTTTATTTACTGAACCTGAAGTATTAATACAACGTCACATAATACTTTTCTAGATATTTTTGTATCTTTAATTTAAAAAAAAATATATTGCTCTACGCCTTATAGTTTATTGAAAATATAAGATAAACGTTGAAAATCAGGGTATGCCATTATTTTTCTACAATAATTTATACGGAACATTATAAAAGTTAAGGTATATTTTTCTTTATTAATACCCAAACTTTATAAATATTTTTTTTTTCAAAACGATTTGATTAGAAGTCATGATGGTACATATATCAAATTGAAAAATAGTTACGTTGGCAGCAGTCCCCCCCCTTAAGCGAAGCAGAGGTAAACTGTGTTGACTGCCACAAAAAGAATAAAAATGAGAAGATTATTTATGTTAATTTTTTAAACTTTTTTCATAACTGTGAGAAATATTAAATAAAATATAGTAAAACTTTTTCAAACAATTGTATTATTACCGAGATTTATCAATATGATGATAATTTACGTCACAAATTATTTTTCGGTGAATAAAAGAACACTTTTTTGAATTCATAATCATCGCCGAAATTTATTAGAATGCAGATTATTGGTTACAGTATCTTGTAAGTATGGTATATGAAGGATGTATAGAGAATGTACTTAGGATGAATGCCAGCAAATCAAAGACAATGGTCTTTGAAAAGAGTGAAAGCAGAACAGCGTGTAAAATAAGAGTAGAGAACGAATGGCTCGAGCAAGTCGACGAATATGTATACTTGGGAAGCATATTTCAACGGAACGGACGACTCAATAAAGAGATCGAAAAAAGAGTTATGGCAGGAAACAGAGTGAATGGAGCACTAAGACCAATTATGAATGATCGCAACATATCAAAGGATGCCAAAGTTGCCATTCATAACGCCATCGTAGTGCCAGCCCTGACGTATGCAAGTGAAACCTGGACATGGCAGAAGACGCATGAAAGAAGAATAAATGCAGTTGAAATGAGATTGTTAAGAAGGATTTGTAATAGAACGATGTATGACCGGGTAAGAAACGAGGATATAAGGAAAGAATGTAAGATTAAGAAAGATGTCATTACTAGAATGAAAGTGAACACATTAAGATGGTTTGGTCACATGGGGAGAATGAATGAGGATCGCCTGACGAAGAAAATATACAGAGCGGAAAGGAATGGAATAAGAGGTCGGGGACGCCCAAGAAAGGGATGGCACGACCATGTGAACGAAATTTTGAAAGATGGAAATGTTAGAAGTGTGAGCAATAGACGAACATGTATGAGACGATGCATGAATGTGGACGAGGCGAGGGATGCGTGCCAGGATAGAAAAATGTGGCGTTCGGTTCTCTCTGCCTACCCCGCAAGGGACATGGCGTGATGGTATGTATGTATGTATGTATGTATGCAGATTATTGGTGTCACAAAATATTTTTCGGTGCATTTAAGAACACTGTTTTGAAATCATAATCATCCAAAATTTATTGAAATGCTGATTATTTGTCACAAAAATTGTGCATTTAAGAACAGCGTTTTGAATTCATAATCACGACGGTGCAGATGACAACGTTATTTTTCAGGCGGGAAAAAGTTAAATGTTTCGCGTCAAACTGTCACAAGGCGACATCTGGCGCTGCTGCTGGGGAAATTCCAAAATTCAAAATTACAACGCCAATGTTCTCCGTGTTGTACGAAATTCAAAATGAAACGTTGAATGTTTGAGGACTAGATCTGAAATATTTAATATGCACGAAGAACAAAGCCACAAACGGAATATTGTTACTCATAATCTGCCTTAATTAATTTAGACTAGCTAAAAGCGCGTTCGTTTCGCTCACCTGCTAGCTCATGAGCGAGATATTGCGTCCAAAACTTGACCGCCTTTAGCGATATTATATTCAAACGCAACTAATGAGTAGTTTGTAGAAATTTTAAGTTTTTAATTTGATTTTCTTAAGTGTAGTAAATGTAATGATCTAACTTATATTATGACAAACAATAAGTAACTTGTATGGATTTCTATATTTTTAGACAAAATTTACAATTAACAATCATATGGATAAATGCAAAAAAAGTATTACATTCGATCGAGTTTATTTTTTTTATTTCTTTATCACACCATTTAAATAATCGTCATTAAAAATAGATAACTGCTGCCCAACTAGGTATAGTTAATCAAGGCTAGCAATGTACATATTATTATATTTTACAGGAGACATATACCTACATAGGTTGTACTTACCTATTTGCATTTTTTTTAAAAGTATCTAAACTATATAAACTATTGCACGCAGATTAAAAAATGGAATTGGAGTCATCATGATATGCATATATCTATATAGATATTGTGTATGTAGGTATCTTGTAATTTTTATTTGTTTTTTTTTTTTTTTAACATGTCTACGTAGGGGACGCCAGCTATTAGGATTTGGGTCCATTTTACTCTTCCGAAGAAGCGCACTACGTAGCGTTGGGAGGGGTTTGCAATCTAGAAATGAGTTTATTAATTCGGATTTTAAAAAGACCCGGGTTGTACGAAGATGGAAACACAGAATTCGGAAGATCGCTCCACAGTCGGGCTGCTGTATTAATAAAAGAGTTCGAGAAGCGACTTGTTCGTATATGTTGAAGGTCCACTGTGAATGGATGCTGCGATTGAGTGAAGCGAGTGACTCTGTTGCGAGTGGGTGGAGGAGGGACCAAAGATGCAAGTTCTTCTGAGCAATTCCCGTGGTAGTATCTATAGAATAAACTTAAAATACCGACTCTGCGTCTGTGTTCTAGTGATTGCAATCCATCAGTCAGTGATGGATCATCAATCAGACGTATAGCACGCATAATTGACAAATAATCTGAAATAGTATATGTAATGTATAAATTTAGTGGTCGGTACCTAAAATATAATTTAATTACAGTTGTACCTACATAAGAATATTGTGTATTCCAATTTAAGATTTTTATGATTTTGAATATGGGCAGTGATTTGTTTTTTAAGAAAAATATAAAAAGATTGTTTAAAAATATATTTTGTTATGTGAAGAATAAAACTGTTTCTATTATAAATAGAATAAATATTATAGTATCTCTTGGGAATACTGAACTGACAGAGCATAGATGTGATCCGTCAGTCATTAATTATAAAATTTGTAATAAGAAATGCATAGAGAACGGACTGAGAATGAATGCCAGCAATTCAAAGGTTATGGTGTTTGAGAAGAGTGAAAGCAGAACAGCGTGCTAAATAAAAGTAGAGAATGAATGGCTCGAGCAAGTCGACGAATATGTCTTCTGGGAAGCATGGTTCAACGGAATGGACGGATTGATAAGGAGATCGAAAGATGTGTTATGGCAGGAAACAGAGTGAACGAAGCACTTAGACCAGTTATGAATGATCGCTATATATCAAAGGATGCAAAAGTTGACATTCATAAGGCTGTCGTAGTGCCAACCTTGACGTATGCAAGTGAAACCTGGACATGGCAGAAGTCGCACGAGTAGAAAAAATGCAGTTGAAATGAGATCGCTAAGAAGAATCTGTAATAGAACGATGTATGACAGGGTCAGACATGAGGACATAAGGAAAGAATGTAGGATAAAGAAAGATGTTATTAATAGAATGAAAATGAACACATTGAGATGGTTTGGCAACATGGGGAAAATGAATGAGGAACGCCTGACGAAGAAAATATACATTGCGGACAGGAATGGAATAAGAGGCCGGGGCCGCCCAAAGAAGGGATGGCACGTCCATGTGAACGGTATTTTGAAAGACGGAAATGTTAGAAGCGTGAACAACAGACGAACATAGACGAAGTATAAGACGATGTATGAATGTTGACGAGGCGATGAATGTATGTCAAGATAGAAGTAAGTGGCGTTCTGTTCTCTCTGCCTACCCCGTGAAGGACATGGCGTGATGGTATGTATGTATGAAATATCAATCATAATACTTCATATTTGCTTTGAAATGAACTAGTTACTTAATTGAATAACAAATTGATTCAACATTTGAAAAAAAAACAATATCTTTTAATTGTAATAAAATATTTTATAAGTAGGGACAAAATTTAAAACATGTTAAATTAATTTTTTAAACATGTTTAAAAATTAAAATTAATAATCTTAAAATAGTGTAAAAAATTACTTTTTAGATGACAAAAAAGGACCCGATGAAATTCGATAACTTGTTGACATTTGAGAGATGTAGCGAACCACTAAGTTTAAAAAATAATTGAACAGCGAAATAAGTTAGATCTGCAGCCTGCTAAACCACGATCGCCAAAAATGTATGGAGATTTTGACAACGTTACTGCATGCGTCATACGCATCTTCTTCTTTTCGATTGGTTGGCAGCAAAGCGAAGCATATCCTCCTTTACCCCTCTCATTCTTCAACGATTCAATTCAACTCTCAACACCTGTTCTGGATATTCTCGATCAACCATTCCCTGGATACCTATACAAAACATGTATAAAACCCATTGCCACCTACGAAGTAGAGACCAGAGCAGACACAACGAGAACAAAATCTCTTCTGAGAACATCAGAGATGTGGACATTGAGATGTATAACCGGAAACCACTAAGAGACCGAATTCGAAATACTGAAATAAGAAAAAAGTGTAGTACGGAAGACATCGTCAGATGGAGAAGACGGTGGAGGCGAAATTGGAGCTCATATGTTAACAGAATGGATGAAAATAGACTACCACGTATCGCTCTCCAAAATAATCCAGCTGGAAGAAGATCACCAGGAAGACCTCCAAAGAGATGACGAGACAGTTGGCAGTCCACATCGCAGGAGACAGAATAGCGGTAGAAACAGATCTTCGGATCAATGAAAAGGAAAAAGAAGAAGAAGAAGACCCATTCCCTCCAATGTGATAGGGAGATTTCCGTGTAGGTATCAATGTGTGTTTTGAAAATAACAGTAATGCTTAAAATTGGAAAAAAAAATATTTTACTATAGGTACCAACTTGTGTCCACTTGGGAATTTCGACTCAGAAGTCAGATCAAGAACATCAGATCAGTAGCCAACTAAGCCATAAAACCCGAGAATGTATGTAGGTTTTGACATCGTTTCAGCATACGTAATAGTCTATGTTACGATATCGGTATCGCGTTGGCGGTTAACACACTGAAAGACTATCGATAATTGATTTCTGCGCCGCAATGATATGGCTTCGGTCAAAGTCAGGGGATTCAAGCCGATAACTGTAAGACTCGATTGTATGTAGGCACCTACATGTCAATGTATACAAACTGGCTTTTCAAGCCTCTCCATACTCCCATTTCCTTATGTAGATATTATTGTCTATCCATTACATATTAACAAATCCGCATAATATGACACATTCACAGAAAGAGACACATGCCCACTGCCCACTGAGTCAAATTGTAAACGGTGTTCACTTTTTTTGTTTGGCTTTGACGTTTGTGGCAGAAAGTTTTTCTTCAATAAACGTCAAATCCCATACAAAAAATGCGTTTTGCGAAAGCGAACAGCGTTTATAATTTGACTCAGACCTTTTGTTTAAAGTTATATGTATCTTTATATTTTGTTTATATTCATTTTTTAATATGAGTAAATGACAATGAGGCTTTGAGATAAATTGAGTAAAAGGTTATTGTAGCATCCTTTTGATTAATACACAAATGGATTTTAATACTTCTCCACTATTATTTCCTTTAGAATAGCATTGAATTATATGTAAATTTGAATGGAGCACTTACATAGATCAGTAATGAATAATCCCAACAAATCAAAAATGCCATAGTTGCCTTCCATAACATTAACTTAGTGCCACCTAGACGTATGAAAGTGAAACCTGGACATTGCAAAAATCTCACAAAAGCAGAGTAAATGCAGTTGAAATGAAATCGTTTAGAAGAATTTGTTATAGAACGATGTATACATGAATTTCGATATATGTTTGCGGTTGTATGCTTCTGTCTCCAAGTTTGAGGGGCATATATGAACAATATATTTTAATTATTGCTTCATTATTATTATTTTTTCACGAGTCTTGTTATTTAGAATTCATCGCCTTGATGATTCAATTCACATCACAAACCAATCGATTATTACTTAGATAAACTCAGATCAACACAATCTAACAGACATTCAAATTTTAAGTACATTACGTAAATACGCAATCTCTGCCGTATTATTTATGTATGTATGTAGGTAGAGATTTTATGAAGAAATATTGGAAGGCATGGAGGTCGTAAACGCTCAACCAAAAGACGTGAAAATCCACGAATAAATGGTGTTTCGCCCTGAGCGGTTGATACAAAATCTTATTTATTTGTAAGTAATAAAACTTTGGTAGGAAAGACATTTTATTGATAAGATATAGAGGAGTGATATTGCTTTCATTTATACGTGATAAAAATATAACGACTCCAAAGTATGAGCATTATACTTTGGCATTTTTAACAATAATAATAATAATAAAAACTTCTTTGCACCCTGCGCAAGTGGCAAGATTATCGGCATAAGGCAATATCTTTCAACTAACCAATGTTTCCAGCCCAGATAAGCAAAGGAAAAAAAACTATAGAAATTAAATAAATTTTATATACTTATAAAAAAATTGTTTACACATATACAATATTTATCCTTGTACCAGGACGACCATTTAGTGATGAGCAAATGCAAGACCAACACTAGTGTTCGTTTGTTTAAAAACTTATTATTAAAACTAGTTGCATGTAACACATGAGATCCAACTGTCGATGGCGATAGTATGTATACTTGAAGAATACGTACCAAACTATGTACACTTTAATACAAATTATGAAATAATTGAAGATATTTTGTTTTCTATACAAAATATGTAGGTATGTATGTCAGGGTAGGATAGTTTGGAGGTCAGTCCTTTTTTCCTACCTAGAATATGAAAACAGCTTAATGGTATGTATCAAACTATTGAGGTTCCCCGTACGTATTTTGTAGAGTATACAAGAGTCTTTTTTATGATTAATTTGTGTTTAACTGCCTATAATTCCATTTTTTTTAAACATCGAAAAACACCGAAACACCCAAACTAGATAATTTAATTATCTATAAAAAATATAGACACTTTAGTTTTAGTAGTACATCTCGAAGATATTTTAATAATCTTTGTAAGTAATTCATACGCCATACACAAAAGATAATCACAATATATTATCTAACTCAAAATATGCACTCTCTACGTGAGACCTACATGACTAGAAGACCAAGAAGGCCAAACTGCGATGGATGGACTCTGACAGCGCTGATGCGTCCATTCTGCAAATCAGAAACTATAAAACCAAGGCTTCAGAAAGCCAAGAATAAAAGAGATTGTTGGATTAAACCCAGGCCAACCCAGAGATGTGAAGCTTATAATACTGATGACGAGGTTGGTGTGAAAAACGCATGCTTCAATTTATAATGTAATGAATACACGCAAACTTGTCGCTGTTATCACACATTATAACTTTTGTATATAAAACCTCCAACACTAACTATTTATATAACACTCCATTGAATAGAATACATAGATTGGGCAATGACTTTGGTTATCTGACTGACCCTTTCTTTAATTATTTTAAGGACTATAAATACACTTTATTAAAACATTTTCAAAAACATACCCCCAAATGTAGTCACATGTTTACATTTTTACATATAAATTTTATTTTATTTAATTCAATAATGTTGTTTAATATCACATTTGTCAGCATTCACTGATTCAGTGTGGCAAAGTATGTAGACAGTTATTCACACCATATATCTTTACATATATTCAGTCAGTAATATTCTTATGTTCATGCTTTGTAATTACTTTACTTATTTGAGTCGTATTTTTTTATTTATTCTTTGGTTCTTAAAATGTATGTACTTTCGTATTTAATTTACCTTTCTTATGTGTTATTATTTTTTATATTATCTGCTAACGTTGATATGTATAGATGTTATGAATGTTTATACATTGTGTTTCTTTGCTTAAGCTGTGTCATCTAATATTTTGTTTTGTAAAGAGCCTTTAGGCGTGAATGTGTCAATAAATAAGTGAATTATGTGATATGCCGTGATGGTTGAATGAATAAGTGAAATTCATGTTAAAAAATAGGCTTGAAAATTATGAAATCATAAATGTATCGATTCTTATCGATAGAGGACGACGCAAAGGAGTTTGTAGCATTCTGGGAGAAAATGGGCATTAAGGCACATATTATGTGTTGACCGACACGACAAGAAGAAGAATGGATTCCATTAAGATAAAATATAATGATAATTGAGGTTACAAATACTTAAATACTGAGGTTACAGTTCGTACTGAACAAATACTTGCTCTTTGTGTAAGTAGTGAGTGAAGGTAGATTGAAGTTGATATAGCGGGCTTCTTGAGCATGTTACGCGGGGGGCACAGATCTTTTTAGTTGTTTTCGAAACGAAAAAGCTCAAGTTATTTACTGGAAACTATGGAAAAAATATTGAATCAATTATGTATATAAATGTGTTTAAAACCAAATAAACATGGCAATCACATTCAATTGAACAAACACAAAATTTATGAAACGTTTGAATGTGATCGTGGTGCTGTCGTGGTTCTAGATTCGTAGGCGTGTTAATCCGAGACAAATGACAAATCCTCGCACCGAGTCGCCCGTCAACATCTTCCTGGACAAATTGTCCCATTAGCCGACTGCTAACAAATTGCTGCTTGAGCTTCCTCCTCACCATCTTCTTCACCGCCCCCACGGTGGTGTTTATCAAAATTTCTCGTCAAAGACAAGAGGCAATTTCCTCTCGAAACTCAAACAACGCTCACTGGTGCCTTGCGAAGTTTTATCGAGAATAGCAGGTGACCGAATAACGAGAGTTTTTTTTTCGTTTTGTTGGAACGACAAATGTGACTAACTTCTTTATGGGTTTAATATATAAGTTTTCATTCAATTTTTGCACCTAGGATCAGCGTGAAAACTAAAGTTTTCGGTAAATAACTTGCTACCTCGAAACAGGCTCAGCCTAGTGAGATGGTTTATAACAAATAAAACGAGTGAGTTGTGGCAAACGCTACACTCCTCAGTACCAAGCCACTCCACAAAGTATTCAAATTTTATATGGAAAAATTCCGGCAGTAAAAAAATAGAAACACTGATCAGATATCATTCAAAATCTAACGAGATCCAAGTGAGTATTAGAGATTCTTATTCGTAAAATTTGAAAAGTTTCGGATGAGTATTTTAGTCTTTAATCGATAAAGTAGAATACATAGTAGAATACAATCAATATAAAGTAGAATACAATCGATGAAGTAGACAAAGCATACCTATATTACACAGCACACACACAGATACATTGTGATGAAACTTTCAGAAAACAATCTCAGCATGATAGGTACTATACAAATTGCGAGTCCATAATTCCCCACCATATCCCCTTGGGGTAATGAGGATTAAAAACAAGTGTATGGTGAGGTGAAAAGGAATTAATTGAACATCATTTTGTCATTCTTAGTCTTCTTATTTTGAAATCCATTCATGCCCCAGAATTAGTAGTCTCATATGATAACTGTCACTCCACCCACTCTTTCAGAGGCTTTTTGGTGATCTCTTTTGCGTCGGGGTTCCCCTGATAGATTTAACTTTTTTGATGATACGAAAAGAATAGTTTTCTTATTATTTCTAAATTTACAAATTGATACCGATCTATCTGAAATAAATCTTCACATAAATTCTCGTATAAGGAACCCAGAACTATTTCAGTATCAGTTTCAGTGCCGGCAACTCGACGTTCATTATACAAAAATATATGAATTACAATATATTTTTCGTTCTCCGTCACACTGGGAAAACCTGTTCAGAGACGGGTCACTTATAATATTCCTGTTTAAAATATATATATTTTCCAGTTCTAGCCAAGATAACTGGCCTTGAAATTTATTTAATGGAAAATACACAACAAATAACAATAAATTAATGTTAACAAAGCAAAGATCTTAAAAATGAATAGATCACATATAAAAAATAAATGTAACAAAAAAATAACATAAATTTTGCAACATAAATTTTTTTAACAAAACAATTTATGAATTTTAAAAATTTATGAACAACAAATTTAAAATTTCCTTTATAACAACATTTTGCATCATGATAGTATACCTTAGATATAATATTTAATTACATTTACACTAAAAGAGCCGAAATTTTATTTCGGTCTTTATTAAGGACCCAATTGTGTATCGATCTATTATATATATATATATATATATATATATATATATATATATATATATATATATATATATATATATATATATATATATATATATATATATATATATATATATATATATATATATATATATATATATATATATATATATATATATATATATATATATATATATATATATATATATATATATATATATATATATATATATATATATATATATATATATATATATATATATATATACTCCGAGATAGTAGTATCCACCTTTGTCTCTTGTTTGAAAAATATTGTATATTCTCGGAGCTGAAAAAACAAAACACCGTTTTGCAAATGTCGTTTTAATTTTTGGTACATATAGAAGTTTGTTAACAACAATTAAGATTACAGTTTTTCAACATTAACACGGGTTTTTTTAATTCCATTAGTCGGATGTTTAGATTTTATAATACTTCACATATCAATAACGACATAGATATTTTTGGTGACAGTCTGGTGACATTCAGAAGAAAACTTTCCGCACTTAAAAATTAACCTAATTAACTAGCTTTTTTTTGTTTTTTTCTTTCTAGCTATAATGTTTGTCTTTTTTATCTGTTTGTGCATAGTTACATATTTTATAGTAAGTATTGCTGTCTTTTTGTTTTCTTTTGTTAATATCTTTCATTATTTTTCTTTGTTATAATCTTATTTTCTATTGTCTCTTTTCATTTTTAGTTATTTTCATTCTCTTATAAATTTGTACGCCAACTTTAAATGCAGGATGTGGCCACTTGTAATTGGCTGACCAGTTTTGTAATAGCTTTCCCTTATTTTATGGAACTATGATGTATTATAACTTGTAAGCTGTAAGTGGTCCTTTATAATAAATAAATAAATAAATTAATATTATTTTATTTACCTATATGTGTATTTAAAAAAATGGGCAACTAACAAAAGTAAAAAATTATTATTATAACAAGTGTAGGTAATTGTTACATAATCAGCCCACCTTTGATTTACAAAAATAACAAGTGTAGGTAATTGTTACTTAATCAGCCCACCTTTGATTTCATGTTACATGTAGGTACTCACTGCTGGTAACAAACAATGAAAATGGTCCTAGATATCCAGAATATGTCTGATGTGTATCTAGTTGGTCTATTTAGTATATATTGAAGTTAATAATTTTCAGAAGGTCTGTAAAGTCAATATTGGAGTTTATTTTGTCATAACGGTATTTTGAGTCTGAGGTCCTTCGTCTTGTCTGTAAAGTCTTCAATTCATATTAAATTATTACCAACTTTTTACTTAATGTATCTAAAAAACATGTGTTGAATTCGTTCTATACTGTTATTCGTTCCATATTATATTGTGGGTTCCAGATTATTGACACATATTCCAACTGAATTATTACTATTGTCTAATACAGTGAACTAAATGTTTACAATTGAGTAATATTAAATTTAAGTATTAATCATGTTTTAAGATTCAAAGTTTGTGCTTTTACAATGAAAAATGGCCAAATATAATTTTTAATTTTATACATCCATAAATACACTTTTCCCTTTACCATACTGAAAGGGTCTATTCGGCAGATAAGGTTGCCGTGTGTGTTATTATAGAAAAAGCGTGGGTTGGCGAGCTTTCAGCGTTAACTGAATTTTGATGTGGTCCGTCGACTTGGAAAAGTTAACGTGGTGTCCGATGGTATTATGGGACACCCTTTAATAGTGTCCTGTTAGACCTCGATATAATATATTGTACATATATATTATATTATGTATCTTTATAGAAAGTATAAAAAAATATACCCAAAATATACGATCTATCGAGGTAGCAATAATTAGTAGGGGAGAATGTCAATGTACAGATTATTTATATATTTAATGTTATAATTTTGCACACATTACATAAAAAAATCACAATTGTGGGTTTATTGCCATATTGCAATGCCTTCCAACCAACCATATCCATTTGGTGGGGGAAAAAACATGTAAAATAATATAAAACAAATATGCTAGGGAGTAGGTAAAAGAATAGCAATAATAAGATGAAAAAAAAACAGTGTTAAAAAAACAGCGATTAAAAAACAGTAAATAATTAGAACAAAATGGGGAAAAGGGGGATTGTTACCTTTGTATGACGAAAAATATGATGTAGCTTTTTGGCGGGACTGCCTTAGACTAACCTGGCAGGTACCTACATAAAATAATGTGTGTTACAAAGGTTTCCAACTTTTTAATGATTTTCCAGAATGTATGAAGGAAGCATCTGGTCTTGCCGCTTTTCGTCGCCTAGGACCCGAATGCACAGTCCTAGGTACCTAAATACTAACTCCTAACCTCACTGGAGTATTTAGTAGGTATTATTTACATAGTTAGCAATTGCGTTGTAGAGACATATTTAACTAAATACTACGCCAAACTTAAGGTCGATGGCGTAGAATTTCACATTATTGTGTATTAAAAAAAGAGATAGATAACATTCTACGGGCTTAGAAAGCTATCTATCTCTTTTCTGACGTTTGATATTTAAAATGTTTTTTTGCTATAACAACACAAACATATGTAACCAACTTCACACTTCACACTGACAGCTCGATGTCACGATTTTTTTGAAATTCCACCGTATTTTCGGCATCTCGTATGGATCGATGAATACTCTGTTTGGTATTTGATTTGACAAAATTACCAAAAACATATTAAAAGAAACCGATAAAAACATGATCCACCGAAAAAATCTTGTATTTTAGTATTAAACCACTCGTAAGGTTCCTCGCTATCAACCTTACTTTTTGATAATTTGCAAAAATGTTAGTTTACGTCGATGCACATGCGCTAAGTATTTAGATATGTCTCTGCAATGCAATTCTCATAGAAAAACGTCGTAGCATCCTCCAGTTAGGAAGCCATGTGATCTCCTAACTTAAGTGAGCGACTTTGCAATGAAAACATGATTAGTATTTAGAAATTAGTATTTAGGTAGGACTCTGCATTCGGACCTATGTATGTGTCGAATACATGAAGGAAAACTTCTTTCAAGATCTTCTTTGTCGATCGACAAACTAAACTTAGTTCTTTCAAGATATTATGTGCTTCCTTTGTATTTTTTTGTGTGAATTGGAATATTTTCTTGTTTTGTTGTGCACACATACATGCACAAATTGTTAATAGGTACATTTTGAATTAATATTAATTATAGTAACTGTTAGTTGCTCGAGTAGCAAAACAATATAATTTATTTTTTAGATTGTTTTGTTACTCGCTCCTAAAAGATTAGTTGTGTGTTAGTTAAACTCTCTACAAAAAAACTCTCTTTTAACCTATTTCAATATATGTATATTGTTTAGTATATTTTCTAATATTGTTGGATAAACACTGAAGCAGATGTTTTGCAATCCGTTGGAAACTTTTCATTCGATTTGCGGTCTCGCGATTTGAAACTTTCCTTGCAACATTTTATTGCATAAACTGCAACGGGATTAGTCAACTATATAAAGGAAAACCAACGCTGAATGTGGTTGTTGCCAAAGTTGGTAACCAGAAAAATACTCACTGAATAACTCACTTTGAGATATACTTCGCGAAAAATTTAATACAGCGGTTGAACATAGTATTTGGTCGGTCCAAAAATCCGCTTAAAGTATAGAAAATGGTTTTTAAAGTAGCCGATTTGAGCTTATAAAATATATGACACAACACTTCTATATAAGAATTGTCTCAATCCCAAAACATGTGTAACTGAATTAGAGATGTACAAAAATGTGTCAAGAACATAATATTATCTCTAAAGTGAAATTAAATGGTTTAATTGTCTTGACAAAAAAGGCATGCTTATTGGTTATCTGTATCAAAATTTTCATACATTAGTATAGATTCATTGTTAATGGACCTCTTAAAAAAAGTAAAAGTCTTGCTAGTCTTGGTTTTAGTCTAGCGAGACTTGTAATACCAAGAACAAAACCGCATATGTCGCTGCAAGATCAAGACCAGGATGTGCAAGACCAAGAGTCTTGCAAGACTTGGGTAATGTAAGAGTCTAGCGGTCTCGTTAAATATTATAAACATCAAAAAGAAACGATATTTTACTTTATTTCTTTTTGTCAAATAATAATAATAGTAATTTTTGAATTTTAGCAGAAAAATAAATAAATAAAAGCAATTTATAGTTGAAAGACTTTCAAGACCAAGACCAAGACTGGTAGTGCAAGACCAAGACCAAGAACAAAACCGCATATGTGCTGCAAGATCAAGATCAGGGGGTGCAAGACCAAGAGTCTTGTAAGACCTGGGTAATGTAAGAGTCTATTGGTCTTGCTAAACATATAAAAGAAACGATATTTTTCTTTATTTTTTTTGACAAATTATAATAATAGTAATTACCGAGTTTTAACAGAAAAATAAGGAATTTTTCAGGGAGATTCATTGAGTCCACTTTGGTTTTGTTTAGCTCTTAATCCGCTTTCTAAAATGTTAAATGAATCTAAGTATGGAATAAAAATTAACGGTCATCCACGGTCTAATATTAAAATTTCGCACTTAATATATATGGATGATATAAAAGTATATGCTAAATCTGATTCAGAATTGGAAAAAATGATTAGGATAATACAAGCATTTTCAGATGATATTAGAATGTCTTTCGGTTTAGATAAATGTAAAACGTTACATGTTGAAAAGGGTAAAATACTAGAAATGGGTGGAGATATACAGAGAATTTTTCAAATAGATAGTTTGAAAGGGTTGGAAGTTTATAAATATCTAGGTTATCCGCAGTCTAACAAATTAGACCACACTAAAATAAAAAAAGATATTGATATAAAATTTAAAGATAGAATAACGAAAATATTAAAATGCAATCTGTCAGCTAAAAACTTAACTAAAGCTATTAATACTTGGGCAATACCGATATTGACATATTCTTTTGGAATTATTAAATGGTCAAAAACAGATCTAGATAGTTTAGAAAGAACAATTAGAACGCGTTTAACTAAATTCCGCGATTGAACGAATAAATTTGCCTAGGAATTTAGGAGGCAGGGGTATAATAAAAATAACATCGTTACATAATAATCAAATCGAATCGCTAAAATCTTCCTTTCACAAAAAATCTGAGAGTTCTTTAATGCATAAAGTTATCTGTGAGGCGGACAAAAATTTAACAACATTAAATTTAAATAACGAGAATGCCAATAACAATATTATAAATATAAATGACGACCTTCTAAATTCGTGGCTAAATAAAATAATTCATTCTGTACATCCAAAATTTCTCAACCAATCTTATGTTGACAAAGTTTGGTCAAACAAATGGTTGAGTACTGGTGATTTGGACGCGGATTTAGAAAGTTTTATAATAGCGATTCAGGATAGAGTAATAAAAACTAAAAATTATCAAAAATACATAATAAAAGACATAAATGCATTAGATGATAGTTGTAGGAAATGTTTGGCTTTTCCGGAAACAATCGAGCATGTAATATCGGGCTGTTCTTTTCTCGCGCAATCAGAATATACATTTAGACATAACCATGTAGCAAAACTAATACACCAAAATTTAGCTATTAAATATAGATTAATTGACGCAATAAACATAAAACCATATTATGAATATGATCCGATTTCATTTTTAGAAAATAATAATATTTCGCTTTATTACGATAAAACAATATTAACTGACCGGTCAATTCAACATAACAGACCCGATTTAATAATACATGATAAAATTAAAAAAATAACATATATTTGCGACGTGGCTATTCCAAATTCTAGTAATATTATAAAAACTTTTGATGAAAAAAATAGAAAATACACCGCTTTAGGTAACGAGATTAAAAGACTTTGGCATTCTCGTAAAATAATAATATTACCTACCGTTCATTATTTCAGCCACTGGCATTATTCCAAAATCGTTAATCCGTAATTTAGAAATTATAGATTTATCGAAAAATTTACTAATAAAAATGCAAAAAACGGTAATTATGAATACATGTAGAATCGTTAAAGATTTTTTAAACGTTAATATTCGGGAATCAGTAGGGTTGTTAGGTAGTATAGAGACCTCCTCAGAGCCTAATCCTTTGATATGTTAAGTATCTGGATGGGTGAACTATTCCCAATTGAAAGCTTGATGATGCGTTTGTTGCATTTTATTTTGCTCTTTTAAATAAATTACAATTTACGCATTGATCTGCTAATTCTTTTGAGGAAGTGTATAATGGTAATAATAAAAATTGAGTTTTATTATTTGTAGTGCTTAATTGTTATTAATATCATTAGTAAATCAGCCATTGCCGCATAAATATATAAAAAGAAATTTAAAGTTGCAAGACTTGCAGGACCAAGACCAAGAGCACATCTGTAAATGCAAGATCAAGACCGTGATGGTTTTGCAGGCCTTGCATTTATTTGCACATCACGACTGAGATCATATTATGTACAACACATGTAGGTGCATGGAACTCGTATTATGAACAGTGTAAATAGTTTTTTTTTTAACAATGAACACCATAAAAAACTTCTGGACACAAATACGTACGTTGTTACTCTCTCAATAGATTAACTGTGAGGAACCGGCTGGAAATAATGCTTTCTCTCGTTTCTTTTATCATCGTTTTTAAGTGTCCCGTATGAACCGGGTAATTGAAAATACAACAAGCGAAATAACAACTTACAAAAGTCCAGCAAAGAGGTTCACCACCCATTCCAAATGTTGCCTTTTTGGTGAAATGAGACTGATTTGTGGTGATAAACGCATGTGTTGTGCTTATAAAATATAATAGCTAAAAAAACTTTATAGGTAAGCCTAGTGTAGCAGTTATCTTAAATTTAAAATTATTCTTAGATAGGTATATTATTTTGATCTAAAAAATTATCTAAATAATATATTATTATTTTCCAGGGAGCCGGAGGTCACTCACCGATCCGATGGAAAAACCTTGCAAATCCACTACAGGATGTTTTATCACCCAAGACGTTCAATAAACCCATGACCACTCTACATGGAGACAGAACATTCGGCGGGTGATTGATCGGGAATTCAGTTAAATTTCGATAGCAAAATTCCAGTACAGACTGGTTATGTTTTTTTTATTATTTCATATACTTATTTATTTATTTGTTTATTAATTAATTAATTAATTAATTTAGTTATTTATTTAAATATTTAATTTATTTATTAATTTATATTTATTAATTAATTAATTAGGGATGGCATGACCATGTGAATGATATTTTGAAAGAAGGAAATATAAGAAGCTTGAATAATCGACGAGCATGTATGAGACGATGCATGGATGTAAGGGAAGCTAGGAATGTGTGCAAAAATAGAGGAGTATGGCGCTCGGTTCTCTCTGCTTTCCCCGTAAGGGATATGGCGTGATGGTATGTATGTATGTATGTATTAATTGATTTGTTTATTTATTTTTATTTATTAATTAATTATTTATTTACATTTATTAATTAACTAACTAACTAACTAACTAATGAATTAAATAATTTATTTATTTATTTATTTATTTATTTGTTATTTATTCATTTATTTATTTATTTATTTATTTATCTATATATTTATTTATTTATTTTTTAATTTTTTTATTTATTTATTTATTTATCTATCTATATATTTATTTATTTATTTATTTATTTATTTATTTATTTATTTATGTATTTATTTATATATTTATTTATTTATTTATTTATTTTTTATTTATTAATTAATTAATTTATTTATTTATTTATTTATTATTTATTTATTTATTTATTTATTTATTTATTAATTAAATAATTAATTAATTTATTTATTTATTTATTTATTTATTTATTTATTTATTTATTTATTTATTTATTTATTTATTTATTTATTTATTTATTTATTTATTGATTATTATTTTATTTTTTATTTTATGTATAACTTTCTTTTTATTTTGTTTTTGATTTATTTGTTTATTGGTTTATTTATTTATTTAATACACTATCATGATAAAGAAGTTAAATAAAAGGGTGTCATATAAAATGACTTTGTTTTAAAAACAAATTATTTCTTCCACGATTTTCACTGAAGTTTATTGATACCTATGTCCTATATATTGTACGTTCCCATTCGTTATAGTTGGATTTATTCGAAATTCTATCATTTTTCAATAATACTTATACTTCGTGTGCGGCGTAATGTTATATTCCATAACAAGATAAGTAAAATGAAATATTTTTATTGGATGTAAAAGATGGGTGAAGAAACCCGTACAGTCTATTCACCCAAAATATATGTGATTTCTTTAAAATATAAAATAACACAGTATCAGATATCGTTTGAGGGATAATTCATGGTTGGAAAATCAAACCATAAATTCTTTTTTACACCTATGGTTGAAAATAATGAAATTTGAAATGATGAGTCAATAATTTCAAAAGCGCAAGTGAATGAAACCCATCAGACACCTTACAAAATATATTTTTTTATATACCTTTTAGTAGAACAACAATGGTACAGCATCAATTTTCTTTTAGAGCACCGACATCATTTAATCGGCTTCCGGTGGATCTCAAAGTTATTAAAAATAGAAATTAAAATAGATATTAATTCGCAACTTATGAACAAGAACATAGACATCTTCTTCCTTCTTCCTCAGCCGTTTTCAATCCATCGTTGGATATAGGCCTCCCCCTTGCTCCTCCACATGTCTCTATTCCAGGCACATTGCAACCAATTTACTCCCACAGTCTTTCTGATGTCATCCGACCATCTAGCCTGTGGTCTTCCCACACTCCTTCTTCCCGTTCTAGGTTGCTATTCTAGGAGTTTTTTTGTCCATCGTTGGTCAGTACATCTGGCAATATGACCTGCCCAGCTCTACTTCAGGGTAGCCATCCTTTCAGCTACGTCCACAACTTTAGTTTTCTCTCGTATCCATTTGTTTGTCTTCTGATCTCTCAATGAAATGCCCAGCATTTTTCTCTCCATGCCTCTCTGCGTAACTAACAACTTTTGCACAATTTGCTTCGTTAGGACTAGCGTTTCTGTGCCATATGTGAGAACAGGCAGGATGCATGAGTCAAATATTTTTTTCTTGAGATAATTAGGGTACTTTGGGGACTTCAAAATGTAACAGTTTATTGAAAGCTGCTTAGATATACTTTTCTTGTTAAGATGAGTTTTCGTAAGCTGGCGCGTGACGAAGGGCATACTGAGATTTTATTACCCACGATAAAAATACGGTGAGAAAAGTGAAAGCATAACAGCGTGCCAAATAAAAGTAGAGAACTTATGGCTTGAGCAAGTCGACGAATATTTCTAGGAAGCATGTTTTATCTTGGAAGCATGTTTCGACGGAATGGACGAACTGATAAGGAGATCGAAAGAAGAGCTAATGGAGCAAACAAACCTTCGCAGGAAACAGAGTGAATGACTTGGACCAGTTATGAATGATCGATGCATATCAAAGGATGCTTAAGTTGGCATTTATAAGGCTGACGTAGTGCCAACCATGACGTATTCAAGTGTTACCTGGACATGGCAGAAGTCAATATAATACACAATAATTCGAGACACCACATTTCCCATAAACTATCAACATTTCATTCCTTAATTCATAGATTGCTAAACGTTCCATTGTCACAAACAGATTATAATAATGAAGTCAGCATCATACAAAACTTAGCAAAAAACAATGGTTACAAAGATAATCTAGTACATAACATGATAAGAAAAAAGAAAAAGAAGTTCTTCCTAACTGCGGTTGCTCCAGGACTTACATCTCAACCAGAAAATTCAGATAAATGGGTAAAACTAAGTTACATTGGCAAAACATCTATAAAAACCGGTAATATAATTAAGAAAATAGCCAAAAAGGAGATTGCTTTTTACAACCAAAAAAACATTAGGTAAAGCACTAGTAAATAATAAAGACAAAATAGATCCAGTCAACAATAGTGGTGTCTATGAGTTGAATTGCAATACGTGCACGGGTTCATACATTGGTCAAACTGGTAGAACATTTAAACAAAGAATAACTGAACATTTAAGATGTAAAAGACCTAATCACATGAGTGCTGCTTTTGATACTGTTGATCACGAAATTCTCCTTCGACTCTTGGAACGCGAATACGGAATTTGTGGAAATTTTCTTAAATGGATGACCTCATATATTTCAGGAAGATGCCAGTCTGTGAGGATAAATAATAATACGTCTTTACAGGAAATTGTAAAGTTTGGAGTGCCTCAGGGATCGGTGCTCGGACCAATTTTATTTATTTTATACATAAAACAACTTGATAATATAATTCAAAATCAAGGATTTGACTCTTTCGCTTACGCTGACGACCGCTTGTTATTCAAATTTTGTAGTCCCATCCACCTCAGGGATCGGTGCTCGAACCAATTTTATTTATTTTGTACATAAAACAACTTGATAATATAATTCAAAATCAAGGATTTGACTCTTTCGCTTACGCTGACGACCGCTTGTTATTCAAATTTTGTAGTCCCATGAACAAAAACCGTCTGGAAGTGGATACTGCTGAGTGCATCGAAAAAGTCGCTACGTGGATGTCTCATAACAAGCTAAAATTAAACCCAACAAAAACAGAGTTTATGTGGGTAGCTTCACCACGGCGACAGCACCTCATTGAAAGTACTCCTATTAACATCAACGGAGAAAAACTCTTGCCGTCTGCAAGTGTCAAGTTTTTGGGTGTACACTTAGACAATAAGTTGTCTCTTGACCTGCAAATCTCTAAAACAGTCAGTTCATGCTTTTTCCAACTAAGACAACTGAAAAACATTCGTCGAAGCCTACCCAAAAATGAGACAAAAACACTTATAAATGCTTTCGTTGTGTCTCGGCTAGATTACTGTAATGGCATCTATGATGGATTGCCAAAGTATCAGCTCGATAGATTACAGATGGTGTTTAATGCAGCGGCAAGGCTCATTTATGGAGCGGAAAAACGATGTCACATAACTCCACTACTTAACGAATTGCATTGGTTGAAGTGTCCAGAGCGAGTTGACTACAAAATCTGCTTAACGGTGTTTAATGCTTTAAATAACCTAGCACCACAATACATACAAGAGCTGTGTCAGAGAAAAGATCTCTCTGGGAGGCATCTCACACTTAGGTCTTCTGGATCACAGAGTACCAACTCCCTAAAGGAGTTGGACAGAGCCAATAAAGCGGCTTACTATGATCGATGCTTTGGTGTGAGTGGTCCTATAAAGTGGAATAAATTGCCTCTAGATGTCCGCAGTGCAAATAGTAAGAGCACTTTCTCTAAAGGACTGAAAACAGTTTTGTTTCGTAGAGCAATATAATATCTATCTAAATAACAGCGCCCTTGGAATGATCTTGAATCATTAAACGGCGCTATACAAATTATTATTATTATTATTATTAAATCAAGATACTTCTAATTTTGCTGCCCATTTAAACGAACTACAACATGAATTTACATTAGACAATAATGTTCAAATTCTACATAAATGTAATAAAGGAAGAAAATTAGACAGATTAGAGATACTAGAAATTAATAGAGTAAAAAATAATATGAACAAGACACTTATTAATTTACAAACAGATTTCTCTACTTCACCTCTACTTAAACCGCTATAAATATTTATAAATATATTATTCATATACCAAGTAATCAATAATAAGGAATGGTATTTCCAACCATTTATCATTATATATTATGTAAACAAACAACTCAATGCTTTTGAATTTTACTGCCCCAATATATTTTGTAACAGGTACACAGTTAATCTATAAATATATTATTCATATACCAAGTAATCAATAATAAGGAATGGTATTTCCAACCATTTATCATTATATATTATGTAAACAAACAACTCAATGCTTTTGAATTTTACTGCCCCAATATATTTTGTTACAGGTACACAGTTAATCTATAAATATATTATTCATATACCAAGTAATCAATAATAAGGAATGGTATTTCCAACCATTTATCATTATATATTATGTAAACAAACAACTCAATGCTTTTGAATTTTACTGCCCCAATATATTTTGTTACAGGTACACAGTTAATCTATAAATATATTATTCATATACCAAGTAATCAATAATAAGGAATGGTATTTCCAACCATTTATCATTATATATTATGTAAACAAACAACTCAATGCTTTTGAATTTTACTGCCCCAATATATTTTGTTACAGGTACACAGTTAATCTATAAATATATTATTCATATACCAAGTAATCAATAATAAGGAATGGTATTTCCAACCATTTATCATTATATATTATGTAAACAAACAACTCAATGCTTTTGAATTTTACTGCCCCAATATATTTTGTTACAGGTACACAGTTAATCTATAAATATATTATTCATATACCAAGTAATCAATAATAAGGAATGGTATTTCCAACCATTTATCATTATATATTATGTAAACAAACAACTCAATGCTTTTGAATTTTACTGCCCCAATATATTTTGTTACAGGTACACAGTTAATCTATAAATATATTATTCATATACCAAGTAATCAATAATAAGGAATGGTATTTCCAACCATTTATCATTATATATTATGTAAACAAACAACTCAATGCTTTTGAATTTTACTGCCCCAATATATTTTGTTACAGGTACACAGTTAATCTATAAATATATTATTCATATACCAAGTAATCAATAATAAGGAATGGTATTTCCAACCATTTATCATTATATATTATGTAAACAAACAACTCAATGCTTTTGAATTTTACTGCCCCAATATATTTTGTTACAGGTACACAGTTAATCTATAAATATATTATTCATATACCAAGTAATCAATAATAAGGAATGGTATTTCCAACCATTTATCATTATATATTATGTAAACAAACAACTCAATGCTTTTGAATTTTACTGCCCCAATATATTTTGTTACAGGTACACAGTTAATCCTTACATTGCTGTTCTCAACCATTGGTCACAGAACTTCAATAATAGATACAGACACCATCATGCCATGTTCCAGAAGCATTCAATAATTTTGCAATATAAATTATTTAATTTCTTTTTGTATTTGTACGCTCCGCTTTGTTTGCTAGTTTTCTTTGTCAGTTCTTTCTAGCAACACTAATTGAACTGACGGAAAAAGAGAAGAGAAAAAAAAAAAAAAATAAACAAAAAAAAAATGTTGCAAACCCCTTAACCAGATATTATATAAACACCAACCACCTCTTGTTTTTTCACACTTTGAAAATGGTCACTGGATGACCGAAACTAGTCAGTGTCATTAAATTAGTAGAACTGAAAACTTTGGTTTTATTTTACCATTCCAAATTTATTTATTATTTACAATGAAAATACTCTAATTTATAAATAAAATCAATGAATAAGGTATTCTTTCATAACAAGATTCACATAATTATAATAATAATAATAAACACTTCCTTGCACCATGCGCAAGTGGCGAGTTTATTGCCGTATGACAATTTCTTCCAACCAACCAGTGTTTCCAGCCCAGAGAAGCAATATTTGCGTGAGAAATGAATTTAAATAAATTTCTCCTCTGCTGGGAATCGAACCCAGATCGCCCGCACAGAAACCAAACGACTTACCAACTGTGCTACGGCATAATTCTTTTCTCCACTCAACTATACGAGACCACGTGTGTCAACGCATGCATTTCTTTGTTTTATTCAGATAAACCGAATGCTCTCTTCGATGTTTTACATAATTATTTACGGGAAGCCGTACTTATTTAAAGATATAAGTAAAAGTAAAAACAGAGGCTGATTGAAATTAGAAATGTTTTTTGGTGGTTATCGAAAATGAACCCACGCAAAATTGTAAGTACACGTGCCTATGAATCAGTCACATTGACTGGAATAGTATGTATAAGGAGAGAATATTTTCAACGAGAAAGTCTTATTTAAAGTGGTATACTCTTCACTAGGTACTATGTCATAGTGGAAAGTTATGATAAAATAATTTTCAAGTTTATTTTTATATTACTAGTTGCATGTAACACATGAGATCCAACTGTCGATAGCGATAGTATGCATAGTTGAAGAATAAGTACCAAACTATAAACTCATAAATACAAATTATTTATTATTTTATGATATTTGGTTTTCTATACGACACATGTACCTAGGTAGTCAAGATAGGATAGTATGGAGGTCTGTCTTTTTTTCCTACCCGGAATATGAAAACAGCATGATGGTATGTATGTATATAGTATGTTTGGAGATGAAATATCAAACTATTAAGTCTTCTTTGATATTGTGTATAGGTGACTGCCATACAAATTGTATGAAGCGATGTCGTCACTAAATTCAATTTTTATAAAAATTGTTAAAAAAAAATTCAGATGTACTCCTACAATGCTTATAAAAAATGAAAAATTAAATTATCTAGTTGGGGTGTTTCGGCTTTTTTCGATATTTTAAAAAAAAATTAAATATAGGCTAACTCACAAATTTATCATAAAAAAATATTTTTCTTAATAAAAAATGTTTGAGAAACCCTGGATTTTTTTAAAAAAAAAATTTGAGATTTTATATGTTTCTATGTTCATACCAATTTTCAGCGTTCTAGCTTTTACGGTTTCTGAGATATATGGAAAAATAAACCAAAATTTCAAAAGTTGATAACCCCTGACTGAAACAAAAATTCACAATTCTGAGTAAAAAAGTTTTGTAGGCCTATAATTGTTTATATATTCTGAAAATTTGGGCTCTGTAAATTGAGCGGATCAAAAGTTATAAGGAGGGGGGGACACACAAAAAAATTTGAGATGTGCTAATATAATTTTTATATTTTATATATAAAATTAAATTATCTAGTTGGGGTGTTTCGGCTTTTTTCGATATTTAAAAAAAATGGAAATATAGGCAGTTAAACTCATAAATTTATCATAAAAAAAAAAAAATTATAAAAAATGTTTGAGAAACCCTGGAATTTTTTTGAAAAAATAAATTTGAGATTTTGTATATGTCTATGTTTATAGCAATTTTCAGCGTTCTATCTTTTATGGTTTCTGAGATATATGTAAAAATTAACCAAAATTTCAAAAGTTGATAACCCCTGACTGAAACAAAAATTAACAATTCTGAGTATAAAAGTTTTGTAAGCCTACAACTTCAGAGAATTGAATTCATTCATAGAATTGAATTCTCATGAACGAATCGACAGTTGGATAAAAAACCCAAAAGACTTTGAAAAATACTACTGCCATTAGACAGTTTAGCTAGGTTTTCATGAAAAAAAAAATTTTTCAAGGAAAACAATGAACAATAAGTATTTGATTAAATGATTTTTTTTAAATAAAAACACTTTGACCCATGCAAATTTAAATATAATAATAATAATAAAAATAAATAAATGGATAATTTATATAGCGCCATTTTTGTGTTACCACCTCAAATATATATTTATTTATTTTTTTAGCTACGATACATAGTAACATTCAACATAATACAGCGTCAAGTACCTATTTAAACAACAAAAGAAATTAATAATTTCCCACAGTGATTATTAAAGTGCCTATTTCGTAAATTTAATCGAATAGTAATTGATATTTTAAGACAAAATTTAACCATCTCAATAGAGATGAAGTTGATATACTATAGGAGAACCAAGAACTCAAGGCACCCACAAGCTTCTTTTCAAACGACCAGTTTTCCATTTTTTTTAAATAAATAGAACATTCAAAATTGCACTGATAAGGGAACTCAATAAGAAGGCATAATTTGGTGAACGTTGCGCGAGCGCATAAAGTGATCACGTAAACCAGCCGATGACAGGTCGTATGCCTTATAGTGCCTTGAGTTCCTAGTTCTCCTATGATATTCCAATTTCGTCTATTTAGATGTCAAAAAATTACCATTCAAAGTTGGTAATGTTATTTTTTTTCATTACTCTACGCTGTATTATTTGAACTTTTGAGTATAAATATATATACTTCAATTACTATTTGTTTGTACTTTTAACAGGAGATTCGATTCCGAAACAAAGCCATCGAATTGGACGAAACTCCATTCTATCTGAGTACCCGCAAGCAATTTCTGAGCGATTCGTCTGTCAACAAAAATAAATAACTAAAAGATCAACACGAGAAATTAATTGAAAATAAACAAGTTGCATGTAGCACATGAGATCCAACTGTCGATGGCGATTGTATATGAAATTAAAGAATACGTACCAAACTATAAACTCTTAAATCCAAATTATTGAGTATTTTAAGATATTCTGTTTTCTATACAAAACATGTAGGTATGTATGTCAATATAGGATTGTATGTCAGTCCTTTTTTCCTACCCAGAATATGAAAACAGCATGATGGTATGTACGAATGTTTGGCGATTAAGTATCAAATTATTGAGTCCCCATAGATATTGTGTAGTGTATACTGCCTTATAAATTGTATGAAACGATGTCGTCACTAATCATTATAAGAATTAAGAATTGTTAAAAAAGTTTGTGATGTAGGTACTACTACAATGTTCATATTTTTTAAAGCAAATTAAATTATCTAGTCGGGGTGTTCCGGCTTTTTTCAATATTTTACAAAACTTAAAAAATATAATCGTTCTCAATTTTTTTTTAAATTTTGAATCGTAACTTTTTTTTAGATACTTTTTTTCATGGCGCGCGATGGTATCAGATCGTCCCACAGCTGTATTTGTGTCTGCAAGATTTATTAATCACTTATTTCAAAAAGCTAGCATATGTCTGTGACCAATAATGTCTATTTTGACAAAAATATACGAAAAAAATCATAGCTCGAAATCTAAAAAAATTTCGATACTAAATAGGGGTATTCTGGTACCCCCAGGGGTGCTCTACCTCGAGATTTCCGCTTGACTGTACTTTCTAGGAAACCGTGCATATTTTTATTTTTTATTTATTTTATACCATCTCGATATTTATAACATAATTTATAAAATTATTACGAATATAAACCATAGTTTTAATCCACAAATTGAGTTAAAATTAGCCTGAGCGCTTTCGATCATCCTCGGAGGCGACAATCAAAACTCGCTTCCATGGATGATGGTGTAACCATCGAAAGCGCTCAGGCTAATTTTAACTCAATTTGTGGATTAAAACTATGGTTTATATTCGTAAAAAATTCATTATGAACTTCCACTCTGTAGGTAAACGAAACAACATTAAACTTAATTACATAATTTATAAATACTATCCCAACCTCACAAGGACTACGCCTGTTTCGAGTTTGGAGATTTACAATATTATATTGATACATTACATCTATGTACATCCATGCACCGACCACACAAAAATACAATATTTACTAATACGCAGTTAGGACTAGAGTCTACAATCCGCATTTACCATTCCGCATTCTGTTTCCGGTCGGCTCTCTGATTGGTTGAGATCTCGTAGTTTTAACTCAAATGAGCTGTGAATTTTTATATTTAATGCGAAAAATTAAAAGAATACACAAATTTAATTTATAATTCAATTTATAAAGCAATTATTATTATACACAAACTTAAACCTAACCTAAGAATGCAGAAAAGAAGAGCTGGTACTAGACGCTACTGCGGTTAGGTACCTTAAATCATTATTGCATATATAATACTTCTTTAAATATCAGTACATAGTTTTTTTTCTTTATCTCAAAAAGCATGAATTGCTTGTTCTGAAAAAGATAGTTCATATTTAACGATTCATTTACGTACAAACATAACAATACACAAAATACATGATATCAGCAATATTAGAATACTCATAGAAATGCGTTAAAATAACAAATTAAACTAAACCCCTTTATATTTGTTTATAACAAAACACGCACCTAGTAAAAAGTTTCCACATTCTGAGGACTTAGCGATATTTATCGTTTCCCAGATCGAGACTGGAAACCCAATTAAAAACTGTGCCTCCATCAATAATCGAATCCGGAACCTTTGGCTTAAGAATCAGACAAATTAATTGATCCAAGAAAGCCGACAAAGTTATAAATTATAGTAAATTATCTTTTGATCATACCATTATGCTAAGAAATACATAGACATCACATACTAAATGACGGTTAAATTAATGTCTGGAGATATCATCTTGATAAATCCATAACTTCCTATATTTTTTCCTTTTTTAGTTAACTCATAAGCTGCGATTACTTATTTTCACAAAGTCAGGCTAAATTTTGAAAAGTTATCAAGTTCAAAAAACCTTTGAATTATTGAATTAGTATTTTATTACCGTTTCAAACTAAATATAATTACGCAATTTAAATTGTATTTTGTTGCAGATTTAAGGAGTTGTTCTTGTGTGAAAAGTAATTTAAGTTAATAACAAATATGAACGAAAGTTGATCTAGAATAACAAGAACAGTGTCGAGGGGACTTCGATGTGAGCCCTGTGGAACACCACGGGCCAATTACAAAGTTCATAATTTCGTTTTACGAGTGCAGATAGAGGGACCTATCTATTAAAAGTTGGCAGAGTGATGGCCGGACTGTCTTAGTCAACGCTCCGTGCTGATCTTGCGAACGCTAGGACCTTTTAGTACGTGATAAGAATTTGTAAATACATTGGAAGACAAAAATAAATACAATACGTTGGTGTATAGGTATTCGCAATTTATTTAATATTTAGTTAATTTCGTTGTTTCGTGTTAATGGATATTTTCGTCGTATTGTGAAATTAAAGGTATTAAAAATTTCAATTTAGCATAGGAATAAGTTTTATTTTTGTATGTTTCACTTTCATTAGTTTGATTTCGCTCCTCGCCTTCTATAATACAATTCGTTCTATTTCATTAACATTAACTTACCATTTTTGGATGAAAGTTATTCGGGCTAACCACCGCACTTTAAAATATTAAAAAGAAAAACATTTACTTTAGGATAAAAACATATCTGGCTTTAATCAAACATATTTATATGTATATTTAAAAAAACTGTCTGTAACCTTAAATAAATAAAATAAAATAAAAAATGTAGCTATAACTACTATTATTGAGTTATTTCTAATTGACGTCATTCATTAAATTCCTGACAGAAAGAAAGCAATTCCTTTAAAACTCCATTCTCAACTTTTTTTTACAATTTTTCAGTATTGATAATATTGAATCCGCTCAAATCGAATATTATTTTCTAAGATACATTGCGCGATCGTCAGAATTTTATTTCAAGATTTTAATCAAACTCGGAAAGTTTGAAAAGGCCATATAAAATATAGGAGGAACTGCAAACAAAATCTCAAAACAAGATGATAGTTGTTCGGATACAAGTTTAAAGCGTTCTTCTTTTCTCCCTCACAGATCCACCTATTTATTTTACATTTTTTTTACATCTTCATATCGAATCTTTGCTGGTATGACAAGCGCTCGAAACTTTCGTTGCGACATTTCTGAAAACATCGTGTCTTTTATTTCTATATTTTGACGATGTTCATAATATTTTCTTTGAAAAAAAACAATTTTATCACCAACACAACGACCTTTTAACTATTTTGGGCATTTTTAAAATATCGACATGTTCTTTTTTTGTCGTCCATCATCGATGTCGTCCATCGTCGATAGACATAATATATAATATATATATATATATATATATATATATATATATATATATATATATATATATATATATATATATATATATATATATATATATATATATATATATATATATATATATATATATATATATATATATATATATATATATATATATATATATATATATATATATATATATATATATATATATATATATATATATATATATATATATATATATATATATATATATATATATATATATATATATATATATATATATATATATATATATATATATATATATATATTCGTATGGTGTGTGTCAGGCGCTTACAGTGTAACATTTATATCCCTCAGCCAGTTTCTGGCTTCGGTCGTCAGTTTATTTAAAATATGTACTCCTCCATCAAAACCATAAGACATAATATTATGACGTCAATCACATCACACGGTCTAAAATTTTGTCACTTAAAAATAATAATTTAGTTTTTTCCTTCTTTAAAGATCTTGATGGTGTCCAACGAAAGATTTTGAAATATTATGGAGAAAGAGATTTTCTTACCACTTTGGACAATAAGAATCATTGTGGCTTAATAATCTCAGGCTGGTTCAGGATTCCGGATTTGGAGTCACTTATTAGGTTGAGGCAAGATTGTGTTTAATGTGGTGTCATGGTCTAATGATCTAGACTAGTGAATCGTTGACTGTAATATTGTAGATCCTGGAGTTGTCCATTCTTATTACATCCCTGTCTCTGCAAAATTTTCTTTTTGCTCTACTCCATCATACTAAAAAATATATATCTTCAGTATTAAAAGTCCGTCTTAATTCTTCATTATGGATTCGGTCTCTAACCGTCTTACTAATAAATGTAAACTATCTATTACCTGGTAATAGAGCGTGATTAACGAATAAGTTTACTTATAAACCGTGACTATCATTATTCCACTTTTATTTAGTAGACGTCAAGTGAGGAGGGTCGAGAGGTTGTTTAACTCTTGGATAACGCGTCATACCAAATATTTTGAAATTGCGGATCTTTGACAAATGATCCGATGCATATTTGAGATTGACAGAATAATTTAATCCTTATAACTTTTTTCCTATTATTCTTCGTCGCAATCGTGTTTTAATTTAGTCATGATTAAGGCCTGGCTTAATATGTAAATACATATTTTTAATTTACACGATTTTCAGTCTGGTATGTGTTCTCTACCTATGTATATTATCATAATATATAGATTGTGAAAAACTAATTTTTATTTTCCATATTTCATGGTTAAGTATTTTACAAAAAAAAACACAATCATCCATATTTTCGATATTTATATCATAAAACATAAGTTACTTCACAAAAATTGATATAATTTTACGTGTTTACATTCTCGCCACCTCACGGCCGCACGTGTTTCACTTCTCTCGCATTATTAATCGTAATTTGATTTTTGATTCTCTAAATTCATTTATTCCCCAGACCAAATAGACAAAGATTTGTACTGCAAATCAATTTAATAAGACAGATTTAGAGGAAGATGAATAAAATTTTTTTTTTATTTGAATTACCTGAACATATCGCTATATTTTTATAATTTTTTAATGTAACTGTTACTGCATTGTAATTTTTCACAATAAACAATGATTAATATGAAAGATATTTTTATTTTAACTCCATATTTTTTCTATATTTTAAATTTTTTAGTCCATATTATATGTACATATTTTGATTTTTTTAATACATATTTATCCGTGCCCTAGTCATGATTATCAAGTTGCGCGTTTATCCCGTGATTGCCCATAAAGGTTTTTCTTTATTCATAGTTATTCTCAAGATTTATACATAATAAAAATCTGTGTACTATCGTTTAGTTTGTATAGTTTAACCTATATTATGTCTCCTGTAAAATATTATGATTATATGTACACTATTAGCCCTTGAACAGGTATACCTAGTTGGGCAGCAGTTATCTATTTTTATTCAAGTAAGTATGTTTAAATGGCGTGATAAAGAAATATAAATAACTTCCCGTGATATTATTTTTTTTCATAGAAAGGAAGTGAAAACAGAAATTGCAGCTTTTTGCATCAGAATCTCACCTCATATTATGTAAGTCAAACTCGCCAATGTAATTAATATTATTCATGATATGAAAAAGCTCTTGAGTTTCAACGCTATTTACGCTGCCCTCAAAACCTCATACAAAGCACCTGTACGATATTATACGTATATGCAGATTGATGGAAATATCTATGTATGTTGATGTAGAATTAGCGAGTGTAAAATTATATCTCTAGATATGTAACTGTGATAGCTGGATGTTGAATAGAATAGAATAAAATAAAAAGAATACGCGTGAAGATGACAATAGAGTAAAAATATTCACGGTCAACTCGTTCTTGTTGAAATATTGCCTCAGACTCAAACGATTTTCCCTCCGATGTTTCTGCTGTCAAAGCATTTTTGCTCTATAGCATCGGATAAACGATATATTACTCTATATTATATTTGACCACACAGCGAATTTTCTTTATGGCGTCGGTGTCACATTTTCATACGATATCATTTTACCGATCGAATTCTGGTGCCATCGTGATATTTTAAACGTAGAGTAAATTTTAACGTTAAAAGTGTGCCACATTTAAAAGCAAAATCTTTATTCATGTCCATTAATTCGTTTCCAAAATAATATAAAACTCTGCATAGTCGAAGCCAACAAAGCTCAAAACCACTCCACATTAATTATTTCTCTGATAAATTTATCATGGATAAATTAATATACCTTTCCAATGAAGTTGCTTTTTGATCTTATTTCTATCTTTTGATTCCTGGAACGGATAAGTAAAAAGAAAAAAACTATGAAGTCGATGGTAACTCAGCTAATGGAGTTTTTCCTAAGGCATCACTCAACTTTCAATGTTGTAACTTATAATACCTGTTTCACGAAAAAAACTTTTATATAGGAGCACTGTTTCGTTAATACATAATGGACTACCCTTAGCGAAACAAATACAACGAAAAATATAAATGAAGTTTGTTTAAAATATTTATAGTAAATAAAATAAAAAAGAAAACGAAGTTTATGAATTATAACTAGTAAGGAAAAAAAATAACTTCCAAAGGAACTTTCTCCCGATGAGTAGATATAACGAGCGAGTTAGTGAGCGAGTCGAAGTGACCGAATATTCGAATGGTGAATCATGCTCGCTCGATGGTCGAGTGACGAAGTGTCGGCGTGGTCGCGTAGTGAAAAACAACGCAACGAGCGCTATGGACATAAAAAAGTAGACAAGCACGCTAATAAATTTTCCAAGTTTTTATGGTTTTCGAAATAACACGTGGAGGTTAAAATAACATTTCAGTTACACGTGGAAAATGCCAAAATATAAACGCAAGCAATTTTTTATTGTACTATGAAATAAAAATAAATGTTTTCTAAGGAAATTTTTTAAACAAATGTTTTCTAAGGAAACGTTAAATCGCCCTTCAGTATTAGAAAGCACTCTAATATTCGGCCTTCGTGGCGTGTTGGCTTGGTATCTGATTGCTGATCCAAGGGTCCCGGGCTCGATTCCGGTGGAGTCTCCAGAATGTGGCAACTTGGTCATAATTGGTAATAATTATTTGACATAGCACATGAAATGAAATGAAATGAAATGAAATGAAATGAAAAGAAATGTAATGAATTATATTGGGAGCTGTTATTGATTTTTGTAACCTGAACTCCTTCAAAATGTTTGAATTTCTTTGGAAAAAAAAATATCACAATGATCATATTGTCACTATCGAAATTGCTGTATGGCAATAAACCCGCCACACTGAGAAAACTGATATTCATAAATAACGTGAATTCAGCTTAAAGTATGGTGAATTCACCATAAGTACGGAGCATAGTGATATCATCAAAATTAAGATGATAAAACGATTTATGATGATAACGGCATATAAGATGACGTGTCACTGACTTTAGTAGGACGAGAATACATTATATGATTATGTTTCCTACTATTTATGTTTGCTTTCATCATATCTTCTATGACGTCTTTCTATATTTCCTACTATTTTTCGGTGACGTTCTCTTATCTGCAGTGACGTCCTATTATTATAGATGACTTCCTCATATCTCTTGTGATGTCTTATTATATTTCCTACTATTTTTCGGTAACGTTCTCTTATATACAGTGACGTCCTATTATTATAGATGACTTCCTCATATCTCTTGTGATGTCTTATTATATTTCCTACTATTTTTCGGTGACGTTCTATTATCTGCAGTGACGTCCTTTAATTGTTCCTACGATTTTTCGATGACTTCCTCATATATCCAGTGACGTCCTAAATTATTTTCGATTTAAATATTTTATGAAAATGATGTGCCTTTTTACCAATTTGAAATTAATTACAAAATTCGAGTTTCCTGAGTTTGGGGTCACTTTGAAATATATGACAGTAAAAACAATTAAGAAGCACAATTCAGATATCCATCCAAATCTAATGGGGTCTAAGCGAGTATTAATCATACAAATTTTCAAAATTTGCACGCACGCACACATACACCCACACATAGATACATTGTGATGAAACTTTCAGAAGATAATCTCAGTCTGCTTATTGTTTTAATAGCACCATGTGTAACCGCACAATTTAAAAAGCTGTAGTTTTCTTAAATAAAATAAAAAAAAATTATACTAGTTGATAATCTGCAATAAAAAATAGCCTTAAAAATTCATTTCTCCCCACTATATCCCCTTGGATTGGTGAGGAGTAATAAATTGCATATTATATTATACAAATAATGTATGTACAATAAATATACAAATTACTTGTACGGATAGCAACTACCTATCGCAACTGGGTTAACTACACATTATCATATTACAACCGTCGTTTGTTTTTACACCTCATGTAATACCAAGTAAGGTGTAAATTTCACCACCGTGTGGGCTGTTTACCCACTGAACAAGAACAAAACACTGATGTAACTAACGCGAAAAAAAAAACGATTTGCACAAATTTTAATGGCATTCATTTCCGTATGAGAAACTATAACCCATTTAGTTAAATGAAGTGTTTACGAGAGATGATATTGGTGGTATGAAGAACATAGTAATTTATTTTATATATCTCTCGAGCAAATAACAGGTAATATAATTGTCATAAATTAAGTCACCATTAATAAGATAATTAGATAGGTTGGTGGCAGAGCGGTTAGCGCGCTGGTCTTGTAATCCAGTGGTCGCGAGTTCGAATCCTGCCTCGACCGATTTCGTTCCATTATAGCACAAGCTTTTATGCTTGATTTAGGGAATGTAGGAAGATGTATATGTACTTGTTTAAAAAGGACATATTCATTTTTTTATAAAAAATAAAATAATGTCCCCAAATGCCTCTGTGGCTTCTGGTGAGTTGTGTTTTCGCAGGATCTCCTGTTTCTCTTTCCATCCAATACTTAATATCCTTCTCAATCCTGTCACTATAAATCTGCCAATACAATTACCATTTTTTCTATTTATTATTAAATCAAAATACATTATCCAAATAAACAAACAATAAATATAAGAAAAAAATACAATTCATAATAATTAATTATTATTCTTTATTATTTTCATTTTTCTTTAAGAGAAATAAATTTTCTTGAACGAATCGACAGTAGTAATATAAAATCATACTTCTAATTAAAAATATGCATCAAAATATATTAAATAAATCTAAATTAGTTTAAATTGTTTGTATTAATTTTTTTGAATTATAATTTTTATTCTGTATTTTTTTTTTTGAGAATGATGATAATGTATTTTTTTATTATTATCTTTCATCGTGTTCCCCCTTATCATAAATAATATTTAAAAATAATCAAAATATTAAAATGATAACAAAACAGGATAAGTAACACTCTAAGATGACCTTAACAATTACAGACCAATATCAAACTTACCATTCATAGCAAAACTACTAGAAAAAATTATATCAAAACATATAAATGACTACATTGAAACGAATTCGCTATTTAACAAAAATCAATCAGCATATAGAAAATATCACTCGACAGAAACGGGACGTCTAAAAATACTTTCAGACATAATACTGGCTACTGAAACAGGAAATGTGGCACAAGTGTCTTTTTTAGATATGAGTGCTGCATTCGACACAATTGACCATGAAATTTTACTAAACAGAATGGAAATAACATATGGTTTTCATGGCACTGCCATTCATTGGCTTAAGTCATATCTAACAGACAGATTTCAGACTGTTAAAATCAAGTAATCTACCTCAAAACCTGCACCAATGAAGACGGAAGTACCACAAGGCTCCGTACAGGGCCCACTGTTATTCATCCTCTACACAAAATAAATATTTGATATTATGAAAAGATGACCTAAATGCTCACTGTTACGCAGACGACTGGCAGCTATACTCACAGTGCTCTTCAGAAAACACAGCGACTTTAAAAGACAAAACAATCAAATGCATACAAGACATAAATGACTGGATGTCATCAAACAAACTCAAGTTGAACCCGACTAAAACTGAATTTCTTTGGACTGCCATACAAAGGCGTCAACACCTTCTGGATAAATCAGTATTTGAAGTAGATAAATCAAACATTCTCCCTAATTCCAGTGTAAAACTTCTTGGAGTCCACCTAAACTCTAGCCTGACTCTCAAAAAACAAATAAATTGCACAACTAGAGCAGCATTTTATCATCTTCGTAGAATCAAGTCAATTCGCAGAAATCTTCCAATAGACGCTACTAAATCTCTCATGAACTCTTATGTTATTTCAAGACTTGATTACTGTAATAGCATATATGCTCATCTCCCAAAACAAGAAAAAAAAACTCCAATCTGTATTTAATACCGCTGCTAGAGTTATCATGGGTGCTTCTAAATACTCTCACATCTCTCACCACTTAAAAAATCTTCACTGGCTCAAGTGCCCTGAAAGGATAGAGTACAAGATATGCCTAACAACATTCAAGGCAATACACGGACTGGCCCCGAAATACCTATCCGAAATGTGCACTGCGCTCACCTCAAACAACAGACAAAAATCCCTCCGTTCAGCTCAAAGCTCAGCAATCGGTAAAATAATCGAAGTAAACCGAGTGCACAAATCAAACTTTGGTGATCGTGCGTTCGCTGTTGCTGGTCCATCCTCATGGAATAAACTTCCATACCGGCTCAGACAAATAGACAATATAAACACGTTTAAAAAACAACCTAAGATACACCTGTTTAATATTTCACACAATAACACCTCCCAAATTTGAATATAATATGAAACCAACTTAATAACACTGTAATTAACTGCTCCTTGACATTTCTCAGCGTTTCATGGCATAAGATTCAATTAAATAGAATATACCTACTATTGTATATTGTATTCATCGTTTTTATGTTTATTTTTATTTTAATCAAGATCAATAACCTAGATTTTAAGCTTTTACTAACATAAAAAACTAATAGCTACAAAGCGCCCTTGATGTGAGTTTTCATGAAAACGGCGCTATATAAATTATCCAACCATATATTATATATAAGAAATAATTCCGCATTGTGCCAAAAAGACAAAACGGACAAGTCATAATATATTTCTTTCAAATAGCATGTTATCTAAAAATTATATTGTCATCTTGTGATGAATCCAATTTTATATAATGTCCTCCAAATATGAGAACTCAATTCAACAGAACTCAATTCATTGTCTGGTTGTTGATAGGAATCTACAATGGTCACCACACATCGATCAACTCTGAAACAGAGCTTTGCTCAATATTGACTATGGCGTGTAATGTTTCTGTTAAATTTGGTCAACTTAATCTTGGCCGTGGGCAATCAGCTTCAGCTGAACTCAGTCAGTCTGCTCATCGCATGAACATTGATGTTTGTCTTATCCAAGAGCCATACTCTCGAGATGGAATTGTGCCATCATTTGGTCCAGGTGTTCGAGTTGCTATGGCTTCGAGCTGTACCTCAACGAACCCTCCGATGAGCTGTATAGCTATTTACAATCCCAACATTAACTTTATATGCCTAGATCACTTATTTTCTAGTCATTTGGTTGTAGTCCAGATTTCTTCTCCAAGTGATTCGTTTTATATTATTTCCATATATTTTCAGTTTAGTGAATCCGAATCTCGTTTTCTGGATCAACTGGATGTTATATTGGGCCAATTCGGCAACGCATCCAACGGTCCAGAAAATTCACCAGAGGTGTAAGCTGCGAAGATTTTATCTCTCGCCACAATTTGAGTGTGTTGAACAATCCTTTCAGGCCACCTACCTTCTCTAACCACATGGGTACAAGTCATATAGATGTCACTTTAGCTACACCTCAGATTAACCATAGAGTAGGGAATTGGACTGTAGACGAGGATGCCTCGTGCAGTGACCATAACCTTATCACGTTTCAGATTATTTCCAATGTACCCACAATTCCTTTAGAGAAACCTTTGCTAAGAAGATTCCGGACAAGGTGTGACAGGTGGCGTTGGTTAGACTTTGACCGTTACTTTGAATGCTCACTGGATCGTTTATCTTGTAGATCTTGTACTACTGCGGACATGGCCTCATCTTTTACGCAGAGTATAATTTATTGTGCCGAGAAGGTGATCGGCAGAACTCCGAGAAGGTGATCGGCAGAATGGTGGCACCCTGGCTTAGACATCTTTAAACGAACTTCGACTCGAGCTCACCGCGCGTTGAGAGCGGCCCGTCGTCGAGGAAGTTCAAATGACTTAATAACCGTGCTTCAATGTGAGTATAGACGCTCAAATAATATCTACAAACGCGAGATTTCTCGTGCCAAGTCTGAAGCATGGCGCCGCTTGGTATCTGAGGTTTCAACCACAGATCCTTGGGGTGCTGTGTTTAGATATGCATCAATGAAAAAATATCCAAATTCGTCAGTCTCGTGTATCCGTGATCCACGAACTGGCATTATCACAATAGACTCTGACTCGACGACTATCACGACATACTTATTTCTTTTGATGACATCTCATCTGATACTCCTCTTCATTAACAAATACGCAATAACCAATCCGATATCCCGCAAACTCCCATATCGACCATCGCCAATTTCGATGAGCTTGATTTTATCATCAAGAATCTTCAGCAAAACAAATCTCCTGGCATTGACCGCATTGACGCAGCTCTCGTACAAAGGTGCTGGCACATAGCTCGCCACGAGATTATCTTATTGTACAACAATTGCTTGCGAGAAGGCTACTTTCCGGATTGTTGGAAAACAGGTTTAGTGACTGTTATTCCCAAGCGTAGTGACCTGGATCCTTCTGACCCAAAATCATATAGACCGATTACTTTACTACCTATTTTGGGTAAGGTGTTAGAAAAGCTTATATGTCGACGCTTAGAAGACCATCTTTCCAGTACCCACCAACTGTCCGATCGTCAGTTCGGTTCGCGCTGGGAAATCAACGGTCGATGCTATCTTGGCTATATCTGATATTGTTAGTAGCTCTGATAGTAAATATGTTATCTCTATATCTCTTGATATTGCGGGAGCATTCGACAATGCCTGGTGGCCTCTAATTTTAAAAAAACTTCGAGACTGTAAGGTTCCTAGCAACATATATAAAATAGTGAAGAGCTATTTTACTAATAGACATGTAGCCATGCCCGGGGGACAAGATTTGCACTGGCGACCAATTAGCATCGAGTGCCCTCAGGGTTCTGTTCTGGGTCCACTGTTATGGAACATCTTGTTCGACGACCTTCTATCACTTTCAACGCCTACGGGCTTCAGTATTTTGGCATATGCCGATGATGCTACAATCCTTATTCAAGGTAACACCCGAGCACTTATTGAGCGCGCAGCTACTCAGTTACTTTCTTCTGTTGCAGATTGGGGTATAAGTCATAGACTCAATTTCGCACCTAAGAAGACATTGATCTGGAAACACAGCGACGAGCTTCAATTCACAACATGTATAGAGGTCAAAGCTCAATTTTGGGTGGTGTTTCTCTCCCACCTGTAAATTTACCCACAGTTCGTGGAGAGATCGAGAACTTGGCCCGGAGTTCTCTTTTAGATGCTTGGCAACGTCGCTGGTCCTCTTCTTCCGTGGGCAGACTGACATTTTTATTTCTTCCCGATGTGAGGACTCGAATTTTTTCCTCGTGGATTTTTCCGGATTATTGGACCACGCAATTCCTTACTGGACACGGCAGTTTCACAAGCTATCTCTTTCGTCTTCACTTATCCGATTCGTCCTCATGTCAGCTTTGTGACAACCCTGAACAGACTTCTGAGCATATCCTATGGGAATTCACTACTTCTCCGTATCAACTTTCCGACGAGAACTCTACGACGATGTCCGAGGGAATTTCTTTGGACCCATTGGACATGCGGACCTTGTAGCCACGAAGAGCAATTTTAGGGCTTCCAAGACTTTCTGTCTTAAATTCGGTGCACTATTATCTTCACTATCACTGAGCAGTGAGCAAGTTGTTTCAACATGATTAGCTCTCTTTGGCACATTAAGTGCAGTGTCTGCAAGGTTTTAGAGTTCTCCGGACTCTTCATATGTTCTTTATGTGTTCTTTCGGAGTTTTGCAAGGGGCCGTTATTAGTCCCCATAAGCAGAACGGGTGGTGGTGGGGGAAGAACAACTCTGAAACAGGCTAAATTCAGCGATCTATGCCAGTTAAAAAAGTTAAGGATGTCCGCGACCAGGATACAGCGAGATGTGTGTACTTCGCGTATTTTCATAGTATTATGTCATACAGTGTGATGTTCTGGGGTAGGGCGGGTGACTCCAACAGAGTTTTTGTATTGCAAAAGCGAGCGGCTAGGATTATTCTTAATTTGCGCCCAAGAGATTCCTGCCGTGAATATTTTAAAAAATTGGGCATACTCACATTGGCTGGCGTCTATATTCAGGAATGCCTTACCTATTGATATGTATGTGAGTAATGAGTTCAGAATATGATTCAAATTGATTTTATTCACATACCAAATATATAATTACAATATACAATACTTATACAAATTATGATACTCGAATAAATGCACGCAAATATGTAGAATTAATAATACACGATGTACACGGTGTTTAAGGTATCGGCCTTGGAAGAAGAATAACGCGCTATTCATTTAATATATCGAATGCATCCGACCACGCATTCGGGAATCTCCTTCGACACGAATATATTATATCACACCTATGCTCGGCGCAATATGAAAAACACTCGGTATAAAACGCGAGCTGCAAACAACATCAGACCTGCAAAATGGAGACTGGCAAAAGTCGCGAATAGCTTTGTGGGACAGAGTATTAAGCTGTATAATAAACTTCCACCTCACATACGGTCTTTGAAAGAAGGTTGTTTTGAGAGAGTAACGAAGTAGTATCTCGTCGATAAATCATTTTATACAACTGACGATATTCTAAATTAAAGAGATTTCAATTAGCATAGAGTTTTTTTTCTTTGTTTATTAATAATAATTTGTTTAATTATACTTAATGACGACTCCGAGTGCTCTGCTTGGGAGCCTATGGAGGATAAACCAATATAAATACAAATACAACATATATTCACATCTTTTTTAAATATCTGTATCTGCAAATATTTTGTTTTGACTCTCCTGTAAAGTACATAGCATTTTATAACTTATCTGGTTTTTCCTATTGAACACAGATCAAAACAGCATCCAAAATACAGGTTACTAAAAACATCGCTTTATTTATTATTTTAGTATTATTTTAAATCTGGGTGTCGGGAATTAATGGGCCCTCATAATCATATAAATAACGTGTACTTAGCTGAATCGAAATTCAATTTACTATCACTATCATCTAGACCAGGGGTCGGCAAAGTGCGACTCCAGAGCCGCATGCGGCTCTTTGGCTCCTTGAGTGCGGCTCTGGCACAAATATCCACGGACCCGGGCAGGCGCTCGCGCCGAGGGAATAGACCCCCACACACGTACACTTCGGAGCGACAATATCAAATTTCAACGTCTTTGTATTGATTTGGAAATATTGAAGAAGAACAAATGTGATCTTAGTTCACAACACAAGTGGTCTGCTTTGGAAGACCTGGAGAAGGAAGACATGATCATTTTCAACGTCTGTAATAGTATTCCTTACTCTTACGATCAGCTGAAAAAACTTGGGTTTGCTGTTCTTTCCCTTTTTGGTTCTACATATTCATGCGAACAATCTTTTTTAAGCATGAACTTTATCAAGAGTAAACTGAGAAGTCGTCTTATAGATGAGAACATGGAATTATGCCTAAAATTAAAAACAACAACATACAAACCTGACTTACTGAAACTTTCCAAGGAGATGCAAGGACTTTGTTCGCATTAAGTGTTTGTCATTCATTGTCATGGTTAAGTGTGAAATCAAGTTTTATTCAGTGTACCCGTAATTTAATGAAGGTCATTATAAAGGTTTACTAAATTAAAAAAACAGATTTGGCTCTCAGAATTTTTTTGAATCGTTGTAATGTACATATTTGGCTCTTTGGCCAATAAGTTTGCCGACCACTGATCTAGACGAATAACTGCAGACTCACTATTTTTGTATAAACTATTTCATAACATTATTGACTGTCCAAATTTATTAGAAAATATCTCACTTCACATTCCAAACCACAATGTCAGATCAAAACCTACTTTTTCTATGTCACACTCTAAAACTAATCTTAGGAAAAATTTCTTTACTAACCGGGCCACCTCCAATTTTAACAACCTGATCAATAACATTGACTTTTTTCATACCCAATCTCTACTCTCGTTGCGATAAAGCGCCAACTTTGCACTGATAACATAACCCAAAATTCCACTCTCTAGTATATACATATAGTATGTGTCACCATAATGGTTGCAACACCTTTTTCGTTAATCCTTAAGTACGTTAGAATACCATGATATGATTCTAGAATATAATCCTCTTTGTACTATTCCTTGTATATTTTAAGTGGGATCCTATAATTTTGTTTTTCTCCTTTGTCGAAAATTGTATGTAAAACTTTAAAAATTACTTGATAAGATGTCCTATTATTATGTACCATAGTCTATCATTTACTGTTTTTTTCCATTCTTTTTAATATCATTATATTCTACTGTACTGTTGGATATCCAAAATATCTCAAATAATAAAAAATAAATAAAAAAATTGGAGTACTTATTATTTTCTCCCTTGTTTGCGACCCCTATTATTGCTATAATTAAAAATTAAATATGCCATTTATGTGAAAAATAGCGACATTTTGTTTTTCATTTGTTCAGTGATGACTGTTACTTCTATATACTGAGTTATCTTTTCTTGAGCTAAATGACACGTTTTCTAGAGAGGCAAGATTGTTTTTTTTTGGACCCTCACTTTTTTGATTTTATTTTATAACATTGCTCTCTGGTCGAGAGATGCCAAATTAACAAAAGGTACCGCGAACGTCACACGTCAACACAACACAAACGGGAGCCACGTTGACTCGCCGGCAACGAATAATTTTAGAGATTTGTAAAATTACGATAAACGAAATAAACGCGTTGAAAAATAGAACACGTTCTATTTTTTTCCATCGCGTTGAAAAACCCGTTGAAAACCTCTTCCGTGTAATGTGGGCTTAAGAGATGGTGTGTATACTGTGTATAACATAGGCTACCCCAGAAAGGGATAACTTGGAGGACAAGTCTGGTTCGACAGGCGAAATCAAAACCCCAGTGATTACCCATATCATGGATATAATTATTGTATGGAGTTCTATGACATCTAAAGATATTGTAGAACTCCATATTATAATAATTATATCCATGATATGGGTAATCACGAGGGTTTTGATTTCGTAGATTGAACCAGACTTGCCCCCCTGAATGGTATTTTGAAAGTAGGAAACATAAAAAGCTTGAACAATCGACGAACATGTATGAGATGATGCAAGGATTTTTATTTTATATTACATTCACAATATCGCACAAGTGATCGTCTTTAAATGTGTATAAAGTTCCTTTATGCAATAAGAGATCAACGCAAAGACATTCTATATACATATGTAAGATATAACTCCTAGGCCATACAATATATGTTACCAATGTTTCTTAAGTCCCTAAATAATCACTCAGCATTTGTTAATCATCTCAAATCATGGCTTATTATGTATAATAAGAACATGCAGGATTTCCTTTTATTTTCTTTTTATTTCCTTTTTTTTTTTTTTTTTTTCTTTTTTTTCCTTTTTTTTTTGATTTTCTTTTTTTCTATTTTGTTTTTATTCCTGTTATTTATATATTGTTTTATTGTAATATTTAAATTTTTAGACCAGACTTATGTATTTATATTCTATTCACATTATATGTATTATTCTTTATAATTTTTAAATGCATTAATCACTTCATAATACCAAAAAACTGTACACATGTAACACACAATCAAATTTTTTATTTTTAATTCTATTTTAAGGTATAACAGGCTGAGCCTTGTGTAATAGACGTTCATAAGTGTATGTGCGTATGTATGTATATGTATGTTACAGTAAATATGTGTTATATACCAAAATCTGTTAAATAAATAAATGCAAAAGAAACCATCTATGTAATTGTGCAAAAATGTAGGCATATGTCACTCGGATCTCTCTGCCTACCCCGTTAGGGACATGGCATGTTGGTATATAGGTATGCAATATTCAATAAATGATCATTTATTAATATTAATTCTGTCTTTCAATTTTCTTCAGTGAACGCCCATCTTGTACATCACATATTGTATTTAACGCCCACATAATAAAAGTAACGACCCTTTAAGTAACATCTGTTTCACCCATGGCTGTGTGATATAATAACTATGGAAAGATAAATTGCTCTCTACATCTTGGTACTATCGGTGAACTATCTTCGATTTATGAACAGGGCCGTCCGAGGGCCAAATCTTTACCGGTGAAGTGCCCGGGAACGCCGCTTCTTTATAAGTTTTACGAGCGCCCATAAAGATGTCATTCGGTGACCTTGATTAACAGCGAAGTTTACGATAAATCGAGTATAATAATAATAATAATAATAAATGGATAATTTCTATAGCGCCATTTTTGTGTATCCACCTCAAGGGCGCTTAACAATAATACCTGGAAAAAATAATAATAAACAAGGAAATAATCATTTAATCACTATACGAGTTTTTGAAAAAATAAGTTTTTAACTGTTTTTTAAACACACTTTCACTGTCTATCGATCTTAACCTATATGGAAGCTTATTCCACTGAACCGGACCCACTACAGCAAACGCTCTTTCACCAAAGTTCGTCATTCGACACGTATTTTGCTCTTTTAGTCGATGCATTGCCGTATTACTTGCAGAGCGAAGCGTAGATCTTTTTTGGTTCAGGTCATCTGGTACACAAAGATCCATGAGGTATTTTGGAGCACGTCCGTGAATAACTTTGTGCACCATCCAGCATATCTTATACTGAATCCTTTCCGATATTCGCAACCAATGAAGATCTTTTAACAGTGGAGTTATGTGGGAAGACTTCGGTGAATTGAATATCAATCTTGCTGCTGCATTAAAGACTGACTGAAGTCTTTCAAGGTGAATCTGTGGAAGTCCTGCATAAATTATGTTGCAATAATCTAACCGAGATACTATGAATGCGTTTATCAATAAACGTGCTGCGTCTGTAGGTAAGTTTTTCCTTATGTATTTTATCTGTCTTAATTGAAAAAAACACGAACTGATTGTTTTACTGATATGATTGTTTAGAGATAGTTCTGAATCGAGGTTCACACCTAAAAGTTTAATTGATTTTAATGTTCTGGTATGGCGATATTCTAAGAAAATATTAAGTATTGGTACCAATTAATCGATAATTTAATGATTCTGTCAAGTTTACGATAAATTGAGTATGTTCTGCTATGGCGATATGCTGAAAAAATATTGAGTATTGGTACCAATTAATCGATAATTTTATGATTCTGATTTTTTTGTTTTAACAGAGTGGTAATTATTTTTTTAATTAATGCACCGTATTGAGCATCATGGAGCATTTCACAATACAAATAAAAATTACAAGATACCTACATTTACAATATTATTATGTATATGCATATCATGATGACTCAAATTCCATTTTTTTTAATCTGTGTACAATAGTTAAGTTTATATTGTTTAGATAATTTTTAAAAATGCAAATAGTTACTCCTGTGAAATATAATAATATGTACACTGCTAGCCCTAGAACAGGTATACCTTGTCGGGCAACAGTTATCTATTTTTAATGAAGATTATTTAAATGGTGTGATAAAGAAAGAAATAAAAAAAAATTCGGGGGCTGTCTGGTAATTCGGGAATGGCTGACCACTGCATTGAACATAATCGTCAATTTGGTTTGAGAAATGTAGAGTAAATGATGGAAACTCAACGCTCTAGAAATGTTTGAAATTAATAAAAATAAAATAAAAGGCAACATTGTTAACATCCAGGTACCAAATATATCCCCACTTCTTAAATCTTAGACTGACCCACATATTTGGCAACATTGTAAAATCACTCTAACTCCACCCGCACAAGTGGCAACGCTATACATGTTGTACATAGTTAAGGATGATTTTTGTTTTAATTGGTTAGTCCCATATTTCACCTTGATAATGCCGAGTCACCAAGGCGAAAAATTTTGGTCAGTGTTATCGAATTTTGTATACCTATTTGTTTATTAATTTAACGCTTTAAGTGATAATATTACGACGTCTCAATCTATTCAACTCTTTTTGGGGCTAGGTTGCGGCCATAGGGGCCTAGCCAGTAAAGTTGAGGGTGGCTGCAGCCCCACCCTAGGATACTGGGTAACAGGTCAGTGCCCTCTTCAATTCTTACCTTTGGAAGAGCAGGGCAGACGCCTTAATGCCTCGCTCGGTGGTGACTCATCAAACGTGGCGATGAGTAAGTCTGCATCATCGGGCGATGGGAATCGAAGCACTGAAAGTACTGTCCGGTGGTGTACCTGAAATTCGCCAGAGTGAGTACTAAGGGGTGGAGGAGCCCCCCATGATGATTTGTCGGCACGACCCACTCGGCGGTACCCGAGTTGATGACGAGACAGGTGCAGCTGACGCTGCGCCTGGTATGGAAATCGAAGAACTGAAAGTACTACGGGCGTGGCGAAGGCTCCCTGTGGCAGTCTGTTGTTCGTGGAGCTGCTGGGAGGGTAACCCCTGCTATGATTCACGGGTCTTCACGAGTGTGGTTGGACTCTTAGTGGCAGTGGTATGAAATATGCATGGTGGTAGTTCTTGTTTCGTCCGACGAGCAGCCGCTCCGGGGATGAACAGAACACTTAGTTCTATAACGTTCCCTATGGAGTGGGGTAGGTGACTGCGACTTTTCCTCATATTCAACTCTTTTAAAACAGACTAAAGCTATCAAATAACCCTTATTTGACATTCTTTCCCCAATCTCTCTCACATCCCACAACCTCTATCTCCCTCCTTTCTTTTTTGCTGTGATTTTACATTTAATAATGTTACGTGTTTATCTTTCTGTTTGCATGTCATCCTGTCATGTTCAGTCTGCATTCAAAATATCGTTTTATATCATAACTATAATTTTCGCCAAACATCTTGAACGAGCTTTTTGTGTCTTTTTGCTTCGTTGGTTTACATGCAAGTCGCCCCCCTTCTCAGCTAAATGTTCCAGATGTTTGGCTACAACTATAAGAGGTATCCAAGTCAGCACTCGCTTTGTCCACTTATCGTCCGAGCTTCTGGCTACGTGTCCCGCCCATTTCCATTATTTCAGAGTCGTCACACGGTGGAATATTTTATTTTTATTTTATTTATTTAATTTATTTTATTCATTTTATTTATTTTATGTATTTTATTCATTTTATTTATTTTATTTATTGTATTTATTTTTTTTTTTTTAAAGAATGAATATGTCCTTGTATAACAAGTACATATACATCCTTATACATTCCATAAACTAAGCATAAATGCTTGTACTATAGGTGAATGGAAATCGGTCGTGGCAGGATTCGAACTCGCGACCTCTGGGTTGCTAGCCCAGCGCGCTAACCGCTCTGCCACCACCCATCTCATTTTATTTATTTTATTTATTTTATTTATTTTATTTATTTTATTTATTTTATTTATTTTATTTATTTTATTTATTTTATTTATTTTATTTATTTTATTTATTTTATTTATTTTATTTATTTTATTTATTTTATTTATTTTATTTATTTTATTTATTTTATTTATTTTATTTATTTTATTTATTTTATTTATTTTATTTATTTTATTTATTTTATTTATTTTATTTATTTTATTTATTTTATTTATTTTTTTATTTTATTTATTTATTTTTATTTATTTATTTATTTATTTAAATCCACAATAACCATACAAAAAAAAAATTACAACAATACGACAGTGAAACATAGAACAAAAAAAAATTTAAAAATTGACAATTTAGTATAACATGTTGGCACTGACAAAATTAATACAATCTATCAGTACCAACATCCAGTGGATGAGAACTATTCCACTAAGCAGTGCTTGTGTCGGAATAGCTTTACAATTCATTTTAACTGACACAGTCTTTACTTATGTAACCCATTTATGTCTAATATATAATTATAACATATCAAAAAAAATCAAAAATACAAATTATAATATAAGCTATAACATCACGGTTTTATAATCATTTCATAATTTTAAAAAATATATCTTCAATGTTCATTCTACCTTTGATGAGAATCCAAGAATATAGTTTATTTTTCATAGCACTTAGTGATTTTATATTATATATCTCAGAACCAATCAATTCTTTTGTAAATATGTTTAAAATACGAGGCAAAATAAAATCAAAATGTTTTTGAGCAAACGTGGTATGAGCTCTGGGGATGGGTAAAAGTCTGTGTCTAATATTGTAGGAATTTTCAACTCGAGTATCTTGTGTAATATTGAGCTTATGTGAGTAAATGATTAATTTCTTGAGGTATAGCTGACGAATATCTAAAACTTCAAATTCAGAAAATAATGAATTAGACAAAATGAATTAGAAATTCAGAAAATAATAATTAATTTATTTTATTTATTTTATTTATTTTATTTATTTTATTTATTTTATTTATTTTATTTATTTTATTTATTTTATTTATTTTATTTATTTTATTTATTTTATTTATTTTATTTATTTTATTTATTTTATTTATTTTATTTATTTTATTTATTTTATTTATTTTTTTATTTTATTTATTTATTTTTATTTATTTATTTATTTATTTAAATCCACAATAACCATACAAAAAAAAAATTACAACAATACGACAGTGAAACATAGAACAAAAAAAAATTTAAAAATTGACAATTTAGTATAACATGTTGGCACTGACAAAATTAATACAATCTATCAGTACCAACATCCAGTGGATGAGAACTATTCCACTAAGCAGTGCTTGTGTCGGAATAGCTTTACAATTCATTTTAACTGACACAGTCTTTACTTATGTTACCCATTTATGTCTAATATATAATTATAACATATCAAAAAAAATCAAAAATACAAATTATAATATAAGCTATAACATCACGGTTTTATAATCATTTCATAATTTTAAAAAATATATCTTCAATGTTCATTCTACCTTTGATGAGAATCCAAGAATATAGTTTATTTTTCATAGCACTTAGTGATTTTATATTATATATCTCAGAACCAATCAATTCTTTTGTAAATATGTTTAAAATACGAGGCAAAATAAAATCAAAATGTTTTTGAGCAAACGTGGTATGAGCTCTGGGGATGGGTAAAAGTCTGTGTCTAATATTGTAGGAATTTTCAACTCGAGTATCTTGTGTAATATTGAGCTTATGTGAGTAAATGATTAATTTCTTGAGGTATAGCTGACGAATATCTAAAACTTCAAATTCAGAAAATAATGAATTAGACAAAATGAATTAGAAATTCAGAAAATAATAATTAATTTATTTTATTTATTTTATTTATTTTATTTATTTTATTTATTTTATTTATTTTATTTATTTTATTTATTTTATTTATTTTATTTATTTTATTTATTTTATTGACAGTACACAGCACATGCATACAATTATTAAAAGTAAATAAATAGAAATACAAATATAACATGTACCTCTTACGCACTATACCTGATGTCAAAATAAGACAGTAAAAAAGTGTGAATTAGTGTGGGTGCGCGCATGAGAGATGAGTAACAATAAGGATGTGTATGTATGTAAAAGAGTTAAGAGTGTGAGTATGTGTGAAAGTGGGTGTGCATGTGTGTGTGTGTGTGTGTGTGTATACAAGGTAGACGAACATATATTGACGGATTCATAAGTCGAGAAGAAAAATAAAATATATTGCTGAGGGAGGTTGGGAAAAATAAAATATATTGCTGAGGGAGGTTGGGAAAAATAAAATATATTGCTGAGGGAGGTTGGGAAAAATAAAATTAATAATTAGTTACCTAGTTGTTTATTGTTATATGTAATGTCACGATGTTAGATACAAGTTTGTTTTTGAATGTCATATGTGAATAAAAAAATATGTCTAAGTCGGCATTTTTTTTTATGATAGTTAAATAAGTTTATCATTCTGTTGATCGGAGCGTTTTTGGAAGCATTTGTTTTACAGATATTGGAGAAGAAAAGTGACAGTTACTTTTGATCTTTCTCAATTTTTATTAAATCTTTAAATGACTCACCCAGGATTGTTCTTTCCATAGCTCTTTGACTGATCCGCAGATTCTTGGCACTTAGTTTTAAATATTTGCTGTTTCTAGGCCACATGTAGCAACCGTCAGCACACACGCTTCATAATCTTTCATTTAAAGTTTACAGTATTAGTAGTTATATTTATTTAGATGTAAAAACTTGCATAAAAAATAATTCATCTTGTTTAAACAAACAATATATATAAATAAAACATTTTGAAACAAATAATTGTTGTAAGAGTGTGACATAAAATTATGAAAAAATCATGTAAAACTATGGAGAATATTAATGCTTTAAATGGGTGTTTTCCATTTAGCAACTTTAAGTCCCAAAATAATTCGGTAAAATTTCAATAATATTTCAAAAATACGACCAATATGCTTATTTCATCATATAGCTTATCAAGACATCGCACTCGCGTTCACTTATTTATTTGTTATGAACAAACCATAACATCTCGAACGGTAAGCAAATTAACACCGTATTTATGAATTTATCGTTCAGACAATGAGGGCTAGTCAATGTGTCAATTTAGCGATGTAAAAGACTCGTCACGTGACTAAAAAATGTCACATTGATACATTGATTTTTCTTTTCCATCACAAAATTGACATGATGACTAGGGCTCATGTCTACATTTTTATCTTATTCTATTAACCACATCAAATAAAGATTGAAAAATATATGAATGATGTCATGTCATGGATGGGTCGATGGCAGAGCGGTAAGCACGCTGGGCTAGTAATCCAGTGGTCGCTAGTTCGTATCATGCTTCGACCGATTTCTTTCATCCATAGCACAAGCATTTATACTCAATTTAGGGTATGTAGAAAGATGTATATGTACTTGTTTAACAAGGACATATTCATTTTTAATTTAAAACAAGAAAAAAAATGCTATAGTAGGTATACATAGATTTAACAAAATGTCACCCAAACGCGTTTAGGTCGTGGAACTTGAAAAGTAATCAAAAACGTGACATTTTAATAATCAAATTGAAGTAGACAAATAAGTATACTTCAACAATGGTAGATTCTCCAATATAAAAAATACAATAAAATAAATCCATGGTAGGTAGGTATGTAGGTTCTTATTGACGTTCATGTAACCTTTTAATTTTGTATCAACCTTAAAAAACCGCTTATTTTTTTTTTTTTATTTATTTATTTAAATCCACAATAACCATACAAAAAAAAATTACAACAATACGACAGTGAAACATAGAACAAAAAAAAAATTATAAATTGACAATTTAGTATAACATGTTGGCACTGACAAAATTAATACAATCTATCAGTACCAACATCCAGTGGATAAGAACTATTCCACTAAGCAGTGCTTGTGTCGGAATAGCTTTACAATTCATTTTAACTGACACAGTCTTTACTTATGTAACCCATTTATGTCTAATATATAATTATAACATATCAAAAAAAAAACAAAAATACAAATTATAATATAAGCTATAACATCACGGTTTTATAATCATTTCATAATTTTAAAAAATATATCTTCAATGTTCATTCTACCTTTGTTGAGAATCCAAGAAGATAGTTTATTTTTCATAGCACTTAGTGATTTTATATTATATATCTCAGAACCAATCAATTCTTTTGTAAATATGTTTAAAATACGAGGCAAAATAAAATCAAAATGTTTTTGAGCAAACGTGGTATGAGCTCTGGGGATGGGTAAAAGTCTGTGTCTAATATTGTAGGAATTTTCAACTCGAGTATCTTGTGTTATATTGAGCTTATGTGAGTAAATGATTAATTTCTTGAGGTATAGCTGACGAATATCTAAAACTTCAAATTCAGAAAATAATGAATTAGACGGATATCTAAAAGGTTTTTTATTAATAACTCTATTATTGTAAGATATTTAAATTAAAATATTATTAGACAATGATGTTTCAAAAACAAAATTTCCAATAAAAACAATAATCAATAAGTGTCGATTTGTTCAAGAGAATTTTATTCTCTTGAACAAATCGACAAAATTTCAACCCAAGATACGCAAGATATGTATCTAGGGTCTATGCTTTTCATGACCAATTTTGAAGTAAAACAACCCCATCTTAGAGGCTTCGCAGCATATATGTTCCGTATACGGATTTAATCAGAATTTCAATTAGAATAATATTTAGTGTGTCTATGTATCCGTGCGTCTGTGTATCTGTATGTGTGTGTGTGTGTGTGTGTGTGTGTGTGTCCGTCCCTCCCTTATAACTTATGATCCGCTCAATATACACAGCCCAAAATTTCAAAATATATAAATAGTTATAGGCCTACAAAACTTTTGTACTCTGAATTTGAATTTTTACTTTATTTTTCCATATATCTCAGAAACCATAAAAGCTAGAACGCTGAAAATTTGTATAAATATAAAAAAATATTAAATCTAAAATTTGTTTTATCCAAAAAAAAATCTCAAACATTCTTAATTTAGAAAAATATTTTTTTTTATGATAAATTTATGTGTCAACTGCCTACATTTCCAAAGTTTTTTTTAAAATATCGGAAAAAGCCGAAACACCCCAACTAGATAATTAAATTTTCTAAAAAAATTTTACACATTGTAGTAGTATAGGTATCTCAGATATATTTTTAACATCTATATTATAAATTTGAATGTTTGTATCTATGTATCCATGTATGTATGTATGTATGTATGTATCTTTGTGTTGAATGCGCTCCTAAACCGTTCATCTGATTGCAATGAAACTTTGGTGAATTGTTGAGAGTATGCCCGGGATGTTTTCTGGATTAAAAAAATTTTCTTCTACTTCTTCTTCATCGGGTATAAGGTCATTTTACCTATAAAGGTGGACTATCCTGGGAACCGTTCATCCGATTGTAATGAAACTTTGGTGAATTGTCGAGCGCATGCCCGGGATGGTTTCTAGGTTGAAAAATTTTTTCTTCTTCTTCTTCTTCATCGGGTATTAGGTCATTTTACCTATGAAAGTCCCTAAAATAGAGGATATTTATAGAAATAACGTCGATTTTACAAATATTTAAAGAAAATGTATACCAAAAGATTGAAAAAAATATGTCACTACTGTTCCGAAGCCATTTTAAAATTCATAAATGTAATACTAGACAAATGCAAAACAAATATATTTATATGGGAATAAAGAATTTCAATTGCCTCCCAGATGAAATAAAACAGATAAATGATTTTAAAAGGTTCAAACAAAGACTGAAAAACATTTCACAATCTAAACTGGTGTATGTAATGATGTATGTATTGATATGATCAAAATAGTTTCGAGTTCCCCATTTTCTACTGTTTTTTATGCATATTTGTTTTTTTATGCACAGGCAAGAATGCCCAAAATTTTCTGCGCAAAACAGTTATACATAGGAAGTTCATTGTAAATATTGTATGTAGGTATACAGTTTCCTACCTACACTACACTATGCAGTGTACGGAAGGTGCGCAGTATCTATGTTATACACACATATAATTATTATGTTTTGTTCATAGTTGTAGACCCAAAGATTTTAATCTTTGAGTCTATAATAATTAAAGAAATGAAATATGAATACATACACAAATTAAACAAATGAAATACACACATACATACATACATACCATCACGCCATGTCCCTTGCGGGGTAGGCAGAGAGAACCGAACGCCACATCTTTCTATCCTGGCAAGCATCTCTCGCCTCGTCCACATTCATGCATCGTCTCATACATGTTCGTCTATTGCTCCCACTTCTAACATTTCCGTCTTTCAAAATTTCGTTCACATGGTCGTGCCACCCCTTTCTTGGGCGTCCCCGACCTCTCATTCCATTCCTTTCCGCTCTGTATATTTTCTTCGTCAGGCGCTCCTCATTCATTCTCCCCATGTGACCAAACCATCTCAATGTGTTCACTTTCATTCTAGTAATGACATCTTTCTTCATCTTACATTCTTTCCTTATGTCCTCATTTCTTACCCGGTCATACATCGTTCTATTACAAATCCTTCTTAACGATCTTATTTCAACTGCATTTATTCTACTTTCATGCGTCTTCTGCCAAGTCCAGGTTTCACTTGCATACGTCAAGGTTGGCACTACGATGGCGTTATGAATGGCAACTTTGGCATCTTTTGATATGTTGCGATCATTCATAATTGGTCTTAGTGCTCCATTCACTCTGTTTCCTGCCATAACTCTTCTTTCGATCTCTTTAACGAGTCGTCCGTTCCGTTGAAATATGCTTCCCAAGTATACATATTCATCGACTTGCTCGAGCCATTCGTTCTCTACTCTTATTTTACACGCTGTTCTGCTTTCACTCACAAATGAAATATGAATACAAAAATTAAACAAATGAAATATGAGAAAATAAACAGAGAAGGTACCTATACATAAATTCATACAAAATAATTAAGATGTTACGAACTGGGATATTATGTGTTTTTTGAAAGTTAATTTGGAGTTTGAGAATATATCAATACCTATTATTAATTTGATGAAATGAGTTGTACCTATATTCTGATTAAGCGAGGAACTGGAGAGAAATAACCGATATTCGTATTATAGAATTTTAAGTTAAAAATATTTCTAATTGTCCAACTGTCCATTCGTTCATGAGAATTCAATTCTCTGAATGAATCGACATTATCAAGCCAAGATGCGTGTACGAAGGAAAATTTTGTATGGCGTAGTGGACTTTTTGCATGCTAATAACACCAACTAGAGGCCTCGCAGCATATATGTTCCCATACATGGATTTACTCAGAATTCGGAGTAGAACATTTTGTGTGTGTGTGTGTGTGTGTGTGTGTGTGTGTGTGTGTGTGTGTGTGTGTGTGTGTGTGTGGTGTGTGTGTGTGTGTGTGTGTGTGTGTGTGTGTGTGTGTGTGTGTGTGTGTGTGTGTGTGTGTGTGTGTGTGTGTGTGTGTGTGTGTGTGTGTGTGTGTGTGTGTGTGTGTGTGTGTGTGTGTGTGAGGGTGTATGTGTGTGTGTGTGTGTGTGTGTGTGTGTCTGTGTGTCTGTCTGTCCCCCCCTTATAACTTTTGACCCGCTCAATTGGCAGGGCCCAAAATTTCAGAATATATAAACAGTTATAGGCCTACGAAACTTTTACACTGAGATTTGTGAATTTTTGTTTCAGTCAGGGGTTATCAACTTGAAATTTTTGTTTGTTTTTCCGTATATCTCAGAAACCATAAAAGCTAGAACGCTGAAAATTGGTATAAACATAGACAAACACAAAATCTCAAATTGATTTTTTTTTTAAATTCCAGGGTTTCTCAAACATTTTTTATTAAGAAAAATATTTTTTTTATGATAAATTTATGAGTTTTACTGCCTATATTTCCAATTTTTTTAAAAATATCGATAAAAGCCGAAACACCCCAACTAGATAATTTAATTTTCTATAAAAAATATTAACATTGTATCAGCACATCTCAATTTTTTTTTAACAATTTTTATAAAAGTTGAATTTAATGACGACATTGCTTCATACAATTTGTATGGCAGTAGCCTACACACAATATCTAAGAAGACTTATTAGTTTGAGAGACAAGAGACCACAAGGGCGAACACCTAACAGATGGATGGACGACATAAAAAGATTTGTTGGACCACAGTGGATGGGAGTCGCACAGGAACGGGAGGAGTGGAGAAGGAGAGGGGAGGCCTATGTCCTGCAGTGGGCAAACACAGGCTGATGATGATGAATAGTTTGATACTAATCTCCAAACATACATACATACCATCATGCTGTTTTCATATTCTGGGTAGGATGAAAGGACTGACCTCCATACTATCCTATCTTGACATACATACTTAGGTACATGTGTTGTATAGAAAACCATATATCTTAAAATATTAAATAATTTGTATTTATGGGTTTATAGTTTGGTACTTATTCTTCAACAATACATACTATCGCTATCGACAGTTGGATCTCATGTGTTAGTGATATTTCTATTAAACCTGAATATGCCCAGTCAGCATTCATAATCATAATTAATGAATAAGGTTTTGATATTTGTCATGCACTATCAATATTACAAATAAAATCACATACCTACTCCATCACTCAAATATTCAGACACAGATAAATACGTTTAGCACAACATAGCTATATCAATATTATCACATTGAATGCGGTATGAAATTATTCACCATAAATATACGGTTAATTATTCCATCACTCGAATTATAACTACAAACACTTGATATTTGATACTTCACAAAAGCGTCGATAGACCCTACCTTTGTTTAGCAAATGAATGTATTTACATTTATTGGAATTATAATATTTAATGTCGTCAGCAAAAGAATTTCATGTTGACATTGTATTATGAAAGTTTCATCACAATGTATATATTATGTGTATGTGCTATGTACTATGTACGGCGTTAGTATTCTACTTTATGGATAATACCTAAACTAAAGTAGGTACTTAATCTATTATTTTCATATATTTCAAATTTATATATCTAATAATTTGAAGGATATCTGACCAATGCTTTACAATTTTAAATAAATATATATAAAATGTTATATTTTTATTTTTAAATTGCTAATAAAACACATCACTTTCATCAAATGGATTGAAAAATTATCATGTATTCATAAATAGATTATTTAAATCAAAAATAATTTATCAAACTTTTTATTGAAAATTTTCTATAGAAAAATTTAATACTAAAGTGTATAGGGTTGGCCACAACCCACTAGTTTGTATCTTTAAATGGCGGGTTTTGTTACTTTGGTGTCATATATTTTATTACTTTATTTATTACTTTGCTGTTATATTCTGTAAAAAAAAATATGTAAATATAATTCATGGCAGGTCGTAAGCCCTGTAGGTGCCTTGATTTCTCGGTTCTCCTTTAATATTGAGATACCCACTGCTCTTATTTATAACTGTTTAATATTGTGCATATATATGCTATACGATTACTACCGGTAACGTATAGTATATTGGGGGACGATTCGTCCATATAACACGTGTGGACAAATCGTGTAACAGGTACACGTCGATTGGATCGATCCCAATCCAAACGTGCGAAAGTTTCATTCGTCCGGCGGTTCGATTCTGCCCAAACGAATAAAGTGGAACAGGGCTCCAAACCCTCTGTGTTGCTATCCACGAAAGCCATACCTCCAAGACCTCCCAAACAAGGTAATGATTACCCCATATAGGCAACACTTGCCCCCAATAGACTGAACAAGTGAATACTGTTGTGAGATCAGACATATCAGCATAGCTGGCTGTTTGATAACATTTAATAATGGTAATAATAAACAACACAACAATTAAAAAGAAAAACAACACAATAATTCATTAAAACACAAAATCTGTCACAAAAATCGAAGTATTCATTATATCCGCATCGACCTGACACTACAACAGGTACCTACAGAGCTGATAGCTGATGTATATATTATGATATCAATATGAAGTCAATCGGACTTATATGTAGTTTGAGCTGCAGACAGGACACAAAATACAACGTTAATGATGAATTCATAGAGAAGATATTAAATTTGTCTATAGAAAATTTATCAGCTCTATTAGGTTTATGCACTTTACACATACAAATAATGTTAATATGAAGTCGATAGGACTTATATTTTGGGCTGTGGAGAAGACACAAAAAAGAAATTCGTACGGCGTACGTCATATATACAAACACATCACGACGAAACTCATAGTGAACACTCTCTTCATGATACCTATTGAGAAATTTATGTTAAAAAAACGCTTAATAATTGTGAAATCATGACTATTCTATATATCATAATGTGGAGAGTAAAAAACGTTGAACACACTCCATAGGAATTCAAACAGAAACCAACAAAATCTGTCCACTTGAGTCGAGAATATTTTAATGTCTCGGAATGAAACTCTCTGCATAATTCTACATATCAAATAATCACAACTACTAGCCTCGTGAAATATTCCACATAGAAATGTTTGTACGTTTTATGCAAAGTGAAATAAGGTGAAAAAAAAACTACACTCCACATTTGAAAATCCAGTTCAACTCACATATCCATTTCATACGGACCATTCGTGACTCACACACGATCATGCGCTCATGAATATTACACTCACTATCCCCGATATAATAACGTACAAGAAAAATCACAGAAATATGTCAACTTGTATCTGTATGATGTAGACCTCCTAAGAGATGGAGCTCAGCGCACAGTCTTGCGGGAGAAGCACACTTACTGAAAAGAGAACAGGTTTTCAAAACCTACAAGAAGAAAAAGAAGAGTTTATTAATAACAGTTAGTTATCGTTCAGAGATCAAAATTTGACCGTAACTAGTTAAATTTTAATTTTTAAAATTCATTGGGAACTGATCTATGAGAAAAAACAACTGTATTTGTCAGGGGGTACAAAGTTTTCTTTTTACATATTTATTTATTTATCGTATGCCATCGTGAATACACCAAAATCAAACCAAAAAACACACAGTTAAACATAAAACGATCACACACTCAGGTCACATATTGCAAATATTCTAAGAGCCCGCGACTATTAGACTTACGTCATTTTGTGGCCCATAAAAATGTAGTTATAATAATAATTATAATAAACACTTCCTTGCACCCTGCGCAAGTGACGATTTTATTGCCATTTGGCAATTTCTTAAGACTAACCAGTGTTTCCGGCACAGAGAAGCAATATTAACGTGAGAAATTAATTTGAATAAATTTCTCCTCTGCTGGGGATCGAAACTAGGACTTCCGCACAGAAACCAAACGGCTTATCAACTGTGCCACGGCGGTCGGCATATTGGTATTTATTTATTTATAAAGTAAAAAAATTAAAGGACAAATAGCAAAACAAAAACAAGTTAAAAATATAGTTGTAAAATTAATACACAAATGAAAATACACAGACATAAAATAAAAAAAAATAATGTATTAAAAGCAAACAATAAGGCAATACTTCAAAAGTTACATATTATTAAAAAGGGTGCTGTGCATCTCCCTCTTACAAAAGCCAATACCAACATTAAAAAAGTTTATAATTGAGAAATACTTGTAACTTAGACGTTGCATGCGAGCGAGCGCCGAATTTTGTTGTGTGTTTGTAAGATTGTTGCAATAAAAAACACTCGTTGCTCTGGTACTTCTTCGAGAGCACCATGTGAATACTTGTACATTTATTCATATTTAATAGACTGTCCTGACTTACTTGAATTAATAAATTTAAGAGTACAATCGTTTAATAGTAGACAACATAATCTATTCGCAATTTCACCATTTCGTACAAACCTTGGCAAAAATGAAATAATCCGTAAAATTTGTGATGACTACAATAGACTTTTGACTGACTTGGACATTTTTAATTTGAAATATGCAAAATTTAAGCAATTGATTAAATATGTTATAGTATATTCGCAAGAGCAATCCTAGAATCAACTGTGGTCCTTGAATTTATCCCCTTTTTCTCCTCCTACCACCTTATCATAGGTATTTTAATATAACATGCTGCAGGCACTCGTAATTGGAGAGTTGACCTTACATGTTATTTTGTGTTTATATATTTTGTATTTTTGATGTCAATTTCTCTGTGAGTGTTTCTTAAATAAAAAATAAAATAAAAAAATATTTATACTTAAGTTATAGTATAAAAGCTGATATTCTTTCTGTCAAAGGATACCATAGAAGGTAACTATTGGATAATATGAACCCTGAGTAGTGGTGGCCATTATTGAAAATTGATTTTAGAACACGTCATTTATAGTAAAAAGCGTTAAAATATAAAGCGTGACGTTTTAATATTTACTACGAAAGACTATTAGAAAGCTCGCCTTCCATTGACAGACCTTCGCAGACAGACATCTTTGAAGAGACACAGCAATTTGTTAAACAACAAATATATTAAATTGCATAAATTTTTATTTTTACCTGTATTCTTATGAGTGGAATCTTCTCGGGGTCCATTTTTATGGAGTGGCAATATCCATATTCACAAGTAACACAAACACAGATGCACGGTTTAGAGCACAGAACACAGATTCAACGACTTGAGTGTATCACTTTGTATGAAAGAACTGGTTAGTTATAATATTTTTTTATATTTTGAATACTCAAGTGCACACATATTTTTTATCATTCCTCAAATAGAAATAATTATTATATTTATCAGTCATGTGTGCATACATAACAAATACTTTATAAACATGGTGTTTTCTATTAAAATGAAAAATGGTAATTTTTAAAATAAAAAAAATAATAAAATGCCGAATATCATAATATGAAAATATATTCTTAAAAAAAATTTATACCTACTAATCTATAAATTGATATGATGTCGTAATGTACTGTGTGTGTATGTTGTATGGTACAGTATATTATTAACACTCTATTGGTCGCGCCAAATTTTGAAACGATTTTGGTCCCGTTATGGTCTTTTCCCCGTAAAAGCGGTAATCTTGGAAAAAATGTTTTTTTAATTATTTAAAAACAGTAAAAAGGAAACTTCGCTTAAATATATGTTTTATAATTATTTCAAGTAAATATTAGTGACACCTTTTTTTAAATACATCGAATATTTAAGGTGCAGAAGAAGTTTATTTTTTCAGTAAATAATTGAAGAGGTGATTTGGAAAAACTTTTGATATTTTGAATCCATAATAAAAATCTAAACAAAATTAATTGTTGTAATTTATTGTTTTTCAACAACCGTCAATATTAAACTGTAAAAGTAAAAAAAAAATTAAATGAAAAAAAATATATAAAATCAATATAAAAAAAAATTTAAAAAAAAGGAAAAAAATATACTTTTTCATATCATAAAACTTTAAAATAACATGTAAAATTTAATAGAGAGCATACTTGAGAAAAAAATATGATAAATATCAAGTATTTAAGTTTTATTATACAAAAATTAAAATGTTGGAGTTCCGAAAAGCGCATAAGAATTTTGTCGCGCTATGGTCGATTCGACCGACACACTCTTCACACGTCGTTGCACCGATACCTCCCGGTGATAATTGAGATAAACATTGCGGCTCGTCATTATCACGGTATGAGTGAGGAATACACGGGGGGATTTCGAAAAAATCCACAAGTTGACAAAATCACACGCTATTTTAAAAATTTAATGGGGAAAGGACCATAGCGCGACCAATAAAGAGTTAAGTGTGTATGGACAGTGCTTGTGCGTGTACGTTAGGAAGTGTATGATCAATTTTGCTGAATTCACTTTAAAATAATGTTGGTTGACTTACAAAACCAAAGACTTCACCCAATATAACACAGGGATTATCCCTAGCATATTGGGGAGCAAAAGCTCTAATTGACAGCAAAGCGCCAGAAAATGTCAATGTTCTGGATGTACATATAATATTTTTTTATATACCTGCATTAATGTTGTTAAACCTCTTTATGTAGAATGTCATATTTATTATAAATAAATAAATAATAATAAATATCAAATAAAATATATTTTTTACTTCTAAATGCAATGATTCAATAGTTTTTGATAGTTTTGTATTTTTACTTGAAGGAAAAAAGATTATGTTACTTTTATTAATAATTTATATCGTTCAACATTTATTTATTACTTCTCTCTTTAATGGTTTCTCGTGAGATGATTGATTTTCATCCATATAAACAGTGTTATTTCCGCGTGAAATTGGTAAAATAATTTATTACAAAAGGTAAATCTTGGAATAATAATATGTACAGTATAATGTTTCAAATGTGAGAAATGAAATTCCTTTGTGAGATATTTAACAACACAACATATTAAATCACAACTTATTAAGATTTTATGTGAATGAACGAATGTTGAAGTAATACATATTTTGTCATGTAATTATTTCCTAAAGACAAGATTATAATGATACAAAATAGATTACCATACCATAAATCAAATATAAATACAGATTTTAGATCTATGTTCTAAATACTTTAAAGAGTTTAAAAATACCCTTTAAGATACGCTTATAAGCAAATGATGCCTTTGATTACAAGTGGCAAAAAAAACAATCCCTGATAGACAGCAAATAACTTAAGAAAATTATTTCCTTCTATATTAGGTCCTTAATAGTTGATTAGGGTCTTAAAACCGAAACGATCATCCTTAGATAATAAATTAATATTTGTGGGACCGAAATAGGTGATGTTATTTTTATAAAACATCGTTATTAATAGTCTTCGTTCTTTGTTAACAAAAAAAAGTCAATCGAAACTAAAAAGAACTAATTTTTTACTCAAAAAAAAAAAATTTCCAGGAAATACATGAGACTTGAAAAAAGGTAAAAGAAGATTAGATTAGAAATAATAATCCAACAAAAGATATTGAGCTGCTCGACTGTATAAATACAAGATATTTGCCATTCTTTGGAAAAACTAGAGGGAAAAAGTACCACCTACTGCAGCTTATAATCCAGGAAGGAAACGAGGAAGAAGAGGACCAGGACGACGAAGAATTTCATGTAACCTGAGACAGCGAATAAAGTGTTCATGTGACCTGAGACAGTGTATAAAGTGTTCATGTAACCTGAAACAGTGAATAAAGTATTCGTGTAACCTGAGACAGTCAATAAAGTGTTCATGTAACCTGAGATAGGGAATAAAGTGTTCGTGTAACCTGAGACAGTGAATAAAGTGTCCATGTAACCTGACAGTGAATAATTTAAACTGGAACTTGAAGAAGTATGACTGGGCTCATTTGAACAAATCGAACGCAGTGCTTTAGCACTTGTATTGATAATATTAGTTAGAGCAATCAAACTAAGATCAGTGGAAATCTCATCGAATCTGAGACCAAGATGACTCTGTCCTTGGCTGGAAATTCCAGATAAATGATTTGAACCGGAATGTGCACTTTAGTTTTTTTATTTTTGTATTTGCCAATAAAATATTTATCAATTATGCATTATATTTATTTTAAACATTTTGTGCACATGTGCACAATGGAGGGCTTATTGCCATATGACAATATCTTCCAACCAACCATATTCATTTGGTGAGGTAAAATTTTGCTAATGACTCGTTCCAATTTATGTGAGTAAAATATATTTTTATTTTTTTATTTATCACATCATTTACATAATCGTCATTAAAAATAGATAATTCCTGCCCTACTAGGTATACCTGTTCTAGGGCTAGAAGTGTACATATTATTATATTTCACAGGAGACATATTTGCAATAATGAAACATATAAAACAAAAACAATAATAAAACAGATGGGAGAGGAGGGGAGGAGACAATGAAATGATAAGTATACAAATTTAAGTGTTATGTGTAAGGAAAATGATTCTTCAGATTTCTTTTGAAAGCGGAAAGTGTTAATGAAACTTGAAGTTGCGATGGGATGTGATTCCAAAGACAATAAGCTGCTTGTACGGAGAAATATGTGATACTGAACGTTCTTTCAGTATTTGAACGACGAAGAAGCAACTCGTGTTCTGATAGGAAGTGAAATTGATCTCGTAGATAAACTGGAGTGTTGGGATTGTATGACATTGTATATAAGTGTGAGGGTTCAGTATTCCGATATGTGGTCGATTTTTTTTCAATTTAAAAATATATCGAACGCAAGTATTTGTAATCGCTCCAATTTATCTGAAGAGTTCATGATTGAAACATCATGAGTTATTTATTTATTTATTTGGGAAGCCAACAGCTCATTTACATTCTTTATATTGCAATAATTTTAACACATAATTGAGAGCCAATAACAAGCTTTCCATCACTAACTTGAAATTACTGTAAACAACTCATGTATGTAGGTACACGCACATACACATACATATGCACACACATACAATTCGTATGGGATGGGATGGATAGGAGGGTACGAGGGAGGAAGATTAAGAGCGTATCACCTTCAATATTTCGCGACGAAATTTATCGTATTTTACATTGAAGATGTCCACCCTGGCTGAGAACAACGTAACAAAAACACAAACATTGATAACAAATATCAGTGTAATTATGGAAAGGGAGTTATATTGATCAGCATACTAAGATCATTCATATTTTTTAATAGATCCAAAGATGCTCTGGTATACGACGCAAAGTCTTCATAGAGGAGTCGGCACGTGATTAAGAGAAATAAGTGAATTCTAGTTTTTTTGTTGATATTTTATAGGATTGGAGCAATCAACATCATCACTTAAGTAAAATCTATTCTTGGTAAAAAATGTGTTGAATTGTTTTAGAAATTGGTAACAGTGAATTCGTACGCAACAAAAATCTGAATCAGCAAGAATAGAAAAAGCAATATTTCTTCAGTTAGTTTATTTTCAACAATGTATATTTTTACTTTTGAAATATAAACAACCTACGCATCTCCTAGGAATAACAAAATTTTCAGGTATATATTATATTTACGGTGAAAAGTATATCTGAATCCCTGAATCGAGACAAACCTAATATCATTATACGGGTAATACTCTAAAAACATCGTAAATAATTCTACTAACAACCCTTAGTTCGTCGATAAACACAACGATGGCTCTACGATAAAAATAATCTGATTCTATATTTATGTTTTTTATTTATTTAAATTACGTATTACGTTTATTACAAAAAAACAATAAAAAATAAAGAAATATTGCCCCCCACCTGAGTGCAAACTCGTGTGTTAAGGAGACATTTAGAATGAAACGAAATATTATATACACAGAATTATTACTATACAAAATAAAGCGAATATAATTTAAAAATCAGCATAGAATAATAATAAAACTATAGAATACTCATTCCCATACAATACCTCGCTGAAAAAGTGAAGCCGTTTTATTGGCCGGCTCATGTCAATATATGTATGATTCTGTTGGTAGACATTATTCGTATAGTACCTACTACTCGTTATGACTACGTAAATAATTTTGCAAGCAGTTAAAAAATTCCCTATTTGGAGAACATATCACGCAGACGGACAAATGATTACTGAATGCTGGTAGCAAAATGTTGACCAAATTAGTTAACATAAACCAGTCGCGTTTACTGCAGGCTAAAGAGTATTCTATACTATTATTAATCTATGCAAATCAGTCAAATCTACTTTTTTATTTTTCTGATGAATCCAATATATTCTGTTGCCAGTCTCAAATATATTTTCAATTTAGTTCAACCACACCACCCCACTGTACGTGTAAATATAAACAATCTTTTTGATAATTCTAAATATGAAAAATTAATGAGAATTCTACTTATTAATTCGTATTATAAGGTTGACCGTTTTGCCGTCAAAATCTAACGGAAAAGACCGTTTCAAAAAACGCTTTTGTTCAAAATTCTCCATGATTATATGATTTAAAATAAATAGAATTTCATGGACGCTTTCATAATATAATTGCTGTCCCTAAATAAAGATAATTAATATCCTTGTTAAAATAGTACATTCACATTTTCCTATATTCCCTAAATTAAGCATAAATGCTTGTGCTATGGTGAACGAAATCGGTCTTGGCAGCCGCGGTAAGGTTCGAGTTTGCTATCACAGTTCATCATTTATTACGAATCCCAAAAAAAATATATTTTGTTTACTTATTAAAGCGTTTATTGAAATCAAAATTTACACCATTAAGTTATTTTAGAGTTTACTTATGTTTGTTGAATTAAATTTAACTTGAAACATTGAAAATATATTTTAATATAAATTTTCATTTAAAATAAAGTCAATATCAAAATTTGGTTAGTTTATAATTAACAAAATATGATATATTGCAAAACGAATTTGAAAAATCAAATTTTTTAAAACAAATGTAAACCAAGATATATTGAATGTTCCTATACAATTTGATTAAAATAAATTATATTTTTACTATTTAAAACGTAAAAACAGTTAAGGATATAAAGAGTGGTATATAAACGAGGAATGTGAACGAAGAAAGAAATGAGAATGTGGCGTTCGGTTTTATAATCCTACCCTTAAAAAATCTAATTATTTGGAAGAAATTTCCTGATGGCAATAAGCCCGCCACTGTGAGACAAATATATTTAATTTTAAAATAAATATTTATGACTCCATCCGAAAATGTAAAGTTTACATTCTATTTACACATTGTAAAATAATTACAATTTTGTTGAATAAGTAAAAAAAAATATATAAAAACTAAATAAATAAACTTAAAAAAAATATTTTGCTATCAAGTTATTGACTGAGTTCGGTTCGAGAATTGGTTCATTTAAGGTTAGCATTTATTTCTCAAAAACAAACAAAAAAAACTATAAAATACTTCATTCAATGTCAACATTTTTATGTTTTTCAAAATATAAATTAGCACTGTTTGATTTAAAATTCCATTTAAAAATATATAATATTGAAATTTATGAAATATACGACTATTTTAATAAATTCATTTTTTCAATTAACACTTGTCATGCGAAGAAACGTGTCGTTAGAAATATTTTTACAGTCAACCTTGTGGAACATTTGAAGTTATTTATCCTAAAAAAATCACGATAGAGATATTTTATAATTTATTAAAATTTTTAGTAAAACTGTTAATAAGAAATAAACTTGTTTTCATTTCACATAAACTAAACCAGTATTCATTTTTATACTGACGTTTTAACACCACACACAATTAAATCACTTTGTAATTGGTAAAACAAAACAAAACACCATTAGAAAATACTAAAAATATATATTTCAAATGTTTCTTAAATTTATAAGCTCTGATTTGAGTATTTAATATCAATTAAATTAAATATTAGGGTTATCTACGAATCGACATCGCTTATCGTAGTGGCGTAGCGACGCCAATATATCGTCTACGAGCGACGCCGACGTCGCTACTGAACGCGTCCACCGTGTTACTAAGAATACCCTCCCGTGATATTGTTATTTCATACCAGGGATGATACGACGCGAACTTTAATCAGTGTCGGCGTAATTGAAAATCATTCTGTTTATTAAATTTAATACAGTAACTCGCAGGTGCACGATTTCACATCGACGTCAAATTGGTATGCTGTATTTAAGAGGTATGAGAACTTGAGTTTTTTTTTATTTCTAAATTAAAACAATTATTTGATAAGTATTTATATTTATATATATACCAAATTTAGATATATTTTTTTTAAATAACAACTCTAGTTTTCTATTGCAATATTTTAATGTTTGTAACAGGATGAACATTGTGCCTTTTATATATTTTACTAAGATACAATAACAGAACACTAGTAAATTACTAATAACTCAATAAATAAGTAGGTTAAAAAAATAAAAATTATTCTTCAAAAAAATACTAAGTAATGAATATATTAAATAACATACGCACCTATTTCACGTATGAAATATAATTAACAAAAAAAAATACGGTAAGTTTTTATTATATTGGTTTCTTGGCATGGTTTCTATGCGAGCGTCCTGGGTTCGATCCCCAGGATAGACAAAATTATTTAAATTAATTTCTCCCGCTATTATTGGTTGTCTGTGCTGGAAACACTGATTTGAAGAAATTGCCATATGGCAATAAACTCGCCACTTGCGTAGAAAGCAAGAAAGTGTTTATTATTATTAATATTTTCAATAAATGAAAAAAAAACTTTTAAGATTTACGTCATTGATCTTTTTATGTACTCCAAAAAAGGTATTTGACACCCGTCTGTATCAAAATAGGACAAATATACTTAACATCTATTAGTTTTTTGTTCTTTTTTACATAATTGAGTTATGTATCTCTTTTAACTTATAAGTAATTTTAATATATAAATTAAATAATCGACTTATACTTATTTTCCCTAACAGATAACTCATTTCGATATCTTTTGACTTAACTGGTTTTTCCTTTCGCATAAGATATAACGGAGCTATTCCTAGGTATCTAAAAGTATTTGATACGAATCAATAAAAAAAGCAAATGTAAAGTATTGAATTTTAAATTTTCTTTCACGATTTTATCCAATGTCAGTTGATTGGATTTTTATTTGATAAATATCAGGTAGACTCTATCCAATCGCATTCAATGAAACGAGTCGATTTTATCAAATATAATTTTAATTAACCACGTGTAAATAATTTATCCTGCGTCCCTGAAAATCCATTATAGGTACATCGCTGATTTAATAATGAATATTCACCAAGGTGATGTATTCATATTGAAGAGCTATTGTTATTATTGCTTATATTTGAGAGAGAATTATATATACCGAGGAGCAGTATACCGTAAGATATAAACAATTTCGATATAAACCTCTCATGATGTTACTTTAATTTATATGAATTATCAAAAGATACAAACTGAAATCATTTGATTTCAAGGACACTTAGTAATAAATTGATTTGATATGTGTATTTGATGATAGCACTTGTGTAGAGATAAGTTTTATGTTCTTGATACTCAAGATTTGAATCAAACATTAATTGAGTAGCTTTTGTCTTTAATTATTTACTTGGCTCATTTATTTATTAAATTATAGTAAAACTTCATAACCGAAGGTCTATTGCCAAAAAGTATTCCCTTTGGAGATGGGTGGTGGCAAAGCGGTTAGCGCGCTTTGCATTATGCTCAAGGACACATTCATCCTCAAGTCAATTTTGTACACAGTAAGTACTTAAAATAAAAAAAAAAACATTTGAAACAAAAAAAAATGGTGTGGTATTTGATACCACTGAATACATAGGTATGTACTTGCCCAACGACAGTCAATATCGGGTCATGTCGTTAGTTGTCGTAAATCTTCGATTATTCTTCGTTCAACCATGAAAGCGTTCACACTATGTCAAACAAGGTATTTATCTGTATAGAATACGCGTGCGAAATTTAAGTAATATAATTTTTTATAATTATTATAAAAATATATTGATTAATGTAAAATAAACAAATAAGAAAAAAAGGAATAAATACATAGAATTATTTTCTTATATATGAGGTGACGGTCTTCTCGCACAGATGTCACCTCTGAATTGCGCTAGAATACTATTTCAGTTTTGACTTGTTAACCTACTTGTTCCAATGTATATGGCGCAGGATAATAATATATCTAGCGCAGTTCAGGGGAGACATATGTGCGAGAACACTGTCACCTCGTGTATAAGCACTGTTGCTTTCATTGTTTACATAAAAACTAACTTCTCAATAGATGGCGTTACAAAAAGGTTTATTCGTTACTTCATAAATGGCGATGGTAAAAATAGTTTATTTATTTATAAACGATCTGTTTCTCATTATCAAAATATATAGAACTTTCACAATTGCATTGATAAGGGAAATCAATAAGAAGGCATAATTGGTGAACGTTGCGCAAGCGCATAAAGTGATCACGTAAACCAGCCGATGACATATCGTACCTAAGCCCTGTAGGTGCCTTGAGTTCCTGGTTCTCATATAATATTCCAACTTCGTCTCTATTGAGATGTTAAAAATTTGACAAAATATTATATTTTTGTTTTTTTTGTTATTTCTTAATATAAGAAATTTACCTGTAGTTGAGTGATGGCAGAGCGGTTAACTAACTAATGAAATGTTAGTAATCCAGTGGTCGCGAGTTTGTATCCTGCCACGATCGATTACGTTCACCTATATCACAAGCATTAATGCTTAGTTAGGTGAAACGAGAGATTGATTATTAATATATTGATTATTTCAATTAGAGAAACATTTTTATTTCTATATTATGATATTAAGATTTCCGACTTTGTGTTTTCAAACATCCCTATCTGTTTTAAATAAGAAAAAAATTGTATTGAATTTGATACTCACAATTAATCTGACTTATTACTTGAGATATTTTTTTACATAAAAATATCGAATATTTTTATTATTGCATATGCGCAAACATTGGATTTTTTTCCCTGTTATTTACAAAAAAACCAATTCTCTCAATAGATGGCGTTACAACAAAAATAAATAAAAAATAATAAGAATGTTGTTCATAATTTCACACATAGATGGCTGTAGTAAAAATTCCTTATTTTCAAGCGAAAAGAATTTCAGTATTACAATATATAGAACTTTCAAAATTGAATTGATAGGGATCTCATTAAAAAGGCATAATTGGTGAACGTTGCGCAAGCGCATAAAGTGATCACGTAAACCAGCCGATGACAGGTCGTAATCCCTGTAGGTGCCTTGATTTCCCGGTTCTCCTACAGTAAATATTCCAACTTCGTCTCTATTGAGATAATTAAAAATCTGTTAAAAAAAACATAATAATATATTGTGGCAACCCTTGCATATTCATATTTTATAGTTATTCTTCACCATGCAAAGATATGATGTAATATCAAACATAATATATTATTTCTCTATAGAATGATGTTTGATTGCATATGCATGTAAAAAGGCACTAGGGTTAAAGCGGTTGTTATCACTGGCTTATATTAAAAACATTCAGTTGTATAACAAACAAGCTTTCTCATCAGAATCTGACAATTTAATGAAACTTGTTCCCAGTTAGAAGCCACGTATTGAACTCGAAAACACCAGTGTGTATTACATAGTTATGTAATATTGTTATTCTCGTTACTATTACGTAATAAAAGAAACCTGTGATTTGTGTTTTTTTTTCAAATCTCATTATTTTTTTAATGTGTTTAATATTATTATGTGTTCTTAAAAATTGTGTTGAAGATTTTTGTAACGCAGTTTTATAAGCCGGGATGATTCTAAGTTTGCTTATAGTAAATTTTAGATTACTCTTCGAAAAAATATGTTTAATAGAATATTCTCTCGGCTTGAGAACCACGAACAACTGAAGGTAATCCATTCTACATACTTTAAGGTACCACTTCTATTTAATAATTCATCATATTACGCCGCTTTGTTGGCCCTGTCCGACCTCCACATTGGAATCACCATGTAATCCAGACGACTTGAATGTAAAACGTCTCCCAGAAAGTAATTTTCTTTAACAAAGTTCTTGAATATTTTGTTGTGCTAGGTTGTTCAAAACATTAAACACTGACATTTAATCGAATATTTTTTTATCTTTTTGAACATAATATAAACAAATATATTTTACAACGGCGGGCTTATTGCCGTTAGGCAATTTCTTTCAAACAGCCAGATGCTTTATAGTTGCATATAAGCAAATATTGGATTTTTATCCCATGGGAGTCACTGATGTTTAATGGCATTTTAAACGAGCAGATTTTCATGATTAAAACATGGTTACTTTCAAAAATTGGATTGATAGGGAACTCACTAAGAAACCATAATTGTTGAACGTTGTGCAAGCGCATAAAGTGATAAAAAAAATTGACAAAAAATATATTCATATCATCACGGCATATCCCACAATGTGGGATACCCAGCGACAGGTGTGTGGGTGTGCATTTCTTTATATGTCGTGTATACCCCCACATCAGTCTCGCTTCACATAAAAAGGCACAACATTCAGTATTGATGGTGAGCCTCGTTGCTGAACGATGTGATTACTGTATTTTCGATTATCCGGCTCTTATAGAAAACTCGAAAACAATAATTGAAAAGAATGCAAGTACTATTCTAAGCTATTAATGAAACATCAACATCCGCAGACGTTAATACTAGACTGTAAAAAATCTTGGCCGCAAAGAACCATGACAAATCATTCATGAATCGTTGGTATACTTTAATGAACAATCTTTTATGCATCTTTTGAAACTGGGCTATCTCTTTTGAATACGAATGCAGTTATTGGTGGATCTGGGATAATTTTCCGATCGTGGAGATTGGAGATGCTCCAACAGGACTTTATTTGATTATGACCCAAAAGTACCAACCAATATTAGTGTTATACACCTGTTGAAAATAGACACTTAAATCTGCGCTTTTCTCTGGTTATTTGGAAACTTTTCGTGTTTTCAGAGTTCAAAGGAACTATTTTTCAACCTCGTACAAAATAGTCTAAATTTAAAAGAGAATGAAGCAGATTATAAAAAGTGGTTTAAATTTATTTCTCAAACTCCATAGTATTGCTTTCTGGACTGAAAACTCTGTTTGTCTGTTTTTTATTCACCATGGCACTCTCCTAACTTACTGCCCATACAGACTTTTAGGGTCACCTCTTCTCGTCCTCAGGGTATATACTGTGTGGTTCTGGGTATCGCTTTCATGCCAGCTATTTTTTATAAGGTTCTTGGAGCAATTTTTTATCGAGGTGTCTTTGGTCTGCCTCTGGTTGATAAAAGAGGAAGATTAATATGTATTGCCTTATTTACGGTATGGTCTGGTGGTCTCCTTTTTATATGCTCATACCATCTCAGCTGACGATCTCCTACCTTCCTGTTCACTGTTCATGTCATCATGCTGTTTTCATATTCTGGGTAGGAAATACAGACTGACCTCCATACTATCCTATCCTGATATACATACATACATGTTTATATAGAAAACAAAATATCTTTATTTATTTATTTATTTGTGTTTGTGTTTATAGTTTGATAAGCATTCTTCAATTATACATACTATCGCCATCGAAATTTGGATCTCATGTGTTACACGCAAGTAGTATATTTAAAGGTACCTATATTTAATATATACATTTTTATAGTTAATATTTATTCACATATTAAATAGCATCTTCTATGCAAGGCATCTTTAACCAGCAAATCCGATTTTTTCTAACATTTTTTTTTAATTCTTAATAAAAGCTGAGATAAAAGCTGATTGGTGTGAAGAAATTACACACTGGCAACAGTCAAATTGTATAAACTGTATAAGCCATTCAATATTCAACTTTTTATTTATAATCTTAAATTTGTAAACCAACTGTGAAAAATTCGATTGTCCGCCACCCAAGATAAAAATAAAAGAAGCGATTAATTGATTTTAAGCTTTGATGAATATTGAATGTATCCAATTAGATTCCGTATTTGTAACTTCGATTTTCCAATAACCTTATTTCATCGCTGACCGTGGTGACCTTAATATTATTGTTTTGCCTGGGGTGGAATTTCGTATTATTTCATCGTGAACATTAGCAACGAATAACTTCTGCCTTAATAGATAAACTTTTCATACAACTTTATAGGATAAACATCGTTAACGCTGTCTTACTTACATACATACATTATCTTTGATATTTTGAATCAAACTGATCCCTGATCCTTTTGAAAAATTATTTATTATATTTTGACCTTTCCGATATTTTTACGGGCATGGTAGAAGTCGCACGAAAGTACATAGAATAAATGCAGTTGAAATTGGAAAACAATTTAATTGAAACATAATAATATAGGTCCCTGCCTACCTAACAAAAATAAACATATATTTTTTCATCACTATCTTGCGTCCTGTGCAAGTAGCGAATTTATTTCCGAAAGTATCCATTGATTCCAAATCCTATAAAAGCAAGATTTGCACGAGGAATATTTTTTTTAATAAATTGCTTCCTTGCTGAGCAGAAGCCACAAGGTTTCCTAACACATTTCAAAGTCAACCAAAAACTTTTATTTTAATTTATTTATTTATTTGAATCTTCTTGTACATATAATAAGTACACTGGCGGGCTTATTGCCTAATGACAATTTCTTCCAACCAACCAGAGTTAATGTGAAATATACAAAACAATGTGTACTATGTCAATAAGTTTATCACATAACAAAATAAATAAAGTAGCAGAAGAAAAGTAAAAAAAAACAATTCATAGCAATGATAGGAAAACTAAAGGATAAGGAAAGGAAGAGGAGAGGAAGATGTAATCAGGTGTTGACAGATAAATATTTTTGCTTTAGCCTTTTCTTGAAGATGTTTAGTGAGATAGACGACGTGCTATCAGGACTTAGACTATTCCATAGTCTAGCCGAATGTACTTCAAATGAAGAGCTGAAAAATTCAGAACTATGAATAGGGATAGATAGTAAAGCACGTTCAGCAGATCGAAGTGGACACCCGTGGCTTGACAGATAAGTGAATTTATCTTTGAGATACTGAGGTAAATTTGGATTAAAAAGGACATTGAAAAGTAATGACAAGATATGTATATGACGTCGTTGTCGTATCTTGGGCCAATGAAGAAGATTACGGTAATGAGAAATATGATCGAATTTTTTTAGTCCAAAGATAAAACGGATGCAAACATTTTGAAGACTCTTAACATATCATTTAATATATCACAGATATTCTGACCTGGAAGAGGATAAAAATGGCGGTTTTTCCTTGCAGAGAAAACGCACGATGAAAATGAGAGGTATTTTTTGTTTACATTGTAGTAGCTAATCACATTAAACGTCTCTTCCGTATTTAATCTATTTTATTTATTTATTTATTTATTTATTAAACAAATTTTCGGTACATAGTATAATATAAATAGAAACAAAAAAAACATACACACTTATTACACAGATCATTTAACTTAATCATTTAACTTTATTTTGTAGTATGCCTTTAAAATTGTTAATTCCCAAAATAATTATCTTTTATGTCCAAAGTTGACTATATTTGAAGCAAACCACAAAATCAATATGGGGAGGCTGTTAACTTCGTGTAGATTTACGTTTATTGAAAAAACATTAAAATGATCATACTTTTTTAGTACCTAGTCTACGAAATTGATTTTATACGATGAATGAAAGTAAACACATTGATTTAATAGTAATAATAATAGTAAACTTTATTTAGCCGTAAAAACATATAAAAATTAACACATCTAGTCTAAACAAAAAAGTATAAAAATAATTATTTTTTTGAACAAACAAGTATGACAAGAGTATGACAATTAATTATAAAAACATTATGTAAATTATGGAGAGCATTAATATTTCCCATGACCAAAACCATCCATGTTTACCCATATCATGGATATAAATTATGTTATGGAGTTCTATAACATCTTAAGATATGTATTATAGAACTCCATAAGATAATGATATGATATTCATGATATGGGTAAACATGGATGGTTTTGATTCCGCATGTAGACCAGATTTTCCCCCCTTGACCTAAATAATAAAAAAAGTAATTAATAAAAAAAAGATAAATTCTCGCTACGTGGTTACTTTTTAATTTGGTCGATAAATAAAAACAAATAAAACTGAAATTTTTTCACTGCGCGCAATTTTTTGTTCAATTATTGAAAAAGGGGCAAGGAAAATTTTATCTGTTTTTAGAAATAAATTGTTCATAGAATAATAAAAGTATATTTATTTCTACATATTTGTGAATTATCGCAAATGATATTTTTAAATAAATTTTACTTATGGCCCGCCATTCAATTTCAATTTTCACAATCGGGTTGTCCCTAAAATTTTCCCGCCCCTGATCTAACTTGTCAAAAATGTTTGAATTCTTTACGTGTTATTGCAAACTCTTTTATCTATTAGAGGTTTCTTCCTGATACAAGTTGATGTTGTGACTCGTTTTAACATTAATGAATTCAAGAAGTGATTTAACTCGGATTTTGTATTGAACCAAGAGATTTCCTATGTAAGCGTCTTCGCCTTGGTTAGTTTTTGTGCTCGTTCCACCCAATATGCAAATTCGAGGATGTGGTTCAACCAGTATTATGAGAGATTACCCACGGTGCAAGTTCCAACTTTTTATGAAGACTCCAGATGAAAATTAACTCGAAAAGGCGGGCATTATGCCGGGAAAGCAGAAAGAAAAAGAGAGTAAGAAACATGATATTATGAAGTATACAAGTACACGGGATAAACAAAAACATCAAAAATGACGACATTATAATTTATTTATTTTTCCCATATACTTAAACGTTGGATTTTGAAACAGGGCTTACGACCTATCGTCGGCTGGTTTACGTGACTGGTCGTATACCCTGTAGGTGCCTGTTCCAGGTTCTTCTATATTATTCCAACCTTTCTATTGAGATGTTGAAAAAATTGTCGTAGGTAGTTATTTATTTTCTTTTTGTAGGTACATAACATATAAATACATTGTTCACTGATAGACTAACTGATATTTGACAATTCCAGAAATGAAAAAAAAATCCTTGGATTAAGAAAATTCAGAAAAAAATTCAGAATCAGGTATTTATGGATAAATTCTCCATCTTTAGTCTGTTCTTGAATTCAGCGGATAATAATAATAATAATAATGAACACTTCCTTGCACCTTGCGCAAGTGGTGAGTTTATTACAGAATGGCAATTTCTTCCAATTAACCAGTGTTTACAGCCCAGAGAAGCAACATTAGCGTGAGAAATGAATTTAAATAAATTTCTCCTCTGCTGGGAATCGAACCCAGGACCCCCGCACGGAAACGAACGGCTTACCAACTGTGCCATGGCGGTCGGCGGATGCGTGTACCGACCTTATATCTGGATCTAGACTATTTCATAGCTTGCTCAATGTACTTGGGATGACGAGCTGAGAAATTATGTGCTATGGATTGGGGTAGATAGTGTCAAAAGCTCAGCTTGTAATGAAATCATTCTTCTTCGTTTTCGTTGTCAGCCCTCCTTCGTCCAGCAATAGACAAAGGTCTCCCCCCTGAGACCTTCACAGCTCTCAATCTTATACAGACCGCATGCAACGGCCTTCAGCCACCCGTCTCATATCGTCAGACCACCTTGTTTGAGGTCGTCCAACGCTTCTTTTGTCCGATCTAGGTGGTTATTGCAGCACTATTTAATTCATCTAGAGTTTGTAGTTCGGGCGACATTCCCTGCCCAACTCCACTTTTGGTTGGCAACCCTTTAAACATCGTCGGTGACTTTTGTTGACTCTTATCCACAAGTTGGTTTTCCTATCTCTCAACGAAATACCCAGTATTTTCCTTAGCATGTTTCGTTGGCTTACTGATAGCTTATGTAGCATTATTCACACGCATCAGTACCGGGAGAACCAAGAATCAAAGACTTTATTTTTCAGATAACTAGCGTGCTTCGGAGACTTAAGGATTTTAGGGAGTATCTTTTCAAATTCTTCCCCTTGATAATAGTTAAGTCGAACTCAATAATGATTATGATTATCTACATATTTTTCCTTCAAAAATTCAATTATCATATTGACAAAACTGCCTTATTTTATACGATTGTATATAATATGATTCCTATTTATTATGCTTGGCAAATCTTTTGAGAGGTTATTGACTTCAATTGACTGGCTGAATTTCATATGCCAATATGGATAAAGTTCATTAATAAAACAACAGAAATTTCAAAAGTATAGACGATTTTTTGACCCCAGCAGACGCGAATGTCTGGCGTAAGTTTACGACCTCGAATGTTTTTTGAATTTAAAATTTCACGATATTATGCGTCGTCTATAATGCAACTCTCATTTGCCCGCAAAAAAATACCACGCGCAAAACTTGAAAAAATCCCTTCCAATAAATCTGAGGATTGAAAATAGAAAACACTCGACATGTCACTCCAATTCATCTCCAATCATATTTCATCAACGGGCGCGGAGAGAATTCAATATTTTTTCCCAAAGAACAATATAGAATAACTGCTTTTCCAATCTGTGATTCAATTTTTGTAATTTTTTAGGTTTTATTTTACAAACACGCCCAGTTTATTTGTTTGCTCTTTATGTCTTCTTTTTCTTCTGCTGCTCTGTCAGAAATCTCCAACGTTGGCGATTACTCTGGCGAATCTGGCTCTTTACTCTTCAATACGAAAAAAATATATATGTATCTTAAATTTCTTCATTTTATATATTCTTTTATTATATATTTGACACTGTATCTTATCCCCTTTTAATAACTAAATTGAAAAAAAGAACATCGGGTTCAGTGATATTCTGCTACGCTGGTTCAAGAGCTATTTAACAAACCGTAAGAAAATAGTATCTTTAGAAACTCACCTGAACCAAGAAAAACCGATTACATATGGGGTTCCCCAGGGAAGCATATAAGAACCTATTTTTTTCCTATTTATATTAATAATCCGGCCGTCCTTCCCGTGGACGGTGAAGTAACATGTTTTGCAGATGACACTGTTTTAATTGTAAATGATAAAAATTGGAAATAAGTTTATGAATTAGCTGAAGAAGGCATAAACAATGTAAAAACTTGGTTAGATGACAATTTACTTACAATTAATATAAACAAAACTAAATATATTACTTTTAGTCCTACCCAAGCAGGACAGCCTATTTCAAACGAGTTCTCCATAAAAATACATTGTTGCCCCAATCAATCATCGTGTACCTGCGCCATACTAGAAGAAGTATAATATTAACTAGTTGCATGTAACACATGAGATCCAACTGTCGATAGCGATAGTATGTATAGTTGAAGAATAAGAATCAAACTATAAACCCATAAATCCAAATTATTGAAAATTTTAACACATGTTGGTATGTATGTCAAGATAGGACAGTATGGAGGTCAGTCCTGTTTTCCTACCCGGAATATGAAAACAGCATGATGGTTCTGTATGTATGTTTGGAGATTAAGTACCTATCAAACTATTAAGTCTTCTTACATATTGTGTATAGGCGACTGCCCTACAAATTGTATGAAGCAATGTCGTCACTACATTCAATTTTTATAAAAATTGTTAAAAAAAGTTTGAGTTGTGCTAATACCATGTGAATATTTTTTATAGAAAATTAAATTATCTAGTTGGGGTGTTTCGGCTTTTTTCGATAATTGTAAAAGTTTTGGAAATATAGGCAGTTAAACTCATAAATTTATCATAAAAAAAATATTTTTCTTAATAAAAAATGTTTGAGAAACCCTGGAATTTTTTTGAAAAAACTAATTTGAGATTTTGTATTTGTCTATGTTTGTACCAATTTTCAGCGTTCTACCGTTTATGGTTTCTGAGATATATGGAAAAATAAAATAAAAATTCAAAAGTTGATAACCCCTGACTGAAACAAAAATTCAAAATTCCGAGTATAAAAGTTTTGTAGGCCTGTAACTGTTTATATATTCTGAAATTTTAGGCTCTGCAAAATGAGCGGATCAAAAGTTATAAGGGGGGACGGACACACACACAGACACACAGACACACACACACACAGACACACGAAATGTTCTACTCCGAATTCTGAGTAAATCCGTGTATGGAACATATATGCTGCGAAGCCTCTAAGTTGGTGTTTTTTGACTTCAAAGTTGGAAAAGCTGTGAAAAAAGTAGACCTCTCCATACAATTCTCGCGTATTCTGGCTTGATACATTGTCGATATGTTAAGAGAACAAAGTTCTCCTGAACAAATCGACAGTTGGATAATAATAATAATAATCAAATTTATATAGCGCCGTTTTATGATATCAAGACCATTCCAAGGGCGCTCTCACTTAGTTGTTGGCTCTGCGAAACAAAGTAGTCTTAAGTAATTTACTGAAGGTCCCAAGACTCTGCGCTCCACGTACGTCAGAAGGCAATTTATTCCACTTAATGGGTCCGTTTACACTAAAACCACGATCATAGTAGGCCGCTTTATTGGCTCTATCCAATTCCCTTAAATAATTTATACTTTGTGATTCTGATGATCTCAATATTAAACGTCTTTGTGGTGGTGTATTCCTTTGACATAGTTCTTGAATGTAGTGCGGAGCCAAGTCATGCAGAGCTTTGAAGACCATCAAGCACACTTTATAGTCTATTCGCTCTGGGCATCTCAACCAGTGCAGCTCGTTAAGGAGAGGCGTTATGTGGCATCTTTTGTCAGCCCCATAGATAAGCCTCGCAGCTGCGTTAAACACCAGTTGTAATCTGTTGACACTTGGGCAGACCAGCATAGGTATATAGCGTTACAGTAATCCAACCTAGACACAACAAATGCGTTAATTATTGTCTTTGCCTCATTTTTGGGCAAGCTTCGGCGGATATCTTTAAGCTGCCTCAGATGGTAGAAACATGAGCTAACAGTTTTAGAAATATACATAAAAACTATAAAGCTAATTGTAGAAGCATATTTCATTTGAATCCTTTCCATGCCATTGTCCCCTCACCGATGTATGAGAATTGTCACTTGTCAAAATAATTTTGGGTGACAATAAGTGTCAAGAAAGAAATTAATCAGTACAAGTTTGAAGACCACTGCGTGTGGATGTGTGCACAGAAAAAATAATCAGTGAACCAGGAGTATAGAAGCATCGGTGAGATAGTTTAAAAATACAGTCCACTACCTACCATCTAATACCCATCACCTGATGTTTTCTAAACTAATACTCAGCAAACCCCTTGACTATCGCACTAATGATCTATACAATAAATTTTAAGTTTTTGATCCAAAACAAATATTTTTACATTATATACCTACTAACAAATTTTCATTAAAATAAATTACTGTACCCAAAAACACAACAATCTATAGCTACATGAGCCAGCACCGCTACAAACTATGCTATTCCACGCATTAGAACTGCTTTTGGTCAAAGACACATTATTACAAAGACACATTTTCATTACCCCCAGAATTTATAACATGTTTCCTATATCACTCAAAGAAATTATATCGCTGAAATCATTTGAAAGAAAATGTTCCGAATACATCTTAAACTACGGGAGAACTTAAATGTATCAAATGTTCGACATTGGTCATAATTTATATAATTGTTATTTTTTTTTCTTCTTTTCTTTATTTTTTCGCTAAAAATCCTAATTGTTTTATAAGTTTTATAAATTTTGTGCTGTCTTGATTTGATCTGAGACTCGACTGAATAAAGATGTGACTGACGGATCACATCTATGTATGTTCTGTCAGTTCAATATTCCCAAGAGATACTATTTCAGATTATTTGTGCAATTAAAAAATAAAAATTATAAGATACCTACATACACAATATGTATATGCATATCATGATGACTCTAATTCCATTTTATAATCTGTGTACAATAGTTAAGTTTATATTGTTTAGATACTTTTTAAAAATTAATGCAAATAGGTACATCCTATATATTATGTCTCCTGTGAAATATAATAATATGTACACTGCTAGCCCTAGAACAGATATACGTAGTTGGGCAGCAGTTATCTATTTTTAATGACGATTGTTTAAATGGTGTGACAAATAAAAAATAAATATAAATATATGATTAGTAAACTCCTTAATTATTATCCTTAAAAGGTCCAGTCAATATCTATATTGACTCGTTAAGTAGGTACTCTCATTAAAAAGTCCGGTCATAAACAGTATTGGATTCAATTCTGAAAACGCTTTAAAATTAAAATTAAATATATTCATTTGAAATATATTCACTCCGAAGATTGAATAAAATAAAGGTAATTAAAATGACTGTTCGGGCGTTTAGGTTCCTACCTACCTATATCCCATCCTTTTAAAGTATTGTCACCATGCTGAGACGAACGCTAGTCGCCGCCCGGAGAAGCCATATTATTCAGTTGCATACGATCTATCGCGTGGTACAGAAACCTTCTTCAGAAAACTTCAAGAACGCGCGTTATCATTCATCTTCATTTATACCTGTATCTATTTGTGCTGTGTTTTGTGTATGTACATTTTTCCAGTGCTCTGGTCAGTGTCCATCTAAGGGCGGAAGGCAACCACCAGTAAATCGCCGGAAAGGGGTAAGTCGCTCTCAGTTCTGGTGATAATATTCCCTTGTCTTTTCCTTCCTCGCCCAAGTTCATCCCCAAATTACAGTCCACTTAAACGGTTCGGGCATCGTGCCGGCCAGAGCAAAATTACCAATTCACTGAACCAGCGCCGCAACAATGACATAAGAACAACACTTTGTGTATTATAAAATTGATATAATTTTTTTTTTTAACAGATTTTTAATTATCTCAATAGAGACGAAGTTGGAATATTTACTGTAGGAGAACCGGGAAATCAAGGCACCTACAGGGCTTACGACCTGTCATCGGCTGGTTTACGTGATCACTTTATGCGCTTGCGCAACGTTCACCAATTATGCCTTTTTAATGAGATCCCTATCAATTCAATTTTGAAAGTTCTATATATTGTAATACTGAAATTCTTTTCGCTTGAAAATAAGGAATTTTTACTACAGCCATCTATGTGTGAAATTATGAACAATATTCTTATTATTTTTATTTATTTTGTTGTAACGCCATCTATTGAGAGAATTGGTTTTTTGTAAATAATGAGAGCAACAATTCTTATACCTGAGGTGACAAATGCATTTTTCGCATAGAAGTCACCCCTGAATTGTGCCAGACTTATAAGGTCATTTTTGTCTTATTTACCTACTTGTGCCAATGTGTAAGTAATCGAATATTTTTATTATTACATATGCGTAAACAAACAGGGGAAAAAATCCAATGTTTGCGCATATGCAATAATAAAAATATTCGAAATTGATATAATTTAAAATTACATTTCTGCTGAACACATTTTTGTTTTCAATGACATAAATGTTCATTTGAATTTTCAATTCAAAATCGAACCCATTATGTAAATGATTTTTTGGTGATTTTCTGTACACTGTTTATATTCATAAGATTCCTTAATTCTATATATATTTTTTTTAAAGTACAATAACATCTTAAATAATTTGATGTGATAGCTATGTACATTATAAATATATCGTATAAGACACAGATGAAGCCTTCTTTTAAGGCCATGTTACAAAGAAGTGGTATAGGGTAGGTGTCCATTGTGTAATCCTGGGGGTGGATTTGGGAGTCTGCTGACGATGCAACCGAAGGGTGATACTTAAAACCCCCCCACGTCTCTTGAAACACTTACTGATATAAGTACTTGTGTTAAGTTTAAAGTGTTAAAATTGTACGATAGATTCAATTAACCTCGGGTATTTCAAGCAGAAAAATGAAATGATTATAAAACTTGCTTTATATTTTCAAATAATCAATTTGCAAATACTTTTATTTTAAAAGTTTTACAAAACAATAAAAACATTTTTTACAAAGAATCTAATTACTTCACTATCCGCACCATCGCCATCTATCGTATGACAATCTAACATCATATATTAGGAAATGGTTGGGTAAGGCCCTTGTATACCCTGGATATACAAGGGTGGTTCTAATGTTTCGTATTTTGGACTTTGTATATTTGTACATTTTAGTTCAAATTATACTTTAATTTTACATGTTTTAAATATGTGTGAGACGATGAAAGCTATTATAACAGAATCAAAATTAATGCTCAGGTGATTCGAGCACATTAAAATAATGTAGAATGAACAACTGATGAAATGGCGGAATAAGAAAGAATTGATTGAAAATTGATGCTCCATTACCAAACAAACATTGCCAATATATGATCTCAGAAGAACCAGAGAGACAATCTCGTTTAGAAGGGACTCACTAGCCAGAGTCAAATTGGTATTGACACTGGTTCATAGGGAAGCATGCCAGAAGACTAGGGCTGGAAGCATATGATTACTGTAGAGATTACCAAGAGGAAGAAGAGACTTGTTTACTTCCTTTGTCATTGTCGCGCTCTCTCTCTCTAGAAATATAAAAATTGATCTGATGATGATGATCTGATGGACATAGCGTCTGCTGAAATAAGAGTGTTCATGATATTTATTAGCTTCTCAGGCTAATTCAGGGTGGATAAGTAAGGGGGTTCCATTCGTGGTATCACAAAGTGTGTTCTTCTTAAGAATTGCCACCCTTTACCTTCTAATCACCAAATTACCTTCTAATGTACGAAACACGAACAAATATTGTATACCTATCACCTGATACGTGATATACAACATTTTACCGTGCAAATAGCAAGGATAGTTATTAAAATATTATAATAATAAAAAACTTAGCCAGTAGATTTTCGTATTCTCTTTTGATTGAAGTAAAAATCTACTTCATAGGCCTTGTAGTATTTTAGTTACTTACAATAAAATAAAAAAAGGGTTTTACTAAAACTCATTTTACAAGAAAAGTATAAAAATAATTCAAAATTAAAAAAACTCATGCAATAGGATCAAGATGTACATACAAACTGTTCCTTATTTCAAAGCCTCATCTGTATGAAAACGACAAAGCAAGATCGCGATTTTTAAAACAATTTTAGCCCACACTCTCAACAAAGACTTAATAAAAACTTTGTAGTTTCTTGTTCCTTGTGCTTCATTCTAATACTCTTCACTTATTTTTTCAGTGTCATGTAGCTATTTTGTAAAAAAATCTTGTGTGAATTTTAAGATTTTTCCGTATTTTAATGTATCAAAATTTCACTACGTAAGAATCTATCTCTCGTACTTTCAAACTGTTTTTAAGTATGATCCCGTAGGAATAGGAAAATGAAATTTACAGAGTAGATAAGTTTTTGAAAAATGTTTGGGAATTTTTTTTTTATGTGACCTTCTATTTTTAAATCGCCCTCAAACATTTTTGTCAATTTTCTGATTTGACTTTTTTGGAGATACAACATTTTTTAAGCTATGGTATCAAATTGGATAAATCAAATTACTACATCTAAAACGTACACTATTCAACAATTTTGAAAAAAATAATGAAGGGTGTATCTCAATAAATAGCGTCTCTGTGACCAATTATGTCGTGACAGTCGGAGGTTTTCGAAAAAAATTGAAAAAACTCGAAAACGACAAAAAATCGTAGAACATACATTGAGGTTTTTGGATAGCCATAGAGGTCCTCTATACCTGGTTTACCGATTATCCATACGATTATCCACCCTGTATAAGAATTAGGGGTAGTGGGGAGGGATAAAGGAGTTAGGTATTCTATGCCTCATATCACTGCGTCATTGCCGATATACTCCAGCGATATTGCGGATATGTGTTATTGAATGTATCATAAAACCTTGTATTTTACTGCTTACAGATGCGTGGAAAGAAATTTACAAACGCGTTAATTTTACGTAAATCTTAGTGTACAAATTGAGATATTTCACTCATTTAATATGGCCAACCCGTTAGAAACACATATTGCACTAAAAATTCATATGAACATCGTTGTTTGTAGGTTCCATAATATAATCACACAAATCGCTTAGGTAAATAGATATAATTTATACCCGCGATGTATTCCTCATATATCTTTACCATATGTTAGTCCTGTTACGGTGCTATGTGCTATAACGAAGACGTTATACAGAGTAGATATACTTGTTGTTATATCACGTGGATATTTGCAAAAGCGGACTGGGAAGTCAGAGGTTTGGAATTATCGGTCCCAATGTATATTTTATTTTCATTTTTTTTATATAACCGTTTACATTTCACTTTAGGTACATAATAATTTGTATTTATGTACAATATATACTATATCATTTGCATAGTATATGTTTTAATTATGTATCTATATTTTTATGTTGATTTTTGGTGCATTCAAAAATGTATGCATTAACTTTAATTCTTTTTTTTTTACCAAAAATTAGTTTTGACCCTTTATTTAGGCCAATTGAACATGTGGTCGGTATGAAACCGGACGAATCAAAAACACGTAATTCATTAAAGTGAATTAACATAATTAAATAGTTAAAAATAATCTTGCAATTTCTTATTAAAATAAATTGACCATAAAAAATATTAAATAAAATCGGAATTTGGTCGCTTAAGGTCTAACGACGCGTAAGTCAATATCGGCAACTGTTCAGTAGAACAAAAAACTATTTAAAATTCTTATTATATGTCATTTAAATATACTTTCTTTTGAAAATACTAATTAAATAAAAAAACATGCCAAGTAACGCGGCTTTGTGTTTTTATATTTTTTTCAAATGTCATTATAAGAATTTTAGAAAGTTTTTTGGGCTCTACTGTAAAGTTGCTTATATTGACTTACGCGGTGTTAGTCCTTAAGCGACGATTTGTTATACTTGGTTTAGATTTATTTCAAACAATTAACTAGGGCAGCGCACTAGCAACTTAAAATTACCATTATAAGTGAAAATGTATCCAAATGACTTGACGTTCAAGAATGATTGTCTTATAATATATTTTATTTCAAAACAGTTAAACGTGAATAAATTGGTCAATACACAAAGATAGTAAACGTTTTTAAACTAAATATATAATGCTATTCTTACATAGTTTTCACTAGCATTCAATATATTATCAGGTTTTCAAAGAAGTCATAAATGAAAACGCGATTTCGTAGCCAAAGATCAAATGTTGGAAATAATATACCTAATAGAACAACTCTATAGTAAAACAATTGAACAACACCATTACATTTATCTCCGCACTGAACACTTCAATTCTCTCCTAGGGGATATAAAGTTATTGAACAAATACAAGTTGTTCAAAATAAAATTCAATATTCCTTTAAAAGAGCTTGAGTATATAAATGTATGTGTGTATGTGGGGATGTATGATATAAATTCAACTGTATAAAATTGTATATAAGAAATTTAATATCTAATTTAATGTTTACTAGTTGTATGAAACACATGCGATCCAACTGTCGAAAGCGATAGTGTGTATCGTTGAAAAATACGTACCAAACTACATATAAACTTATTAATACAAATTATTGAATATTTAAAGATATTTTGTTTTCTATACAAAACATGTAGGTATCTATGTAAAGGATATGATAGTATGGTGGTCGGAACTTTTTAACTACCCAAAATATGAAAACTACATGATGGTATGTATGTCAGTTTGAAGATTAATTATCAAAGTATTGAGTCTTCGTAGATATTGTATACTGCCATACAAATTGTATGAAACGATGTCGTCACAAAATAAATTTTTTATAAAAATTGTTCAAAAAAGTGTGAGCTGTAGGTACTACTATAATATAGATATCTTTATAGAAAATTAACTATCTAATTGGTGTGTTTTGGTGTTTTTCGATATTTAAAAAAAATTAAAATAGGCCGATTAACACATAAATTTATCATGCAAAAAATGGTTTTCTTAATAAAAAATGTTTGAGAAACTCTGAATTTAAAAAATAATCAGCGTTTAACTTTTATGGTTTTTAAGATATATATGGAAAAATAAAACAAAAAATCAATAACCCTGAAAAACCGGGCAAAAACTTATAAGCCGTTTGTATTTATTCAAAATGCATAAATTGAATCTAAAATTGTTTGCTTTTATGCACAATATTCCTGAAAAAAAACCACGTCACTGAAACCGAGCACGGCATATTTAGGTGCGATATGTGTTACAAAATACCTACACATTTAACAATATCTCACGCAAGAATGAATTATTCAATTTTTTCCCCGAAAGTCAACCAAAATTTTCAATGTAAAGAATATTTTTAATATATATGCATGGATGTGCAATTTTTTGTTATGTAGTTCGAATAAAACATTTCTCGTATTGAATAAATTTCGATTTATTTATATTTAAATAAATGCTTGTACTAAGGTGAACGAAATCGGTCGAGGCAGGATTCGAACTCGTGACCACTGGATTACTAGCCCAGCGCGCTAACCGCTCTGCCACCGACCCATCTTATTATGATTAAATTACTTTTCATAAAAAATACATTTGGAACGGCGTGAGCATTTTTTTTATCAACTTTTTTAGGTTCAACCGTTTATCAACCAACAATTTATTTTACTTTAATCTGGTTAAAGTAACTTGTACATCCCCAATCAATATATCATATTATATAATGTCGACACAAAATTTTAAATTAAAAATCGTATTGCTTAACTTTTTAAAGTCAAACAACATCAAACTTTAATTGATTTAATTTTAACAAATTCAACCAAACTATGATTCAACCACCAAGGCAACAAGCACTCTCTGTAGGGTGAATTGCCATGAAACAAAAAAAAAACTTTTTTGGGTGCGCCTTCTCGCGGGTTAATTTTATTTTCACTGCATAATAATAGATAAATATTATTCTTGTCCCATAAATAAGTTTCCACACATTCAATAGGGCAATAAAATTGATTTGTCACAGTTGTAAATCTTAATTTTAAAATGTACTTTTTTATTTCTGTAAAATATTAGTTAACATTTCTCGTATTGAATAAATGTCGTTTTATTTTTTATAATCATTTTTTTATATCATTGTGACTATATTACTTTTGATAAAAAATACATTTGGAACGGTGTGGGCATTTTTTTAATTTAACTTTTTTGGGTGCTCATTCCCGCGGGTTAATTTTATTTTCACTACATAATAATATTTAAATATTATTCTTGTCCCATAAACAAGTTTCCACACATTCAATAGATAACAAAATGAAACAATTGAATTGTTTCATTTTGTAATCTTAATTTTACAATGTACTTTTTTATTTCTGTAAAATATTAGTAGGTACCTCACGGTATCTCAAAAACAAAATTCTCCAATCATGGACTTCAACTCCGAACTGCTTAACGTACAACACTATTTATTTTATTTATTTATTTAAGATTTGGTACACGGTTAACATACAATATATGTACATAAACATAATATCAATCACAATAAATCAATCCTATACACAAAAATCCCACAAGGCATAGCCTGTCTGTGGGTATACCAATTAAAAAAATATGCAAAATTATTTCGAATCCATCCATATCCATAATACAGAATTTTTCAGCTCGTCTTTCGAAGTAGGTACCTACAATCAGAAAGATTATGGAATAGCCTAAGTCCGGATATTGCGTCGTCTAACTCACTTTGTATTTTCAAGAAAAAAATTAGGTAGGAATATTTATCCCTGAACACCTGATCCCGATTTCCTCTCCTTGTTCTTACACTATCCTTTTTTTGCTATGCAGTATTTTCATTTTGTTTCTGTTTTAATTGTTATATTCGTGTAATATATACATATTTTCATAGATTTACATTCAAAATTTTGTCTTTCTTTGTAATATGGTTGGTTGGAAGAAATTGGCTAGTGGCAATAAACCCGCCAGTGCGCATTATATATTTTTTTATATTATGTAAAAAAGATAAATAAATAAATAAAAAAAATAAAATCGTTCTTCATTTTTTTATTTCTTTTTACCTAGTCCGCGAATATCAATCGTCAAACTCCTGAATGGAGGGATGCAGATGTGAGATGTGTTCTGCGCACGCGCCAAGTCCAGGATATTTGGCGCCACGATGGGTTTATTTAAAAACAAGGGTGACATCCCCTCTACTGGAATGTCAAACAGATATCTGTATATACAGACAATTCGCAATAGGTATGTATGTATGTAGGTACATAAATACTATCAATAGAAATATATTGTGACATTCTTTTTCAATTATATTTTTATTGCTTGACAAAAAATAGTCAAAAGCAAGTCATATTTAAATAGTTTGAATATTCATTCATTCATAACATCACGCTATATCCTACAGTGCGAGGTAATAATAATAATAATAAACACTTCCTTGCACCCTGCGCAAGTGGCGAGTTTATTGCCGTATGGCAATTTCTTCCAATAAACCAGTGTTTCCAGCCCAGAGAAGCAATATTTGCGTGAGAAATGAAGAGAAGAAATGAAGCAATATTTGCGAGGTAACCAGCGACAGGTGCTAGAGTGTTCATTACCCCATAAAATGAAATCATGAAACAGTCTCGTCTCCCCTTAAAAGACGCTACAATTAGAATGGATGGTGAACCTCATTGCTGAACTATGTGAGGTGTTATTTAGCAACTTGTATATTCGACACTCGAGAACAAGGATAACAGAAAAGAGTGAAAGTACTATTCTAAGGCGGTGCCCCACAGCATAAATCATGCCTCATCAAATTTCGTTTAGATGCTAACAGTACAAATTTTTTTTATTGTTTAAGGAATAATTGTTTACAAAGATATGAACTTGTAACATTCTTATTTCGTATCAAATGGATCATATTTACTACATACTGAAATCTTCTTCCCCTGTCAATGTTTTAACATTAATTTACTTTAGTTTATCGTAATAATCATTTATTTAATAATATATATATTTTTAATTACCTTGATTTTTTATCGAAATGTCAAATCACACAGTAAGTTTCTACCTTCTCGATTCTTTTCTCGTTGATAGTGAAAGATGTATTTAGACTCACCTGAAACAAAACAAAAATTACTTTAATAAATACATGTAGATAAAAAAAAACCTTTTCCATATATCGTTCACATGGTCAATGGTCATTCCGGGCCCCTGATTGATATTTATATTTTTTTTATTCTTCAATTAAGGATAATATATATTATAACACTAGCTTTTATGTCCCGCCGTTGGCCAAGAATGTAAAATTGTGAAAGAAAAAGCAATCGTTTTTATAATATTGTCACCCAATTATTTTGCAATATCAGACTATGAAAAGTGGTTTGAAATTTGATTGAGTTTAAGTATTGTAAAATGTTCAAGTGATGGCCACAACCCATTCTTTTTTATATATTGCTATAAAGTGTGAATGAAGTATAATATTTATACAATTTCTGCTCGCATGGACTATGCGTAATGGTTTTAAATATGACTGTTTATCAACGTTGTAAAGAGATTGGTTTGGCCACAACCCCCATTTTTAAATATTATCATCGAAAACAAATTGTAATGTGTACCTATTGAAAATTTAGTAATTTTGGATGTTGGGATGTGGTTAAAATTTGATTAAACAAACGTAGGTACTGAAAAGATCTAGTATTGGTCACATCCCATTCGTTTTTATATTTTTTCATCAAGTGTGCATTATATTTTTGCTCAATTTGACTGAAAGTCTTCATTAACGAAGAAGAAGAAGACTTGAACTATAGTAAATAGTTTTTAATTTGAATATAAATGTTGTGAAGAGTTCAGTAATGGCCACAACCCCCATTCTTTAAATATTAGGTGTTGAAAATTATTCAAAATAGGATGATATAAATGGTTTAAATTTAATTAAACAAAAGTATTGAAAAGATTCTAGTGCAGGTTATATCGTCACATCCCATATCCCATTCATTTCATATGTATTTTCATCAAGTGTGCATATCGTTAATAATATTTCTGCACAATAGACTATTAGACTTAAAACTAACCCAAAAGACTAAATAAAAAAGAGAAAAATAAGTATAAGACTATAAGAAATAGTTTGTATAAAAAACTATTCCAATGTTCTACATAAAATAAGTAAAAATACATATACCTAATAGAAGAATTAGACTATTGGAAATAGATTGTATAAAAGCTCACCCAAAGGTCTACAAAAAAGAAGAAGAAGAATATTTAGACTATTGGAAATAGTTTGTATAAATACTGACCAAAAAGTCTACATAAAAGAAAATGAATAAGACTATTGGAAATAGTTTGTATTAAAACTCTCCCAAAAGTCTACGTACTTAAATGAAGAAGAAAAATAATTAGACTAAAGGAAATAATTTTTATAAAAAAATGACCCAAATGTATACATAAAAGAAGAAGAAGATGAATTAGACAATAGGAAATAGTTTGTATAAAAACTGCCCTAAAGGTCTACATAAAATTAAGAAGAAACAGAATTAGACTCCAGGACCCGCCGCTTCAGGCCCTTCAGTACCTCCCGTCCCTTTAATCCCTCATTACGTCCCTTCCCATCAGACCCTTCACTACCTTCCGTCCCTTCAGGCAGTTTCATACCTCCCGTCCCTTCAGGCCCTTTAGTGCATCCCTTCCCTTCATTACATCCCGTCCCATCAGTCGGTTAAGAAAAGTTTAAATCCAGAAACCATCCTGGAAGAACCGCGAAGAGATGAAAGAACATTCTTTTCCCAGGATGCTCTACTTAATAGGTAAAATGACTAAATACACGAAGAAGAAGAAAAAAGTTTAAACCCAGATACCTGCGAAGAGATGGAAGGACAGTTGGACCTTCTTCTCCCAGGATTCTCCAACTTCATAGGTAAAATGACCAAAAATACACGATGAAGAAGAAGAAGAAGAAATAAGTTTAAATCCAGATACCTGCGAAGAGATGGAAGGAAAATTGGACATTCTTCTCCCAGGTTAGTCCACCTTCAAAGGTAAAATGACCAAATAGACGATGAAGAAGAAGAAGAAAAAAGTTTAAATCCAGAAACCTGCGAAGAGATGGAAGGAAAATTGGACCTTCATCTCCCAGGATAGTTCATCTTCATAGGTAAGATGACCAAATACACGATGAAGAAAAAGAAGAAAAAAGTTTATATGCAGAACCCGTCCTGGAAGACCTGTGAAGAGATGGAGGGACAGTCAGACCTTCTTTTCCCAGGATACTCCCCCTTCATAGGTAAAACGACCAAATACACGAAGAAGAAGAAGAATAAGAAAAAAGTTTAAATCCAAAAACCATCCTGGGCATACGCTCGACAATTCACCAAAGTTTCATTATAATCGGACAAACGGTTGATAAATAAATAAATAAAATAATTTTCCTATAGGAAATCAGTATAGGTATATTATTGTTGATTTGTAAGTAAATAGTATTAGGTAGGTACCTTCCTACAACAACCTTCTAAATAAATCCGATTCCTAACAAATTTTATTTGAATATCACATTCTTTCTGTAGCCATGGAAACGATTCGAACACGTAAGTAATATCGAATGGTTCGGATACATTTTTTGAATATGTAGGTACCTACATTGGTTTGTTCGATGCCATAAAAATGAAAATTGTCCGAAATATCAAATATTATATACAAATTATGCAATTTTATTATGCCCATATCTTTACTAATAATTAACAGACTTTTACAATATACGTCTTAAAACTTGCTGTAATGTCTTGTGTTTCATTTTATTATTTCATATTTATATTTATTTCAAAGGTTTATTATTTTCAAGAACATATTCATTCGGTAGGAAAATGAAATATTGTATGAAAAGATATTAAAATGGCGGCATTTATGTACAAAACGCTTACTTTAAAAATAAGTTAAACATTATAATTATACAAAATATTCACCATGTTTTTCACTTAAACGCTAAGTTATACTTGAAAGTAAATTTTTTTCGTGTAAATACGTACTTCTAACTTTTAAACTAACAGATATATGCGTGCAAAATGTACACTTTTTTGACAGATACGACTTGGAAAATTTTGTATGAAAAAAATAATTATTGAAATATTTTTAAAATTCAGCATTTTTATCGCATTATTTTTAGCGTGACACTGCATCAGGTATACAGGTACACGTTCGCACATAAATTAGATTTTTAGATGCTCTTGGTTTTTCAGAAGGCGTGAGACAAACACACACACACACACATACACACACACATACACTAACATTTTGATTGCTTTATTACTTTAGATTACTTTGAATACAATGTTTTTTTTTCCATTTCTCAAAAAGCATAAAATGCTTGGGTTGAGAATATCAGTAAGTACTAATACTTATAGTAACGATTCAATTAAAAAAGATACATAAAAACATAACAAAATACATTAAATCAACAATATTATATAATATGGTTATTCAAAAGATTAACCACATGGAAACAGTAGGTTGAAACATTAATTTGTAAAACTGGGACAAAAAGTCAGACCTAAAACAAAGAAATTAATATCAATAATTGGGAAGTCAGATGACTGGAATATCCAATAGATACGAGAACAGAGAGATATAACCTTCCAAAGGAGATCTGCATCTCGTCTCTTCATCCCGCATACATGGTCGCAAGCGCATGTGGCTCACCTTTTCTGGCTGGTACTCTGGTCGCCTGTGCTCGTGGGCCTGGATTCGTGAATCTAGTGAAACCACAATTGCCTTTCTAATTTGTATCTCATAACCATAATAACTAATTAATTTATGCTTCATGATTCTACTAACTCTTATATAGCTTATGATTAGGACCTAATCATTAGGTATTTCACAAGTACTATGTACCTAAATATCAATTCAACACGCACCCAATAACATGTTGCCAAATTTTGATGACTTTTGATATTTATCGTCTCAAAGATCGAACCCGGGACCTTTGACAATATAATTTTAGATTTATAACACAGGCCAACAAAAAAAGTATGGTGCCTAGGATTTTATAACTTATTTTACATAATTTTGGGGCGCTAAATCTAAAAATGAAGTTATTTTTTCTACATCAGCTCTACTCTTTTGGAAATCTCTACTTATGAATCTTAGTTTTATATCAAATTACTTACAAGTACATTCGATAGATGGCATTCCTTGTCTAGTATATAAAGTGACATTAATTCCTACCTACTTCTGCGATATTATTATCTTTAATTTTTATTACTTTTTTATTTTAATAATGGTTGTAAAAATCTTATTTAATAATGGTTGAAAAAATTCAGGAGATCGAATTCATATTTATTCAGCTGCAAATACCTTCTTCTTTCTCTGGTTTTAGGCCGAAAGCCTGTTGTGATCTGGATGTCCAGCTGTCACTCCATCTTTTTGCTGGTCTCCCCCTTGCTCTACGAGCCTCCGTGACTTCCTTGGAGACAATTTTGGGTAGTCGATTGTCTCCCATTCTCTCGACATGGTCTCTCCATTGACGCCTTCGCCCTTTACCCCAGCGGATGATGTCGTCTATATCGAATCTCCTCCTTATATCCTCATTCCGGACTCTATCCACGAGCATTACGCCCACTTTAGAGCGCAGTGTCCTCATTTCAGTGGTCCGGAGGAGGTTTTTTGTTCTGATAGTATCGACTCTGGCTTCGATGGCATTTTGTAAATTCTGGTTTTACTTTCTGTGAGCATACATTTGTTTTTCTAGACATTATCCCTGAGGCAGCCAGCTATAACGGCCAAATACCCCAAATCACTGATGGCCTGTGTAATAGATTACTTTTGTATGACAAACAACAAAAACACGATGTTTGTGAAACGATATATCTCAATATTGCAATAGACCTTCAACAGAAATTTGAAATTTAAAGAATTGTTGTCTTGAAAGCTTATATAATCAAAAATATACGAAAAATAGTGGCATATATATGTACATAAGTGGTCTAGCTCCCCTATTAGCAATCTTTAATTGTATTCATTAATTCATATTATGTTTATTTTGTCGATTGACAATATTCTTGATAAGACTCCATTGTACATATTATGTAGATTTATTATGAATACATATGAAAAAAAAAATCTTGAATTAAATTGAATTGATTATCGACGCAAATCATCAGAATGATACAGACAGAATAAATTATATATAAATAGTACCTACGAAAACAAAGTGTTTTTTTATTATTTTACATTAACATTAGATAGATCGACATTTATTAATATTATTTATTTTTGTAGTATCTATGTTAATGTACAGTTTGTTTTATTTCCATGAATAAATATCGTCTCCACCATTATTATCAAAGATCTAGGAAAATATTCTACCCACATAGAATTATGGGAAAATCCTCTATGGAGGATTATTTTAAAAATAACATTTCAAATACCCTGTCTATATACAAAAAAATAATCTCTTTGCTATAGACATGCATCATTCAGTTTTGTATGATGCACTCATAGAATTATAATGCACTGATTTGCATGGATAATTTAAACCCACCCAAACCCACGCAGTCTGCCATTTAAAATTACAGTGGTTCCTAAAATGTGAATCGTTTACAACACGTTCATGATCATTTATTAATTTTTCAGGTCGTTTGCATAAAAAAAATATATAGCACGGCTATGAATAGGTATGCAAAATAAAAAAAAAACTTCAATGCAATCAGGAAACGTAGCGAGTTAATTGTTCGATGCCTATTCTTTTCAATTCGACAATATTTTAAACATTATTGATTTACGATATGAAGACTTGTCTTTCATCAGCAAATTTCACACGAAATACGTATGACATTCGACAAGTGAATTTATTCGCTATGTTTTATGCGGCATATCGAGGTGGTGTTAGGTTTAGTGTAAAGACACAAAGCGATGCGTACAGATATTCGTTCGTTTCACAGATTATAGTTATAAATGACAGCTCCTGATACGTAACTTTCACTCTACATTCTGTAATACGTAAAGATTAGCGGAACTTATCGCAAAATATAACACGTGAATGGGAATAAGGCCCCAGGTTTCGGAAAAATTTGCTTAAAGTAATCTACACATAAAGTTGATTAAAGAAAGATTAAGACCAGCGTCATACTTTAGCAATTTTTAAGGTTTATTTAATCGAAAAATAATATTAATGACTTTGACAACAATTAATGACATTTTCATACTAAACAAATATTAACAATTTTTACTCCTCGATAACCCAAGGGGAGATCGTGGGGAGTTATGATTTCGCAATTTTTAAGAGTATTTATTTATTGCAGATTATCAACTAGTATCATGCTGAGATTGTATTCTGAAAATTCACTATGTATCTGTGTGTGTGCTATGTGCTATGTGCTATGTACGGCGTGTTTATTTTACTTTATTTTATTCAAATTTTACAAATATGTTTATCTAATAATCGCTTGGATCCTATTAGATTTTGGATATCTCGATAGTGCTTCTTATTTTTTTTAAACTGTCAAATATTTGAAAGTGACCCCAAGCTCAGGAAAATTAAAATTAAAAAAAAAATATTTTCAAATTGGTAAAAAGGCACATCATTTTCATCAAATGGCATTGAATAATTATCGAGCGGTGATAGCCCAGCGGTAATGTCTTCGCCTCACATGCTTGAGGTCGACGGTTCGAATCCGGGCGGGGCACGCACCTCTGGATTTTTAAAAAATCTATGTGCGGATTTATATCACTAGCTATGTGTAACCATGATCCAATTTGTCTGGTTCCCCTTTCTAAGGGTTAGGAAGGTCAGATGGCAGTCGCTTCAATGTAATAACCAGACTCGCCAATTCTAGGATCAAGGTCAAAGCGTACCCCGATAGAAACGGGACAAAAGCGCTAAGGGGAAAGAAGGCATTGAATAATTATCAAGTTTTCATAATAAAATATTTAAATCATATATAATTTTTATAATCTCATTTCATGAAAATATTAAAAATTTTCCATTCAAAATTTTAATACTTTACGGAGTGACCTGTTAGTGATGAGTATAGCTTTGGCCACAACCCACTCGTTAATGATGAAATATAGAGAACTATAAAGATTGGATTATAATTGAGTAATGATATATGCATTTTTAAGTTTAAGCCAAGCTAAGAACGCATTGAGAACGAGTAATGAGTAGCACTCCATTTCATCCATGCAGAAATTCTTATATTCCCATGGTAATTTTTTATTTTTATTTATTTTATTTATTTTTGGTAACAAACAATCACAATTACAAAAATACATTAAATAAGACAATTACCCACATATGGACCAGAATATGTCACACTAATAATACAAAGTTAATAAAAACATTTGAATGATGGTGTATCTGAATCAAAAGGATCTAGGTAGGTGAGGATTAAAAGGGAAGATTTACAATATTATTTATTTATTTAATTTTGCTTCTCGGGCAACTTACAGGTACTATGTCAAATATTAATTTAACATGCACCCAATAACAAGTTGCCACATTCTGGAGACTTATGATATTAATCGTCTCACAGATCCAGACTGAAAACACAATTATAAACTGTGTCTCCACCGGGAATTGCACCCGGGACTCTTGGATCAGCAGTCAGATACCCAACCAACTGAGCCACGAAGGCCGATTACAATATTACTACATGCGACATGCCACCATGATGAGAACTCGATCATTATGTTCGAATTTTTCAGGCTATCCCATTAAGGCGGTTGATTGTCGTGCAAGTTTGAGCACTCCAGAGACTATTTTGTGTGGGTACAATTCGCATCATCTGTACCTATGTCTGTGCTATCTTCCAGGTGAGAATAGTGCCGTATCGATCCGGTAGGGGGCAGGTTATGTGACGCCAATAGAGAGACTCCGGCCTCCGACAGAGACTATTAATCCCACAACGATGCTTTGTATGGTTCCGACATGAACTCTGATGCAACAATATAACAATATATGTAGGTATTATTCATTTGTATGTACAAACGGCCACCTCTTCATTAAACATACTGCACTGAACATTTAACATGACCTCTTGTGAACTTTGGTTGTTTGACGTTTGTGACGTATTCTTTAAAACAATGAAAACATTCATAGTCATGGAATAAAAAAAATTGTAAAGGTTGTCAAATAACTAATTTAAATCAGGAGAGTCGAAAATATTACCGATTAATATAAATTTGAGAAATTGTTTTTTGTAAACAATAAAAGCAGGATTTCTTCATAATACAGTGGTACCTCGACATACGAGTTTAATTCGTTCCGCAACCTTGCTCGTATCTTGAATTACTCGTATCTCGAAGCGAATTTCCCCATACAAAATAATTAAACTACCATTAATCCGTTCCAACCCTCAAAATGTCACCCCAGTTATTTTTGTTACGTGGTTTTGAATGGTAAAAACGTATTTATAAATGACAAATATTTATTGTACAAAAACAAAAAAGAGAATGTAAAGAAATAAATTAGATATCCTCACTGGTCTTTGCCTTTTTCGCTACATTTTTCTCGCTTTCACCTGTAGGCTGTTTAGAAAAAAACATGTCCAAGGAGGTCTGTTTCTTCCTCCCTCTCAGAATGTTCCGGAAATGAGTTAGGCAAGTGTCATTAAAAAGATCAGATGCACGACCTGTTGCAACTTTTTCTGGGTGTTTCTTTTCCACGAATTGTGAAACTCTCTCCCACATTCCTAAGATCTCCTTAATCTCACTTGTAGAAATAACCTCCTCCTCCTCTGACTCCTCGAAACCAATTTCTTGTATAACCTCTGTATGCTGCTGTGACTGTAACTCTTGTACCTCCTCAGTCATCAGTTCCTGGGTGTGCTCCTCGACGAGCTCGTTCACGTCTCTCTCTTCCACCCCTAGACCAATGGATTTCCCCAGAGACACAATCTCCTCTGCTAAACCGAACTCGTATCTCGAATTTCGCTCGTAACTCAAAGAAAAAAATCACTCATTCGCCGGCTCGTATCTCGAAAAACTCGTATGTTGGGGCACTCGTATGTCAAGGTACCACTGTACTATGGTATAAACCTAATAATCGTCGTTTAATGTAGGTGAAACAAATTATGTAACATATTAAATAGTTGTTATAAAATGTAAATACAAAGAATGCAATAAGAAAAAAACATTGAAGAAAAGTCACCAGTTTGCATTCTTTGTATTTCCTTTTTATAACAACTATTTAATATGTTACATAATTTGTTTTACCTACATAAAAGGACCATAATTAGGTTTATACCATATTATAGTATTATGAATTTATATACCCATTGTAAGTAACAGGTTGAGGACCTACAATGAATGGTTAAGCTATTTCATAATAACTAGACTCGAAACTAGACGACAAATGCATGACCTTACTGTTCTTCACAAAATCGTTAGTGGTACCATGGACTTGAGACTTTTACAATGCATACAACTCAATATTCCCAGAAGATCGCTGCGATTCGCCAATACCTTTCATATTAATATACTTGGACCAACTTTATGTATTACAGTTCCATACCAAGAATGTGTACATAGACAGTATAACGATATGACAAGGGAGTGTCCTGGGGGGGGGAAGTCTAGTCCGACCGGCGAAATCAAAACCCTAGTCATACCCATATCATGGATATAATTATTATATGGAGTTCTATGATATCTAAAGATATTTTAGAACTCCATATAATAATTATATCCATGATATGGGTATGACTAGGGTTTTGATTTCGCCGGTCGGACCAGACTTGCCCCCCTGATCTTGACGTGTTTGCAGATTCGCTCTCTGCTTTTAAGAAAAAAGTTAACTCGCGCGTGTTGTTTTATGAAGGTCTCAATGATATTTATGTACGCTATTTGATTGTAATCTGATTTAAATAATCTTTTCTCTAACTTATATAACTTTTTCTAACTTCTTATGTATCTATTTTTTTACTTCGATTTATGTAACTTCTATAACTTGTTTTTTTTACTGAACTTATGTAACTATTTTTTTACTTAACTTTTTTAAGCGAACTTTCTCTTATTTATGTAACTCTTACTTGTGTAACTTACGTGTGTGATTGAATATGAGCTCATGTAATTTTGTGTGCATCTATAATTGGAGGCCCAGCAATCATAATAATAACCCATATTATTTTCTTTTTATGAAAATTGTAAGCTGGATGTCTGTCGATGTACACTTTTTAATAAAATAAAAATAAAATAAATATACCTTCTATGAAAAAAATTCTCTGTACCTATAATCGAATAATCTGTAATCGATAAAGTAGAATAAACACACCCCACACAACACAGCACACATACATATACAATATACACGGTGATGGAAGTTTCAGAATACAATCTCAGCATAAAACTTGTTGATAATCTGCAATAAAAAAAATTACCTTAAATATTGTCTCCTTGAGTAAGTCAGGAGTAAAAATCTTCTGTATGAATTTAACAAGGCAAAACTCCCAGGATTTTCAATCGGGTGAATCAATGAGTTTACACGTGCAACGCCACGAATTAATTCATGAAAACTCAGAGATCAAATAGAATAAAAAAAGCATAATTAAACGCTGTCTGAATTGCTAGGTGGTCGAGTGGTCGTTTGAGATGAAAGCTTTGAAAAATGAAAACTTCAATTTTTTTTTCACTGTTCACTGGCCTCCAGTCCAGAGAATTTCCGATCAGGCGTGACGATTGTTCGAGCATGAACAATTAGTACTCGACTCATTGAAATAACAAATGGGTTTTAAAACCGACGGGAAACTTTTTAATATTCACATCAATCGTTGACTGTGCGGAGGGTTTAAAGAGATATCACTTGTTAACATGATAAAATGATCGACTTTTGGCCAACACAAAACTTTTTTTTATATAGAAAACTAGTGGACTCGGGCAGACGTTGTTCTGTCACAGATTTCATTTTATATACATAGACCTCATTTTATGAATTTAACATTTTATTTCGTCCTTTAGATGTGGAAATTCGTGCATTGACAGGACAACCTTTAATCACCAGCGAAATCAAGTCCGGAAGAACAGCTTGGATTGGACATGTTGTCAGATCAGGGGAAGAAAGAGCCACAAAACGTATCCTGCAAAATAACCCTGTGGGCAAGAGACCCCTGGGAAGACCAAGGCAGAGATTGATGGACAATGTTACCCGAGATCTGAACGTGCTGAATGCATCGGAATAATAATAATAATAATAATAAAAAAAAAGAATAATGGTAATAATAATAATTGAGTGTTATTATTTGTAGTGCTTAATTGTTATTAATATCATTAGTAAATCGGCCAGCGCCGTAAAAAAAAAAAAAAACAACAATTATAAAGCGATTATAAAGCGCCGATTAGTGACAACCGTGGTCACCTCAAGGGCGCTTTCAGTTTGCAAAAAAATAATTTAAAATTAGTCCTATAGCTAACACATTGAAAATGGTGAAACATAAAACTTAAAAAAAAATACAATAAGTTAAAATTAAGTTAAAATTAGTCCTATAGCTAACAAATTGAAAATGGTGAAATATAAAACTTAAAAAAATACCTAGAAATCACAAATTAATCTTGTTACATAATCCAGATGAAATTAATTATAAAAAATAGTCGATTCAAAGTAAACTGGCATAATATTTAGTACACATAATATTATTGAACGGATGAAGGACAATCTGGATACGACTTGCGGAAAAGATGAGTTTTTAATTTCTTCTTGAATTCATTGATATTTTCGGCACATCTTATATCCATTGGAAGATTGTTCCATGACTTTGGTCCAGAAACGCCAAAAGATCGATATAGGTATTTTGGCTTATTTGTGAGATTGGTTTCTACTAGTTTTTTATTGGATTGGGTCATTGATCTTAACGTACTTTGTTTATTGTTAGGTGAAAATGGAACACAAAGTTCCGATATATATTCCGGGGCCATGCTTTTGAGTGCTTTAAAGACATGTTTTAAATTCTATACGTTCTGGGCTCTTCAGCCAATGAAGTTTGTGAAGTGTTGGTGAGATATGCGAGAAACGATCAATCTGGTAAATATAACGGGCTGCTGCATTGAGGATGAGTTGTATTCTATGGATTTGGTATTGCGGTAGGTGTGCTAATATGGCGTTACAATAATCTACACGGGAAACTATTAAAGAATTTATAAGGACCTTAGCAGCATTTGTCGAGAGACACCTTCGAACAGGTCTAAGTTGTCTGAGAAAGTAACAACTTTGTCTGACTATGGAAGAAATGTGTTTATCCATAGAAAGTGCACTGTCGATATGTATACCAAGAAATTTTACGCAGTTAGAAGGAGTAATTTAAGTAAAGTAAGTAAAGTAAGTTTAGATGTGTAATACAATGTTAATAGATTTGTTCACACCGCCTTCAATTGAATGATTACACAACTTAAAAATGAACAACGACCCTTTTTTCCTATAATTTTTTTTTTTGTAATTATGTGTATGTTTGGATGAGATCTCATGTAGATGTAGAGAATGCACACTATGAGTTTCATCGTGATGCGTTTGTGAGTATGGCGTATACGCCGTACACCGTACGCTGTAGCATTTATCTTTTTTGTGTCCTCTCTACAGCCCAAACTATAAGTCCGATCGACTTCATATTAACATCATATGTGTAAAGTGCAAAGACCTAGAATTGATTAGTTTTCCATAGACAACTTTTGATTTCTTCTCTATGAATTAATCATTTACGTTTTTTTTGTGTCCTCTCTGCAGCCCAAACTATAAGTCCGATTGACTTCATAGTGATATCATAATATTAACGCAACTTAGAGCTGATTAGTTTTCCATTGATAACGGTTCATTTTTTCTCAATGTTTCTTTATGATTTCATCTATTAAAACTGAAAAAATGTTCTCATGACCTGGAAATTAGAGATATTTTAATTTGGTTTTAACTATTTATACAACACTAAGAATCTTCATAAAATTGTATTCAAAGTTGGTCAATGTTAAAAGAAAAATATTTTATTTAATGGATTTTTGTATGAAACTTACATATATGTAACAAGAGATTTTTTTTATGTTTGGCAATGTTCAGTTCTTTGATTTCATATTGATATAAGAATATTGATAGCTTGAACTTGAACTTGAACTGATAAGCTTTTCATAGATATCATAAAATTTCTTCATATGATATCACGTGTCAAAATTGTCGAAATGCTCTAACGCTCTTTGAAACAAAATTTATCTGCTTTTATTAAAATATTTCATACAACACAAGCATTCTTTACCATACTGCATTAATAGTTAGTATATCTTAACATAAAAATATACTATCGTTAGAAAATTTATATTCCTGGTAGTAAAATTTAAAATAAATAAAAATGTATATAATAAGATAAATTTTTTATTTATGGAAAAGTTCAGTAATTTGATTTCATGTTATAATGTAAAGAGCTTGACCAAAGAACTGATTAGCTTTCCATGAATAACATAAAATTACTTCATATGATATCATGTGTCAAAATTTTCAAAATGCTCTCGTGTTCTAAACAAAATTTATCTGCTTTTAATAAAATATTTCATACAACATAAGCATTCTTCACCATACTGCATTAATAGTTTGTCTATCTTAATATAAAAATATACTATCGTTAGAAAATTTATATTCCTGGTAGTAAAATTTAGAATGAATAAAATATTTCATATAACATAAGCATATTTTACCATATTGAGATTGTCAATATTTGAAGAAGAAAAAATATAAGCTTTCTATGGTGTGGAGAGTTTAGTGTTGGCCACAACCCACTCGTTTTATATCTCGATAACAGCGCCACCTATCGAGTCCAAAACTATCCTATCTTGAAATCCGAAAACAAACTTACAAATTTAGAAAATTGGTTGGCGGTTTTGGAGATAAGCGTGAACAAACATATAAACCGTGACTATCTTTAATACACATAAACCGTGACTAACTTTATTACACATAAACCGTGACTATCTTTACTACACATAAACCGTGACTATCTTTACTACACATAAACCGTGACTATCTTTACTACACATAAACCGTGACTATCTTTATTACACATAAACCATGACTATCTTTTTTACACATGTTAATCGACATCGATAAATGAAAACAAACACCGCGTTGTGCCATGTTGAGTCAATTTAAATACGATTGCGATGAAGAATAACAAGGAACAACGTTATTTAGATTTAATATTTCTGTCGATCTCAAATATGCGTCGGATCATATTTTGTGAAAGATCCGCCATTTTGAAATATTTGGTAGGTAAGACGCGTTAGTCAAGCGTTAAACAATCTGTCGACCTGTCTTAACTTGACGTCTACTAAATAAAGGTGTAACAAAAATAGTCACGGTTTAAAAGTAAACATTTTCGTTAATCACTTTAATGTATGGTACTTTTAAATAATATATATGTTTAAATAAATAAACGCGTTGACTATTTACACATTTATTATTGAATACAGTAATTAGATATTTATAAGGTAATAAGTACAGTAATAGTTATACAAATGAACCACAACGTGAGAGCACTATAAACGATCAATCCAGCCCCGGCCTTACCCCAGACACTCGTTTATATGGATCTCCCAACTCCCGAAGAATGCCGAAATCATATAATGCCTATCAGCTAAAAAGATCGACTGTTGTAAGGTGCATCTTCAATATACATATGTATTACAACACGCTCAATAACCAGGTACCTACTATAGATAGTTTACGTTTATAAGTAAGACTGGTAATGTTGAGTATGTTTGCTATCTTCGCTGACGTCATATAAATTCTATCCATATAACTCGACAATTCATGTATATTTTGCAATGTTCAAATTACGCTTTAGTTACATAGTAATATTTCCTTATGCTTTATGGTATGGAAACCCATTAACTTTCCGACAGATATTAAATGTACGTACTACTTGCATTGTTTGCGATGGTCCTTAAAACATCACATCACTGTTGCAAATAATATTGAAATTATTACAACCATGTCTAGAGTCTAGACAGACAGACATACTAATAGTTTAGACGATATTGTATAGGTAATGTTCAGGAGAGCTTTCAATATATGCAGGGTACGGCCCAGCTAATAGGGTAATCCCTTGACACAAAAGCATGGTATTAATTAATTAATACATGTACCTAGCATCGTCAATATATCTTGAATGAACAATGTAATATAATTGATGTACTCGATCCAACTATCGATTTTTTCAAGAGAATTCATTTATCTTAAATATCGACAAAGTTTCAAGCCAAGATCAGCGAGATATTGTATTTTGTATTGATTATCTATCATTTTTACGTTATATATAAAAACTCTGATGTTTCAAACATAATTATTGAATTTTTGAGAATTTTATTTTTTGTAAAAATTGCAAGACATCATCAAGAATAGAAGACCTATCTTGGCGGAAACATGTTGCTGAAGTGAGCAGGAAATTTCATTATATCCTTCACTCACTAAAAAGATTGTAAAATTTCTTACCTTTTTCCGTCAAAATATCTTTATGCCAATCAATATTACTCCCTTTCCTTGATTACGCTGATGTAGGTATGTTATTTAAAGAATAATGCACAAGCTGTTAGTGACACAGAGAGCTATGGAGAGGAAGTTGCTGGGTATTTCAATAAGGGACAGAATTCAGAATGTCATGATAAGACAAAGAACCAAAGTAGCCGATGTAGCGGAAAGGGTCGCTGGCCTTAAGTGGAGCTGGGCTGGGCATATTGCCAGATGCCAGGATTCACGATGGACCAAAAAGATCTTAGAATGGCGACCGAGAACAAGCCGAAGAGGTGTTGGCAGACCCCAGGCAAGTTGGTCTGATGACATCAAGAAATGTGCCGGAGGGAGATGGATGCAGTGTGCCCAAGACAGGGAGTTGTGGAGGATCAAAGGGGAGGCCTATGTCCAAGAATGGATGAAAACTGGCTGAAGAAGAAGAAGAAGAAGAAGAAGGTATGTTATTTAGACACGAATCAAGAACTCTATAAGTTGGAGCGATTACAAAATACAGGCGTTCGATATATTTTAAAATTGAGATAATTTGACCACATATCGGATAACCGATCCCTTTTAAGGTATTGCAAATCAAGCAGCATAGGAACCTACATAACGTCACACTTCTATACAAGGTCTTAAACAACTCCAATGCTCCAGTTTTTCTACGAAATCAATTTCACTTCCTCTCTGAACTTCGTTCAAATACTGAAAGAACATTCAGTATCACATCTTTCTTCGTACATGCAGCTTCTTTGGAATCACATCCCATCGCAAGTTTCATGAACACTTCCCGCTTTCAAAACAAATCTGAGGAATCATTTCCTTACACATAACACTTAAATTTGTCTCCTTATCCTATCCTTGTCCCCCCCCCCACCTCTCCGGTCCCCTCTGTTTCTTTATTGTTTTTGTTTTACAATATGTAAATATATTTTTACTTTATGTTGTAATCTTAAAAATGTTGGTACATATTTTTATCATAAATAAAATAGCTTTCACCAAATATATATGGTTGGTTGGAAGATTTTGCCATTTAGCAATAAGTCCGCCATTGTGCACATGTGCCCAAGAAGCTTTAAATAAATCAATATATAAATATTTGACCAAGACCAAGACCAATACAAATACCAACCCAAGACCAAGTCCGGGACCACCTCTCTTTAAGAACGAGAAACGCCTGACGAAGAAAATATACAGTGCGGAGAGGAATGGAATGATAGGTCGGGGACGCCCCAGAAAAGAATTGGACGACCATGTGAACGATATTCTGAAAGACGGATATGTAAGAAGCGTGAATAACAGACTAAAATGTATGAGATGATGTATGAATGTGCACGATGCGAGGGATGCGTGCCAGGTTAGAAAAATGTTCTCTCTGCCTACCTCGCGAGGGACATGGCATGATGGTATGTATTCATTTTATTTATTTCCCTTTTATCACGCCATATTTATAATGACAACAATTAGTAGATTAGTACTGCTTCTCAACTAGGAAATTCTAGGACTAGCAGTTTACAATTTCTAGTGACAATTATATGCAATTATGAACCAGGGGGGCAAGTCTGGTTCAATCGGCGAAATCAAAACCATCGTGATTACCCATATCATGGATATAATTATAATATGGAGCTGTACAATATCTTTAGATGTCATAGAACTCCATACGATAATTATATCCATGATATGGGTAATCACTAGGGTTTTGATTTCGTCGGTCGAACCAGACTTGCCCCCCAGGTGATTGTTTCCGTTCCACACTGAATAGGTACACATTACCCCCTATTTAGTAACGCTTGTAACTAAATTAAGAACATACTAAAATTTTAGATTTTAGATTTACGGTCTTATTTCAGCATTATAAAATATCAACTTGGACTAAATGGAATAGGAACTTACCTACATATATTGGCCGGAACGTTCTTAAAAAGTTACTGAATCAGACGTATTTTAAATAATTATGAAAATGATAAAAATTTCATAATTTTCATAATTATTCATAATACGTCTGATTTAGTAACATTTTAAGAACGTTCCGGCCAATATAGGTTCGTTTCTATTCCATTTAGTCCAAGTTGATATTTTATAACGCTGAAATAAGACCGTAAATCTAAAATCTACAATTTTAGAACTTTCCTATTTTAGTTACAATAGTTACTGAATAGGGAGTAATCTCAACTTTCTGCACTCACAATCATTACCTCAACAAACATTATGGGCCCACAAAAAATAGATTAGCCAGGTCCTAATGTCCGCCAAAATACCTGTCATAAATCCAATCCCTGTAGCGATTTTTATTTCAGAGCCATAGAAAGAGACTAGTTAGCTATGTTAGTGTAGTTAATATGAATCACTTGCTTCCCAAATCAAATCAAATATTTTTATTTATGTATGTACATAATAATGTATGTATGTATATATAAGGATTAGTTCACTTATCTTTCAAGCCACGGGCGTCCACTTCGATCTGCTGAACGTGCTTTACTATCTATCCCTATTCATAGTTCTGATTTTTTAAGCTCTTCATTTGAAGTACATTCGGCTATGCTATGGAATAGCCTAAGTCCTGATATTACGTCGTCTATCTCATTAAACATCTTCAAGAAAAGGCTATAGCAAAAATATTTATCTGACAACACCTGATTACATCTTCCTCTCTCCTCTTCCTTTCCTTGTCCTTTAGTTTTCCTATCATTGCTATGAATTGTTCTTTTATGCTATCTTATTTGTTTTTTTACTTTTATTCTGCTGTATTTATTTATTTTGTAATGTGATTATGTAACTGATTGCCATAGTACACATTGTTTTGTATACTAAACATTAACTCTGGTTGGTCGGAAAAAATTGCCATTAGGCAATAAGCCCGCCAGTGTACAAATTGTATGTACAGGAAGATTCAAATAAATAAATAAATAAATATATCGTTGAGGAATTCCCAATGAATCAATTCCAAGTATGTACCTAATTCAGGGGAATAGATTTTAACTCTTGATGTTGATGATATTAATATCTTACTTCCGTGTTCCCTATGTTATCATTTAATATTAAACGATGTAATAAAATACATTGATACTATACCACATTCCGGGTAAAGTTTGTTTAGTGTACATATGTATATAGGGTACAGGTAATCAAAAACCGACTTGATTACCGAGTCAAATATCTGTGTTGACCCGGGCCAAACACGAGTAAGGCTATCCACGTTAACGTATTATAATGCGAGTGTTTGAATAATAATGTTTAACGAGCCTAATATTTAAGGTCATTCTATATTATTAATCTTTCAAACGGCCAATTAACTTCCACTACATAATTAATTAATCAGCGAGTTTATTTTAATAAGGCTATCAAAAGTGGGCGGAAGAGTATTAATAAACGAGTGCCATGAGCGTAAAATAATTATGTTAGAATAAACTTATGTACATAGGTACAGTACATATTTCTTCTTCAGCCCCTTTCAATCCACTGCTGGATAAAGGCATCTTCCTGAGTTTTCCACTTTTCTCTATCCTGGGCGCTCTGCTTCCACCCATGTCCCACCAGTTCGACAATATCATCAGTCCATCTCCTCTGTGGTCTCCCTATACCTCTTCTATTATGATAGGGTCTCCAATTCAGAATTTTGGGGGTCCATCTATCATCACTCTGTCTTGCCACATGACCTGCCCATTACCACTTCAGCCTTCCTACTCTTTCTGCAATGTCGGTTACTTTTGACCGGCGTCTTATTTCCTCGTTTCTTAACAGTACATAAATACATCTATACAATTTTTTAACATTCCAATAGAGACGAAGTTGGGATATTATAGAAGAATCAGGAACTCATGACACTTAGAGGGCTTAGGACCGTTATGCATTTGCGGAACGTTCACCAATTAAGCCTTCTTATTGAGTTTCTCCGTCCAGTTATTTTATATGGTGCCGAATGCTGGGTAATGACCAAAAGAGTTGAAAAAATACTTCTGATATTTGAAAGGAAAGTCCTCAGAAAGATATTTGGTCCTGTCAACGAAAATGGAGTGTGGAAGAGACGATTCAACCACGAATTAGAGGCACTGTATGGCGAACCAAACATTGTACAGTTCATTAAAATAAGAAGACTGCAATGGTTGGGCCATGTCCACAGGATGAGTAATGACCGTCTGGTGTGGTGTTTAAAAAACCTCCAACAAGGTTTTTTAAACACCACACCAGACGGAAGAAGAAACAGAGGCAGACCAAAAATGAGATGGCTGGACGATGTGGAGGCTGATATACGAGCGCTGGGCCTTACCAACTGGAAGAGAGCCGCAGATTGCAGGGAGGAATGGCGACGGATACTCAAGGAAGCCAAGGCCCACAACGGACTGTGGGGCCAATGAAGATGATGATGATTGAGTTCGTTTATCAATGCAATTTTGAAAGTTCTATATATTTCAATAATGAGAAACTGATCGTTTGAAAATATGCTGTTTTTACTATCGCCATCTACGAAGTAACGAAAAAACCTTTTTGTAATGCCATCTATTGAGAAATTGTTTTTTTTGTAAATAATGACAGCGACAGCATGTTTTCGCACAGACGTTCTCACACAGATGTCGTGCCTGAACTGCGCCCGAGATATTATTTAATTTTTGGCGTGTTTACCTACTTGTACCAATGTGTGTGTAAATCTAATATTTTTAAAGTTGCATATACGCAAACATTGCATTTTTCCGTCGGGAGTCAAGGAGTTCCTGGTTCTCCTATAATATTCCAACTTCGTCTCTATTGAGATGTTAAAAAATTGTCAATAAATATGATTGACTCCCGACCGGAAAAATAATCAAATGTTTGCATATATGCACCTTTGAAAATATTTGATTTAAAGTAGGTCGCCAAATAACTTGAACTTTTAGCCGACAAGGGGGCGATTTGCACAAATTTGCGCTCAGCGCAATCGGAAGCTCGTTCAAGATATTTGGCGAAAATTATACCTACATACATTTACTAAATGTCTTTATATAGTATTTGTTTTTATATTCAATTCTCCTCTACAACAGAATTGGCGACTGTTGGGGTAGGTACAGTTGGTAAGCCGTGCGGGCATTCTGGGTTCGATCACCAGCAAATGAGAAATTGATTTAAATTCATTTATTTTAATTTATCGGGTGTTTATGCTCGTAAACAACAGTAAAAGTTTTTTTTTAGGTATCCGATTTCGTTTCATTTGAGCCAGCCACGGCTTGAAACACCTGTATATATTTATATATGGTGTGAACGACCCTTTTCACCTTTGGTGTTCAAAGAATCTCATGGTTTCGAGTGTCATGTAGGTGGTGCATACTTAGAATTTTTACGTCATGTTTTTGTGTGAATTATTATTTTTTTTTCATCATGTACAATTGTACAATAATGTGTAACATGGCGAGTTTACTGCCGTAAAGCAATTTCTTCCAACCAACCAAAGCAACGTGAGGCTATACATAAAAAAAAACACTTTACATTCTTAAATGAAAATACACAGCAACAAAGAAAAGAGGGAGACAGAGGCTGTGGAAGGAGAAATAGGATGGAGAAGAGGAGTCAATTAAAGTTAAAAGAGAGGTACAACAGCTTTAGTCTTTTTTTAAAGAGTTGAATCGATTGAGACATTGTAATATCATCACTTAAGGTGTTCCATAGTCTTGCTGAGTGTACTTGAAAAGAGGAACTGTTAATTTCCAGTATAATGGATGGGAATAGCTTTTATGGTACGATCAGCAGCAAGAGACAAATACAAGATTTCCCGGTTCTCCTACAATAAATATTCCAACTTCGTCTCTATTGAGATAATTAAAAATCTGTTAAAAAATATCTTTGACTCCCGACAGGGAAAAAAATCCAATGTTTGCGCATATGCAATAATAAAAATATTCGATTACTTACACATTGGTACAAGTAGGTAAATAAGACAAAAATGACCTTATAAGTCTGGCGCAATTCAGGGGTGACTTCTATGCGAAAAATGCATTGTCACCTCAGATATAAGAATTGTAGCTTTCATTATTTACAAAAAAACCAATTCTCTCAATAGATGGCGTTCCAACAAAATAAATAAAAATAATAAGATTGTTGTTCATAATTTCACCCATAGATGGCTGTAGTAAAAATTCCTTATTTTCAAGCGAAAAAGAATTTCAGTATTACAATATATAGAACTTTCAAAATTGAATTGATAGGGATCTCATTAAAAGGCATAATTGGTGAACGTTGCGCAAGCGCATAAAGTGATCACGTAAACCAGCCGATGACAGGTCGTAAGCCCTGTAGGTGCCTTGATTTCCCGGTTCTCCTACAATAAATATTCCAACTTCGTCTCTATTGAGATAATTAAAAATCTGTTAAAAAATATCTTTGACTCCCGACAGGGAAAAAAATCCAATGTTTGCGCATATGCAATAATAAAAATATTCGATTACTTACACATTGGTACAAGTAGGTAAATAAGACAAAAATGACCTTATAAGTCTGGCGCAATTCAGGGGTGACTTCTATGCGAAAAATGCATTGTCACCTCAGATATAAGAATTGTAGCTTTCATTATTTACAAAAAACCAATTCTCTCAATAGATGGCGTTCCAACAAAATAAATAAAAATAATAAGATTGTTGTTCATAATTTCACCCATAGATGGCTGTAGTAAAAATTCCTTATTTTCAAGCGAAAAAGAATTTCAGTATTACAATATATAGAACTTTCAAAATTGAATTGATAGGGATCTCATTAAAAGGCATAATTGGTGAACGTTGCGCAAGCGCATAAAGTGATCACGTAAACCAGCCGATGACAGGTCGTAAGCCCTGTAGGTGCCTTGATTTCCCGGTTCTCCTACAATAAATATTCCAACTTCGTCTCTATTGAGATAATTAAAAATCTGTTAAAAAATATCTTTGACTCCCGACAGGGAAAAAAATCCAATGTTTGCGCATATGCAATAATAAAAATATTCAAATACAAGTTCGTTTGGGTTCAGAGCGGCAAAGTGTTGGTCAGGAGGGATGAGAATGAGAAGGTTGTATGCTTGACCAATGAGAACGAGATTAAAAAGCTTTTGGATCAGCACAAATAAAAATATGACAGTGATGTGAAAGTTATACTAAAAAAAAAAAAAAAATGGCTTGCAATAAAAATACAAAAAATATACACAATGATATTGAGTTTTATGTTATCAACTCATTGCTCACGGTTGTAGCTAAACAAAAGACGATATTTTTTTGTTGTTGCTTTGATTGTGTGACAATAATATCTGAGAATAAACAAGTACTAATACCGGGTGGCAAAAAAAAAACACGTATGTATTATTCAAAATAAAATTGAATAAAAAAAAAAAAAAATTCGCGTAAATGGAGGAACAAATCTTTGATACTTTTAATAATCATATATCAGAATCATTGAAAATCTGGACAAATAAAAATCCGCACCTGAAAAACCACTTCTTAATCATCCATAAAAATATAAGATCAATCAAAAAGAATTTCAATGAATTTTTGGTGTCTATTCAAGATGAGTTAAATTTAATAGACGTAATAGTTTTATCAGAAGTTAACATTAATGCCACAGAAACATTTTTCTATAACTTACCGAATTTTAACATGTATTCGAAAACTAGAGATCAACGTAGAGGTGGAGGACTTATAGTATATATCAACAATCTACATACCTTTAATGAACAAACTGAAATATTTAATACATGTGAATCAATATCTGGCCAGATTCAAACATTTGACAAGCGTAAAATAAAATTAATTGCTGTTTACCGACCGCCAAACACAAATAAAGTGACTTTTTTATCAGAACTTCAACATGTATTGCAGTTAACAGACCCAACTAGTGAATTTATAATTTGTGGTGATTTAAACCTAAATACAATGGATCAAAAAAACAAGCAAGTAAATGATTATAAAAATATTTTGTGTGAAAGGGGATTTTGTCAATTGATAAAAGATCCAACTTGAGAAGAAATAGTCCAAGGAAAAAAAGTAAGCTCGTGTATAGACCATATTGCAGTGCGCAATCAAAATAAAGAAGTGAATTCATGTATAATAACACAAAAAATATCAGACCATTATATTATTGCAGCAACGATAGGTACATATTATACTCAAGACAGAATTAATAACATGGGAACGACATCGTATTATTTGGACAAAAAAGAAGTGATCTCACAGTTAAAACAAATAAAATGGGACGCTCTACTAATGATCGATTGTCCACGTTTATTATATAAAGCTATTAAAAATAACTTTGAAAATGTATATGAAAAAACTAAAACCGAAAAAACAATAAAAAATAATAGAATAAAAAAGGCATGGATAAACGATGAAATAAAAAACATGGTCAAAAAGCGTGACTGTCTATTTAAAAGATGGAAAAATGATCCAACAAACGACATTTTACGGTTGGAATATACTAAATGGAGAAATAAAACGAACAAGCACATAAATTCTACTAAAAATAAATTTCACAGGAAGGAAATTGAAGGCATGAAGGGAAACCATAAAAAACTATGGGAAAAAATAAATGAACTACTTGGAAAAAAGAAAGAATCGTTGGATGATGTCATCACTAAAAATATGAAGGAATTGGGGAATACTAAATACCTTTGTGATATGTTTGGAAAAACTTTTGTCGAAGAAATAAACTCCATAAAACACAAATGTAACACAACATTTCTAGAGAGAAAGACATATGTCAACCCAGCTAAAATTTCTATGAGATTCCAACCAGTCTCATCACAAATGATTCAAAAAATAGTTGAAAATTTGGATAGTAAATCACCAGGCTATGATCAAATAAGAATTAATGATTTAAAAGAAATAAAAAAGGAAATAAGTCCTATATTGGCTAAATTGATAAACCTATGTGTGAAGAAAGGTACTATGCCTGATGACCTTAAACTTTCAATAATACGGCCGATTTTCAAAAACGGTAGTCACAAAGAATTTACAAATTATAGACCCATAGCGATCTTATCATGTATTGATAAGATTATTGAAAAAGCAATAGTTAACCAAATATCAACATTCTTAAATGAAAACCAAATAATTAACAAAGAACAGTTTGGATTTCAAAAAAATAAAAGTACTAACTCCTTATTAACAGAATTTACCGATGAAATAAACAACCACCTAAATAATAAGTTATACGTAGGTATAATATTTATAGACTTCAAAAAGGCATTCGATACCCTGGATCATAATATTCTACTAACTGCAATGAACGAATGTGGAGTAAGAGGACCGGTTAATAACTGGCTAAAAGATTATTTAACAAACAGAAAACTCATTGTTAAAATTAATGACCAATTGAGTGATTCTATCCCAATCGAGAACGGAGTTGCCACGGGATCAATATCATAATAATAATAATAATAATAATAATAATAAGCCCCTCAAAAACCAAACCCACGTCCAGTTAAAAACATCTAGAACTACGTGAGGGGCGGGGAGCTACACAACTACATCGAGTAGCTTGCCAACGGGTAAAGGGTACAAACACACAACACATACATGGATCACACAAAAAACACAAGCCTCGGACAAACACCGCTACCTGGGGAGCGCCAGGGCACGTCCGGAGTTAGCGCTGGGCGTAGCAGCATGAGAGCCGCTAATGACATGCTGTCGAACAGGCGGACACATGCCGGGACACCCGAAGAAACAACAGCCGAAACCCAACACACCCGACCTGCTGAAAGTGCTTTGCCGGCAAGTCAACCGACAACCACCAAAGCGGGAAAACCACGACAACGCATGAAATGGACAGATGACATGAACATAAACCTCATGCGTTGCTACTACACTATCACACAAGGAGACACACAAATAATTGGATACAGACAGGAGCTACATACACAATTCACCACAATTTATCCAGAACTCTCACACATCACAGAACAGCGACTGGCGGACCAGAAAAGAGTTATAATAAACAACAAAAGAATACAACTATCAATACTTGATCAAATAAAACAAGACGCAATCAGAATGAGTAATCAAAATAGAATAAGTACATTAACACAAGACATAACAAATACACAAATAAACCACAACAATCCACAGGAAATATCAATAATACCACAGCAAAATAACACTGAACAACCAAATATAAACATAACTAACGAATCCACCAATATGAACAATAATACAACAATAAGCCCTAACAACAATGACGAGACCAACGGAAGAACAGAACAAAACCCAGACACAAAAACACAAATCACAAACACACTAGAACACACAATCGAAATATATAAAGATAGCGACCCCACAACAAGACCACACCTACCAAAGCTCAAAATCAACAAACAAACCATTAACATGATCAATATTATCAACACAATTCTACATAACATGATTAACACTGAAACAACACTCGAAAAATTACATCTATTAGTTTACTGTAGTGCATACACCATTATTACACTAAACAAACAAAATATAAACAATAAAACAGAAAACTCCCATAGAAAACACAGAAGCACTATACCAGCATGGCAACACAGAATACAAATCAAAATCAACTCATTAAGAAATGAAATAGGCAAAGTAACACAAAAAATTAAAGATAATCTAAAAAATCCAAGAAAACTACGGGAAATTGAAACGATTAAAGACAAATACAATGAACACAACCTAACTATACTCCTTGATACGCTAACACAAAAGTTATCAGCACAATCACATAGATTAAAACGCTACAAAAAATGCTATGACAGGAAAACACACAATCTCAATTTTCAAACAAGCCAAAAAAGCTTCTACAACAACCTAAAAAACAACAATATAGAAATTACAGACGCACCTAAATTAAATGAAATAGAATCATACTGGGAGAACATTTGGTCTGAAAACAAAAAACACAACGAAAATGCCACATGGATAACAGAGGAAGAAAATGACAATAACCAATTTCAAAACATGGCCACAATACAAATAAATATAACTGACTTCAAAACTGCTGTAAAGAAGACACACAACTGGAAGACACCAGGCATAGATAATATCCAAAATTACTGGTACAAATATCTCCCTGTAACACATGAAAAATTCTCCGAACTATTACACAAATGCGTAACGGAAAACCAAAACCTCCCATCTTTTTTCACTAAAGGTATCACATATCTCAAACCTAAATCAACAGACACAAAAAATCCATCTAAATATCGTCCAATCACATGTCTACCCACAATATACAAAATTCTTACCTCAATTATAACTACAAAAATAGATCTTTTCCTAACACAAAATAACATATTAACAGAAGAACAAAAAGGATGCAGAAAGCAAAGCAGAGGATGCAAAGAACAAATCATCATCGACCGGACAATAACAAATCAGGCGATAAAGAAGAAAAGGAACATGTACTGTGCATACATAGATTACCAAAAAGCCTTTGATAGTGTCCCCCACTCATGGTTAGTAAAAGTTCTAGAAATATACAAAATTGACATAAAACTTGTAGAATTTTTAAAACAAATAATGAACACCTGGAACACGACAATATACCTAAAACTAAACAACAAAATGATAAAATCAAAACAAATAAACATTAAAACCGGAATCTTTCAAGGTGACTCCCTAAGCGCACTATGGTTCTGTATCTCCCTCAACCCACTCTCCAAGATGCTTAACAAAAGCAAACTTGGCTACAAAATCACAACACACAACTTAAATACCAATCCTATAAAAATCAACCACCTTTTATACATGGACGATTTAAAACTATATGGCAAAAATAATGACGAACTAAAACAACTAATTTATAAAACTGAACGCTTTAGTAATGACATAAAAATGAAATTCGGTATTGATAAATGCAACACATGCTCAATAGTAAGAGGTAAACCCAAGGAACACACGGGAAGCACCTTGAAGGATACGAATGAAATAATACGCGCAATGGACGAAGATGAATTTTATAAATACTTGGGAATTCTCCAGAACCCAAGCATAAAAGATAAAAAGATAAAAGAAACCACCAAAAACGAATACCTTAAAAGACTAAATATCCTCCTCAAAACACAACTAAATGGAAAAAATATGACTAAAGCAATAAACACATACGCAATACCAGTACTAACATATACATTTGGAATAATTAAATGGACCAATACGGAACTTGACGATCTCAACATTAAACTCAGAACAACATCATCAAAACATAGAATTCACCACGAACATTCAGCAATAGAAAGATTCACACTGCCAAGAGAGGAAGGAGGAAGAGGACTCATAGACATAAAAAATCTACACCATACACAAATAAATAACTTAAGGCAATACTTCTACACAAAACGAAATAGCCCAATACACAACGAAATCATAAACATAGATCACACATACTCACCACTTACACTTAACGACAACGAACGCAATCTAGAAATAACAACACATGACGCAAAAATTGAAACATGGAAAAATAAAACATTACATGGAATACACCCAAGTCATCTACAACAACAACATATTGATAAAGCCCTTAGTAATAATTGGCTCAAACACTCAGACCTATACGCAGAAACAGAAGGATTTATCATAGCTATTCAGGACAAAATAATAAAAACAAAAAACTACACGAAACATATTATAAAAGACAATACAATAACAAACGACACATGCAGAAAGTGCAAATTACAAAAAGAAACAATAGAACACATAACAGGTGGCTGCTCAACTCTTGCACCGACGGAATATACAATAAGACACGATAACATCTGCAAACACATATATTTGGAACTAGCCCACAAACATAAACTTATCGAAACACACCCCAAGTGGTATCAATACACACCCCCAGCTGTAACAGAAAATGATAACTACAAACTATACTGGAATAGAGACATAATCACAGACAGAACAAACCTACATAACCGACCAGACATTACATTAATCGACAAAATACATAAACACACATATCTAATAGAAATATCGATACCAAATACAGCAAATCTACAAAAGAAACATTTAGAAAAAATAGATAAATACATACCTTTAGCAGAACAGATAAAATCACAGTGGAAACAAGAAAAAGTAACAATAGTCCCAATAATATTATCGTCTACAGGCATCATACCAAAAACTCTCCAAAAAAATATAGACATACTAAAGTTACCCCCATACGTAATCACCAACATACAAAAAACTACAATTATCAACACATGCACAATAGTCAGAAAATTTCTACAGGTACCACTTTAAACAACTACACACAACCACACAGACACACAACCATACAGACACACAAACACATAGCCTCACAACTTGAGTACGCTCCGTTGTGAAGGAAACTACCGAACCATAACCGAGATCAATCTCCAATAATAATAATAATAAAGGTTTCTTTATTTCTCTTATAACAAAAACATATATGCATAAAAAGACAAAAAAAAATAACATAAAGGAGTTTACAGAAATATATAACTTATAAAAACTTACATAATATGACATGATAATTAGACAATATAATATAAACAAGAGAAATCCCACCAGGCAATGCCTGTTTGTGGGTATTACAAAATGATAAAAAAATGAAATATATCTATAATCTACAGTGCATATTTGATTAATTTTTAATAAAACATAAAATAAACAATACCAAAAACTAAACATAAATATTAAAATAAAAATAAAAATAAAAAATATACCCTTTAAAATGTTGTATGTTTGAGTAGGTACATAATATCCACATAAAACACACAACAAGTCGCGCGGTTTAACTTAAATGCTAGCCGACACCAATTCCATAACTGTGGTTCGTTTCTTTAATGCCCTTATACATTTTTATACACCTAATCACTATGTAGATATTTACACATTACAAAAAAAATGCAACGGAATAAAAAATGTAACACAAAAAATAAAAATACTAAAAGATGCAAAAATACTAAAAGATGCAAAAATACTAAAAGATGCAAAAAGGTTGCAACACCACAAGTACCTACTGCATAAAACAAGAATATAAAATTACAATAGATAATCATTTGGGTTAGCTGTTTTAAGCCACAGTTTAAAATGTTTCAGGAAGGTCAGGTAACTTTTATGTTGCTTCACTAAAGATGGCAGGTTGTTATAAACTTTCGGAGCAACGAAAGGCGGAAATCGTTGAAAAAATCTAGTTTTGCAGATGGGAGGTCTAAATTGGTTTCCCAGCCTCGCGCTAACTCTGCAATCATTATATGACGCCTGCACAAAAGCTTGTGGTTTCTGTTTGATAAATTTAGTACACTGCAATATATATAGCCTACGTAAGTCACTCAATCCACTCAGCTGGAACAATTCATCACTAGGGAACCTTAGAGGTTTTTTATATATTAATTTAATAATTTTCTTCTGGAGCCTCCCCAATGAAAGTATATGACTGTCATAGGCTCCTCCCCAGGCAATCATTCCATATGTGAGTAGAGACTGAGTTAAACTATAATAAACCATACGAACAGTGTTCAGATCAACAAAATCCACCAATCTTCTGTATATAAACATTTGGTTTCTAAGTCTTTTCGTCAAATTATCTATTTGTTTACCCCATTTTAATTGAGTGTCAATGTGAATTCCTAAATATTTTATGTTGTCAGCTCTAGATACTAAATCACACTCGTTACATTCATTAGAGCAATTGGTGTTGTGGAATTTGAGAAGGAAATCATTTTCAGGGTTTTTTCTTTTAGAAATGTAAAACGGTACAAAAAAGGTTTTTGAATAATTGAGGGATAATAGATTATCATCTAACCAAGTCCTGACAACCTTTAGAGAGAGCGTTGCATTTCGAAATGCTTCGTCCCATGTCCGACCTTTTACTGATATCGATGTGTCATCGGCGAATGACACGATAAGGCCGGGGATTTGTATGTCACATAGTTGGTTAATGTACAACAGAAATAGTATCGGACCTAAAACAGTTCCTTGCGGCACACCGTGGAGTACTTTTAGTTCCGTACTGACACAGCAGTTGACTTTAGTCCTCTGTGGTCTGTCCTTTAAATAACTTTCTATAAGTGAAAGACACTCGCCTCCTATTCCGATACTTTTCAACTTATTCAAAAGTAATTTATGATTAACTGTATCAAATGCCTTACGTAGGTCAAGGAACACAGACAACAGACATTCTCCATGATCTAAGTTCTCTGTAATATACTTAGTAAGCCTAAAAAATGCATCGCCCGTACCCATACCCGGTCTAAAACCAAATTGGTTTTTGGATAATATACATCTTGACTCCAAAAATGTTGTCAATCTGTTTTTGATAGCTTTTTCATAGATTTTAGCAATTTGTGATATAAGAGTTATTGGCCTATAATTATTAAGTGAAAGAGGAGATCCACCTTTGTGAATAGGTACAATGATAGACGCTTTAAATCCAGCGGGGAAAACGCCTGTTCTGAGTGAAAAATTCATGATAAATTTTAAAGGTGCCAAAATATATAGTTTTATACATTTAAGTAAATCTACACCTATTCCATCAGGTCCAATCGCCGAACCATTTCTCAGACTTTCCAACAAAATACCAACTTCTTCCTCAGTAACATTTTCAAAATTCGAGAGAAATACAGGACTAGTATCTTGTATTTCGTTGGGATTCCTATGCCCAGATACATGTATCTTATTCACCAGGTCTCTAGCAATGTTAGTGAAGTAGTTATTAAAACAACTGGAAATTTCTGACCCATCTGTTATAATATTGTCATTGACATTAAGTTTATCAACTGTTTTATGGTGTTGCACCCTTCTAGAAGAGATTTCGTCGACGATATTCCATATTTTTTTTGAATTGCCCTTTGCTTTTTTTAGCTGATCCTCGTAATAGTCCTTTTTATATTTTTTAATAAGTGAGTTTAACATGTTGCGATAATTGTTAAAATTGCGCTTTAGAGCATCGCATATAGGTAAACCTAATCTACGACAATGTGCTTCATGTTTCCTTAGGTCATTAAACATTTTGTTACGACATTGGATAGATATAATAATACCACGTGAGATCCATGGTTTGATTTTGTTTAGTTTTTTTTCCTATTTACTCCCTGTATCATACAGTCTCGAATGTGGGAATTGAGTATTTTATAAAAAGAATCTAATGAATCGTTCACACTTGATGATGCAAATACATCAATCCACGATTCCCCTGATAAGGCTTCTTTTAATTTGTCTTTATCTAATCTACTCGAACCTATTATTTGATTTCCCATTTCTTCCACCCTATTCATTGAATAATTCACGGAAAAAAATGTAGGAAAATGGTCAGTTATATCTGATGCAAGTACGTAGGCGCTAAATTTACCAGGATTTACATATTTAACCATAATGTGATCTAGGCAACTACCACCGCCGAGAGGGTTCGTTCTTGTTGTACAGTTTAATAAAGATTTAAAACCTGCCGAATACAAAGTGTCTAAGTAATTATTTTCATCGATATTCAAAATATGATCTGTATGTATATTAATGTTAATGTCACCAACAAGTAAAAAATAATCAACATAAGAGGATCTATACTTATTCAGTAGAGAATTCAACTCTTCTATATAATTATTTATATTGAGAGAAGGAGAACGATAATTTGCAAGCACAATGTATTTTTTTAATTTATGGGTAAATTTAAGAATGATACCATTGGAGTGGTTCATGTCAAGGAATTCGTATGTTAAATCGGCCAAAGATGATTCGTTACAGAAAACCACAACTCCATCATGCGTCGTGTGTCTAGCTACTCGTGACACAAACTTATATCCCTGTATATGAAATGGTATTTCGGAGGTAAGTTGTGTTTCCGTAAGAATAATTACATCACATTTAAAGGTTAAAGAATTCAAAAGTATACAAATATCGTCAAAATGTTTAGATAGGCTTCTAATATTAAAATTTAGTAGTTTAAAGTCAGTATCTGCTATTAAGCAATTTACTTCATTCACTCTTGTTAAAGTCGCGTCCGTGTTCATTTCTAGGTCATTGTAATGATCCATCACTGCAACTGATATACACTCTTACCGAGAAGGTATATCATCCACGTCTCTGATTGTCACAATTTTCGATCCTTCTTCTTTTCTCAAAAGAATGAGACCATTTTTAACCCAAACGTATTTATATCCAACTGCTTTAGTGGTTTTTGTCAGCCACAGTAGATGCTTGTTAAAATAAGTCAGTTTCTCGTTTTTATAAACTTTACCTCCCTCACAGGCAAAGTTTTTAGCCTCAATTCCATTTGACTTCTTTTTGTTTGCAATAACCTTGTCTCTTATTTTTTTCGATCCAAATTTAACAGACACAATACTTTTTTTATTCAATAAGTAAGTAAGTAAATTTTATTAATAAGAAAGTATAAAAAGGATACATTTTGACATATTATAAAAAAATATATATATACATCACAAATAAATTTGAAATTCTCCCCGAAAAGAAGGAAACCTTGTGCTTCGGGGAGGAGTTCACAACACTTAAATTTAACAAGATACATAAAATACATAGAAAGAGTTCATAAAAAAATATATATTATTTTAATTTACAAACGTGGAAAAATAAACAAAAAAAAGCTAACAATCAATAAAGATATACTCGCACACACAATACAATACACCAAAATTAATACATTCATATGGCACAATGAGGAGGAAAATTATTTTAACTTTTTTTTAAAAGTTGACAAGTTGTCAGTATTATTTATTTTTATATTTTTATCCAGTGCATTGTACCATTTTACACCCATGAATGAATAATGGCTCTGCCCCAACTTCGTTAACCTCATAGGGAGTCTTATATAGCCCTCAAGTTGTAGTCTAGGAGTTACATACAATATGTCATTATTTGCCCCATTAACAATTAACTCTTTGACCACCTGACAGATAGCCACTTTCTTGTATATATTCTGTACCGAAGGGACAGGCAGTTCACTGTACAATTGGCTAGTACTGTAGTCACGTGGTTTTCTGAGGATTATTTTTAAGACACTTCTCTGGGCTATATATAAAGGACATAAGGTGGTCACATAAGCTCCTCCCCATGCTATTATTCCGTAGCGCAGGATTGAGTGTACGAACGCATAATAGACAGATGTTATTGTTTTTTTGTCTAACATGTCTCGTAAGTTATAAAATATATAATACATTTTTCTTATGCGTTCAGTAACACAACTTATGTGTTCCTTCCATTTAACGAGGCAGTCCACAATCACTCCTAGGTATTTAACCTGCTCAACCTTCAAAAGGGTATTACACGAGTCACAAGAGTCAGAAGATGCCGAACATTGATTATTGTGTATTGTAATTTTTATATCTGTTGGTAATGATTTATGTTGATGAACAAAAGGAACAAAGACAGTCTTATCAACATTGAGTGATAGCAAATTTCTATCAAACCACATTTTCAGTTGAGAAATATCAGAACTAGCTTTTTTAGATATCTGTGACCAGGATTCACCCTCCACAAGTAGGACAGTATCATCTGCATATGATAGTATCGTAGATGTAAGACCTATTTTAAATATTTGATTTACGTATAAAATAAATAGAATCGGTCCCAAAACCGTGCCTTGAGGCACCCCGAATGTGGGAGTTTGACTGTTGCTGAGATGGTTCCCGATCTTAACACGTTGCTGTCTATTTAAAAGATAACTTTCTAACCACTTTTTTGCAACTCCGTGAATACCGACGTCATTTATCTTTTGTATTATCTTAGTGTGACTCAGACTATCAAACGCCTTACGTAGGTCTACAAATACACCCAGACATTTCCTACCTGAGTCCAGTACTTTATATATGTCTGAAGTTAAATTTGCCAGAGCGTCCTCGGTGCCCATATTCTCTCTGAACCCAAATTGTCCATTGCTAATTATATTTTCCGAATTGAGGAAGCTTGTCAGTTGTGTCTTTATAACTTTTTCGTATATTTTTGCTATATTAGATGTCAGAGAGATTGGTCTGTAATTTCCTACCTGTCTTGGATCGCCTGATTTAAACAATGGTATCACCTGAGTGTTTTTATATACATCGGGAAAAACTCCACTATTTAAACTGATATTGATAATATGTGTCAGTGGAGACTTAATATTATCTACGTTTTGCTTAAGAATTTCTACCGTGACATTATCAAAACCAGGAGAAGATCCGCCTTTCATACCTTTAATGATTTTAATGATTGTTTCCTCATTTATACATTGGAAATTGCTAAGTTTAGTAACCATTGACAATTGATTTTCATGAGTTTCTCCTACTTGTTGCGGACCGATTGTTTTCGCTAGAAGCTCTCCGACTTTAGCAAAATAATTATTAAAAATATTAGCAACCTCCTTAGGAGACTCTTGCACGTTCAACACTGAATCGTTATGTTGGATTTCGCGGATATCAACTCGCCTACGTTTTTTATTTATAATTTCATTGATAGTACACCACACTTTTTTGGTGTTATTATTACTATTGTATTGCGATATTTTTTTTGAGTTATATGAAATTTTTGATTTTTTTACTAACAGCGTAAGAAGATTTTTGTACTCTCTAAATTTATGTTTACGGTTATGATCATTAGGGAATCTTTTCATCAATTTATATAATTTATCTTTCTGTCTTATTGAGATATTATCTTAAGCATTCCTCTCGATTTGTTCATCTTAAGCATTCCTCTAAAGTTTGATTCATTGAAGCCTGCACACTTATAATGGTATGTGTTCGTGCACTTGGAGCACGCCATGCACTCGTCGATTGACACTATCACATTACACTTTGTACAGTTCATTTTCAAAGCGAAAAAAAGCAAACAAATATTTTGTACAATGTACCGCGCACCAACGATTCAGGAACTGTGGAATTATGTATTGGCTGATTCCCGCCACTACTTATCACTGACCGCTAGGTACGTATAACACAACACCAACACTGTTAGAAATTTTGACAACAATACTCTTTATCTTAACGTTTATGAACAAGCATTTAATTGTTGGAACAAGTAGTTTTAAGTTATAGAATATACAATATACAACCACAAATACAGTATGGTAGAATTAGTTCCGCATAATATTTAAAAATGAATGAAAAAAACACAGATTTTACACGGAGCGGAGAACGAGGTGTTACTATCTTGGCAGCGCACCGTAGACTCATATCAGGGCCAATATGTTATATCGGACACGTCAACAGTTTACCAAACGTCATTAAATATTGCAGTAAAAAAGTGTTCGCCGATGATACATGTATAATCGTAGCAGACCGAAAAAAAGACAAAATACAAAATTACCTACAGACTGACCTTAATAATTTAACTAAATGGGCACATGATAATGGGATTATTATAAATGTAAAGAAAACTAAATATACATATTATAATACATACATTCAGTGCACATGGAAAAGATATGTGATGTGACCTCAACATAAAAGGTCACGATTATGAGTGTCTCCATAAAAATGTAACTGATTGTACTTGTCAACAACTACAAAGGGTTTTTAATTACACGTATTTAGGGCTTACAGTGGACGTGCACTTTAATTGGAGTTTACATATTGAAAATGTCTGTAATAAATTAAGATCAATTTTAAGTAAATTTTACCATCTTAAATACTGCGTGTCCAGGCACACCCTGTACTGTCTGTACTATGCTATGGTCGAGTCTATTATTGACTACGGGCTCAGTAGTTACGGACGAACATTTAAAACGTACCTTGATAAAATAAAACAATTACAAATAAGATTTTTAAAAATAATTGCAACAAAAAGAACAGTGGAGGCAAGTAAAAATAACATTAACGAAATATTCAAAAGATGCAATATTTTACCTATAGAAAAAAAGGTGAATCTTTAACTGACCATAGAAGAACTTTATAACGAACGATTTAAATTAAAGATCACTCACAAATATACAACTAGACAAATAACGAAAGACTTACTGACAATACCTAAAACAAATAACGTTTACGGCGACAGGACAAAAGCAACGATAATTCCGAAACTATTTAACAAACTGCCAAAATATTCAAATATTCAAATTAAAAACAAAAAAAAAATTAAAAAAATGTTAAAAGAATTTTATATATAAGTTTGTATGTTTTCTTTGTTATATTGTGTTAATGGTTTTAATTATTGTTATATTAATTTTTGTTTGTTTATAATTATTTTTTGTTACATTATCAAATTTATATAAGTGTACGAGAGAGCTAGCACTGTTAAACTGCTTTTGCAGTTTAGTGCAAGAATACTTATTGTTTTAAAAAATGTAAATAAAAAAAAAACAAAAAAAAAAAAAAAAGAGGCAGACAATTGTGTCTTTATTTGCATTTTTTTTAATAATGAGGAGAATTTTCTTTAAATTACGTCATGAGCAGTTCCTGCTTCTCTGCATTGTAAACACTGCCGACCGCCGTGGCACAGTTGGTAAGCCGTTTGGTTTCTGTGCGGGCGTCCTGGATTCGATCCCCAGCAGGGGAGAAATATATTTAAATTCATTTCTCATGCTAATGTTGCTTCTCTGGGCTGGAAACACTGGTTAGTTGGAATAAATTGCCATATGGCAATAAACTCACCACTTGCGCAGGGTGCAAGGAAGTGTTTATTATTTTATTTGTTTTTATTAGTTGGAAGAAATTGCCTAATAGCAATAAAAAAGTGTTTTTTTATTGTTATTACACTTTCTTCGTTAAGTTCTCCATCCATTCATTCTTTTTAATTGGCAAAACCATTTCAATGTATTCTCTTTCATTCTATTAATTTTATTCTTGACATCATATTTTATAATTTTACCTGTAGGAGTTTAAATTATAAAAATTCATGGGCTTATGAATACCTATATTTTTTGAAACTTTTTGGCTCATTTTTCCTAGTAAATTGAAATACCTTTTATGTTTATACCACTTTAAAGTATTAAATTTTAACCGGTTTCAAAGCTGACCCGCTCCCTCATCCGAACAAACTTATATTAATACAAACTTATACGTATTACTTTGTTCTGAAATCGGTAAATATTAAATACTGAAAAGTGGTGTAAACTGATAATTTATTATTTATATTTACTAATTTTTTTTTTGTTTAATCTAACCAATCAGTCAAACCATCTCAACGTGTTCGCAATTATTCTATTAATTGTATCCTTGACATCATATTATACAATTTACATTTTTTTTTAATTTTTATTTCACCGATACCTACCTCTAAAATGATAAAAAAAAACCAAACTGGTGAACTGCTAAAAACGACGCGAGTCAATATCGAAGATACTATCACAGTTTGTTTGCGCTTGAACGATTGGTTTCATATTACAATATAAATGGGTCGATATGTTGAGGAGGAAATGGAAGTACTCACACAGGACAATGAAAGGGGAAACGTTCAGAGACGTGAGACAAATGACTGTTAATATGAAACTGTCATTTACACCAGTCGTCCTTTGGATAGGAAACTTTAGAAGTTAGCCGAAGAATGAAAGGAAAATAATTATTACCACAATAATCACACTTATTTCTACTGGCACAATTTGAGTATTTATTTATGAAAGAACTTATAAGCTTTAGAACTCGTCGGTTGTAATGTTTTAATGCTAGCTTACTCTTGAAACTCGATTCCAATCCTAAGATCGCAAAATTACAAAATGGTACTCATGAAATGCGACACTCACGCCAAATCGTGTTGAAATTGAGTGGCAAGTAAAGGAACATGTGAAATTGTTTAAATGTCTTAAATTGGTACTCTTGGCGCCATTTTGACAAATAGTCGATCTCACCGAATTGTGTTCAAAATCGTCAGATTGTCAAAATTACGCAATCGCTGGAAGTGAACTTTTTTGAAATCGAGTTTGCGAGTTGTGCTACATTTATTGATTTATTGTTTAAATTATTTTAAAATGGCTCGTCTTGGTTCGTTTTTTAATGTGCTGGATAACGCACATCGAGCAGATTTGCGTCAACGCAAGAATTTGCGTAGAATGGCACGATATTCGCAAAATGCTTTTGCTATGAGTGATGTCGAATTTATAGCAAATTATCGAATATCGATGAATATGTTCGAAAATTTATATACCATTTTAGAGCCGCATATGGTAAAACCTAAAAGGAGAAGCGATATTTCAATAAAATATAAGGTAAGCCAACATCAGTGATTGTTAATTTGTAATATAAGTTTTTATGTTTATATGAATTGAAAATCGTGATTTTGGTGAGAAAATTTTCTTTTTTCTAATAATATAATCCAGTCAAAATTTTATTTACCCCCCAAGGATCCCAATCCATTTCTGAAGTTAAAAAATTCGCCCCTCTTCATACACTTTACAATTCTTTTTGAGAATTCATTGACTGGTCTAATATTATAAGAGAGGCTAAATTATTTTTTGTTTTTTTAGATTCTTGTTACACTGTCTTTTTATGCAACAGGCAGTTACCAAAAAATTGTTGGGGGAGTACATGGTACATTGATGTCACAGCAGTCTGTCTCTCGTGCCATTAGAGAAGTAACCGATGCACTGAACACTCAGGAGATTTTACAAAAATATATTGTTTTTCCTCAAAACCGTCAACAAAGAGAAACAATAAAAAGAAAGTTTGTATTCAAATCTCATATCAAAATATGTAATTATCTTATTCAATTTTATAAGATAGTGACCGTATGTTTTTATTACAGATTTTATGAAAAATTTGGAATTCCTGGAGTATTAGGATGCATCGATGGAACTCATGTGGCGATGATTCGACCTACGGAACACGAGGAGAGATATTTTAATAACAGAAAACATTACCACTCAAAAAATGTACAAATAGTGTGTATCTATTTTCTTATAGTTACAAATCAATGTTTATATAATAATATCTTATGTGCAGGTATATCATTAATTTTGTTACCAATTGTTGACAGATTTGCGATGCTGATCTAAACATTTTAAGTGTTGATGCTACCTTTGGTGGAGCCACACATGATAGCTTCATATGGAATCAGCACCCCATAAAAACTCACTTGATCGATTTAATTGGTCAAGGAGAAACAGCGTGGTTCTTGGGTGAGACATTACTCATTATAATTCAAAATCCTTTATAAGTACCTACAAAGTATTTATCTGTGATAGCAAGTGTTATAAACAGTTGTTGTTCTTTTTTAGGTGATTCTGGATATGCCCAGAGAGAATATATGATGACACCAATCATAAATGCAGCAGAAGGATCTCCAGAAGACTATTTTTCAAAAAAACAATGTAGTGCTCGAAACACAGTAGAGAGAGTGATTGGTGTTTTAAAAGGGCGTTGGAGATGCCTTCTAAAGCATAGAGTTCTGCATTATAAACCAGACGTCGTAGGGAAGATCATAAATGCATGCTGTGTGCTACATAATTTATGCATCAAAAACAATATTCATGTAGACTTCAGCACTGAAGAAGCCCAAGAAGACAATGTGCAACCACCACCATCATCAACTCTTTCATTAGTCGATGATCTAAATAGAGGAATGCAAATGAGACAAAATTTAGTAAATCAATTATGGAATACACGCCAAAGACATTCAAATTAAAGAAGCAGTTTATATTGTACAATACAGTTTTATACTGTACGTAACGTGCACAGTGTATTTTACCTTTAGTTGTACTTTTCATACCTTTATTATTTTATCTCTGTGATTATTAGTAACAATGATTTTGTGTATAATTTTTCAGTTATAATTGTTTGTCTTGTTTATTTACATATTATGTGTCATCATCTAAGTGTCAATTTTTGTATAATATTAGTCATATGTAAGTATTCTTGTTAGTTCAACGTGTACAGTGTACATTACCTTTATTATTTTATCTCTGTGATTATTAGTAACAATGATTTTGTGTATAATTTTTCAGTTATAATTGTTTGTCTTGTTTATTTACATATTATGTGTCATCATCTAAGTGTCAATTTTTGTATAATATTAGTCATATCAAATTCTCATTTCATATCTTTTTGGTTAAAATTTTTGTGTTGTTTCTTCATATAATAACTAATTCTGTATGTTTTTTACTATGTTTTCTTGTAGCTGCCAACATAAAATATATAACTATTGTTTATTTGACATTACAAATCTCTCAAATATTTTATTGTATTGTATATTGTATATTTTTATGCTTCATTAAGTTTAACTGTACACCCAGATCAAACCGATTTTCTCTGATAGATCTATCTAGTTGTCAAAGTCGTTACACAAAAAATGTTTGATAATATATTATTAAATTCTATAGATTCTTTTGGCAATCCAACTGTTGTTGAAACGTCAGATGTTATGGTTTGTCGAAACAGCCTAAAGGACACTTCTTTGAAACTTTTGACACTTAACATAAGAAGCATTAACAAAAACTATGATGATTTTCTGGTAATGGTTCAAATGTTAAACATTGAATTCGACATACTCATACTCACTGAATGTTGGCTAAAAGCTACGTCACAGAATAAATTACTACCAGGCTATGATACCTTATCAACAAAAAAAAATAATATGCAAAATGACGGAGTTGTAGTCTTCATTAAACAAGAAATTCCATATACTGCCTCTGAAATTGACTTGACTGGAGCAAACTGTCTCCAAATTAATATTTATAACTCAATATCTATATTAGCAACTTATAGATCACCGTCTACCCAAAATATTACAGCTTTCCTTAAATCACTATCAAAGACATTAGAAAAACTGTCCACAATGAAAACACTAATACTTGCAGGGGATATAAACATTAATATTATAAATAACCAACATCCGCAATCAATTGAATACTTAAATCTGATGACTCTGTATGGTCTAAGAGTAATGGTAAATAAACCCACTCGAAAAACATTTGTCAGTGAATCATGTCTCGATCATATTATGTGCAAATCAGAAGAAAAATCCACAACCGTTATTTACCAAACATCTACAACTGATCATTATACAATAATATTTTCCATTCACACATATATAAAACCCAAACATAAGGAACAACTCTTAAAGAAAAAGCATACAGATATACTAAAACTTGTCGAAAACTTACAAAAACAAGACTGGAATACAGTCTACCAAACACAAGAAACTAACACAGCATTTAACGATTTTCTAGAAATCCTTAATAGCCAAATAGCTAACTGTACTACAATAAATATAAGTGTTGTACACAAAAAAAAGAAAATTAAGCCCTGGATCACTGAAGGGCTCACCAAGTCAATACATAAAAGAAATGATCTTCATAACTTATGCAAGAAAAATCCTGATGATATCCTTTTACAAAATCATTATAAAAGATATCGAAATACTTGTAGAAATATTATAAAGGAAGCAAAAACAAAATATTATACGACAAAACTAAACGAATCAAATAATGATATTAAAAAAACTTGGAAAATAATCAATGAAGTAAACGATAGAACCACAATACCTCAAAAAATTAACGAAATAAATTATAATGGTGAAACGTTGACAATAAACGAAAATCCACAAAAAATCGTAAACAGCTTCAACGAATACTTTGCAAAAATCGGTAAACAATATGCCACTGACCTCCTTGAAACTAATAATACTACAGAGGAAATCTTGGTCTTAAATGAAAAACAACAGAATTCAAATAAATTCCCACATAAAATGATTACATTTGACCTGACATCTGACGTGGAAATAATATCAACTATCAATTCCATAAAACAGTCCACATCTACAGGAATAGACGGCATAGACTCAAAGCTACTAAAAAGTATAAAATTTCAAATAGCTAAACCTCTTAAACACGTTATAAACCTTAGTTTACAAAATGGCATATTTCCAGATTTTCTAAAAAAATCAGTAATAAGTCCTATTCATAAGAAAGATTCAAGAGTCGAAATTTCTAACTATAGACCAATCTCACTTCTTTCCATATTCTCAAAAATACTAGAAAAAATAATGAAATTAAGACTCAATAAATTCCTGGAAAAAAGTTCTATTCTTTCAAATAATCAATATGGCTTTAGACAAGGCCTGTCAACGAATGACGCAATTTCAGAATTAACAACAATAATCGCTGATAAAGTAGACAAAGGTCAAAAATGTCTTGCCATTTTCTTGGACCTTGCAAAGGCGTTTGATACAGTCTCACATCCTCTGCTTATATCTAAACTTCACAATATTGGTATCAATGCCACAGTACTGAACTGGTTCAAAACATATCTTAGCAACCGTAAGCAAATTGTCACTATTGGAAATTATCGTAGTGAAGAGCAATATATTTCCTATGGAGTCCCGCAGGGTAGTGTACTTGGACCAGTTTTGTTTCTCATATATATTGATAATTTGTGCCGTCTTCCTGTAGATGGAAAAATAATAAGTTTTGCTGATGACACTGTACTAATAGTCAGTGAAAAAACTTGGAAACAAAGCTACAAAATAGCTGGTATGGCAATTAACAAAATAAAAAACTGTCTGGATAACAGCCTTCTTACATTAAACAATAGTAAAACTAAATACCTTACATTTAGCGCCACACAAGCAGGGCAACCTTTACTAAATTCGATGTTTTCTATAAAAATACATTGTTGTGTACCTAGAGACTCTTGTGACTGTATCCCTTTGGAGAGAGTCACTGCTATAAATTATTTAGGTCTGACCATAGATAATAATCTAAGATGGCAAGATCACATAGAGACACTAACAAATAGAATTCTAAAACTTGGTTATATTTATAGAAACCTTCGAAAAATTCTAAAACAAAAAACATTAAAAACTGTCTATTTCGCATTGACTCATTCATTGATCTCATATGGAATTGTTGGTTGGGGTGGATGTGCCAAAACTATCTTGGAAAAACTTTGTCTAGCTCAAAGATGCATTGTGAAGATAATTATCCAAAAACCGTTTGATTACCCTACGGAAAACCTCTATAACGATTTTAAAGTATTTGACCCGAGACAAATATATATCCAGCATATACTAACTTATTTTCATAAAAATATAATACATCACCAGAAAACACAACAATCCAGAACCACACGAACAAGCATTACTTTAAATTACATAATCCCTCATATGAAAACAACTTTCGGACAAAGAAATGCATCATTTATCGCTCCACGAATTTATAATACTTTACCTATGTCTCTCAAGGTAATAACTTCACATACATTATTTAAAACAAGAATAAAAAAATATATAGGGAATTACGGAAGGACAGAAATTGCCCAAATATTAAACATCCAACAATAATTCTGAGAAATAATATTAAATAATATAACTACACGCTACACAAGCTGGTTCGAGGAGAGGATTGTCTTTACATTGCATCTTATTTTAAGACAAATAAACTCTAAAACATTTCTCTTTTTTTATTAGATTTATTTCAAAGAAGAAATCTTGATTTTGTATTTTATTTGATTTGTGACTCAAGTCAAATAATATTGTTACTGAGTATATAGGTACGTTGAGAAGACCACAGAGCAAATTTTAATGTCAAACTGCTACATAACATAAATGACAACAACGGGTGTGCATATTATGGTAGAAATAATATTAGAATAATAACATATCAAAATTTACTGTATCAGTTTATACTTTTGTGTTTAAGATATTGGTAACTATGTAATATTGTAATTTACTGTGTTGTGATGTCTGGTGTCCGCTCTATGTAACTATGTATAACCAAAATGTCAAATATTTGGCTTGGTAAAATTGTAAACTGCTAGCCCTAGAACAGGGTTACCTAGTTGGGCAGCAGTAATCTTCATAATAGTCTTTGTGATAAAGGTGTGAAAAATAAATAAATAAAAATAAAATATGTAAGTATTCTTGTTAGTTCAACGTGTACAGTGTACATTACCTTTATTATTTTATCTCTGTGATTATTAGTAACAATGATTTTGTGTATAATTTTTCAGTTATAATTGTTTGTCTTGTTTATTTACATATTATGTGTCATCATCTAAGTGTCAATTTTTGTATAATATTAGTCATATATAAGTATTCTTGTTAGTTCAACGTGTACAGTGTACATTACCTTTATTATTTTATCTCTGTGATTATAAGTAACAATGATTTTGTGTATAATTTTTCAGTTATAATTGTTTGTCTTGTTTATTTACATATTATGTGTCATCATCTAAGTGTCAATTTTTGTATAATATTAGTCATATATAAGTATTCTTGTTAGTTCAACGTGTACAGTGTACATTACCTTTATTATTTTATCTCTGTGATTATTAGTAACAATGATTTTGTGTATAATTTTTCAGTTATAATTGTTTGTCTTGTTTATTTACATATTATGTGTCATCATCTAAGTGTCAATTTTTGTATAATATTAGTCATATGTAAGTATTCTTGTTAGTTCAACGTGTACAGTGTACATTACCTTTATTATTTTATCTCTGTGATTATTAGTAACAATGATTTTGTGTATAATTTTTCAGTTATAATTGTTTGTCTTGTTTATTTACATAGTATGTGTCATCATCTAAGTGTCAATTTTTGTATAATATTAGTCATATATAAGTATTCTTGTTAGTTCAACGTGTACAGTGTACATTACCTTTATTATTTTATCTCTGTGATTATAAGTAACAATGATTTTGTGTATAATTTTTCAGTTATAATTGTTTGTCTTGTTTATTTACATATTATGTGTCATCATCTAAGTGTCAATTTTTGTATAATATTAGTCATATATAAGTATTCTTGTTAGTTCAACGTGTACAGTGTACATTACCTTTATTATTTTATCTCTGTGATTATTAGTAACAATGATTTTGTGTATAATTTTTCAGTTATAATTGTTTGTCTTGTTTATTTACATATTATGTGTCATCATCTAAGTGTCAATTTTTGTATAATATTAGTCATATATAAGTATTCTTGTTAGTTCAACGTGTACAGTGTACATTACCTTTATTATTTTATCTCTGTGATTATAAGTAACAATGATTTTGTGTATAATTTTTCAGTTATAATTGTTTGTCTTGTTTATTTACATATTATGTGTCATCATCTAAGTGTCAATTTTTGTATAATATTAGTCATATATAAGTATTCTTGTTAGTTCAACGTGTACAGTGTACATTACCTTTATTATTTTATCTCTGTGATTATTAGTAACAATGATTTTGTGTATAATTTTTCAGTTATAATTGTTTGTCTTGTTTATTTACATATTATGTGTCATCATCTAAGTGTCAATTTTTGTATAATATTAGTCATATATAAGTATTCTTGTTAGTTCAACGTGTACAGTGTACATTACCTTTATTATTTTATCTCTGTGATTATTAGTAACAATGATTTTGTGTATAACTTTTCAGTTATAATTGTTTGTCTTGTTTATTTACATATTATGTGTCATCATCTAAGTGTCAATTTTTGTATAATATTAGTCATATATAAGTATTCTTGTTAGTTCAACGTGTACAGTGTACATTACCTTTATTATTTTATCTCTGTGATTATAAGTAACAATGATTTTGTGTATAATTTTTCAGTTATAATTGTTTGTCTTGTTTATTTACATATTATGTGTCATCATCTAAGTGTCAATTTTTGTATAATATTAGTCATATATAAGTATTCTTGTTAGTTCAACGTGTACAGTGTACATTACCTTTATTATTTTATCTCTGTGATTATTAGTAACAATGATTTTGTGTATAATTTTTCAGTTATAATTGTTTGTCTTGTTTATTTACATATTATGTGTCATCATCTAAGTGTCAATTTTTGTATAATATTAGTCATATATAAGTATTCTTGTTAGTGCAACGTGTACAGTGTACATTACCTTTATTATTTTATCTCTGTGATTATTAGTAACAATGATTTTGTGTATAATTTTTCAGTTATAATTGTTTGTCTTGTTTATTTACATATGTGTCATCATCTAAGTTTGTATAATACTAGTAAAACCCGGCAGACGTTGTCCTGCCTGTTAAATTAAATAAAACCAAATATACAATAATGGTTGATCGGTATGTTTCCTTTTTATTATTTAATTCATATCTAGATTCGCTAATTATAATTCCATATTCTTTTCCCTTCCATCCATACAGTCCCTATTGTTTGTCTTGGTTATTTACATATTATGTGTCATCATCAAAGTGTCTTTGTTTGTAAAATATTAGTCATATATTAGTATTCTTGTTAATAGTATTTTGTATAATACCTAATGTTATTTCTGTGAGACAGGTTTATTTTATTTTCCTTAATGGATTTTTGTAGTAAAATAAAAAAAAATATACATAAAAAGGTCTTTTATTTTTAATTTATAAAACGAACGTTTACACATCTATAGAATGTTCTTTGCCACAAAAAATAAGTAGGTAAATATAAATCAATGCATAAATATTAAATCTAGGTACATGAAAGATATAAATATCCAAACAAATTATAATCAAACCAAAAACACTTTACACAAGTATATTATGATGTATAAAGGTATGTGAATAAAAATAAATTAAAAACAAATCATAATATATAAGGTATGTATTTAAACATATTAAAATTTACAAATAATACTAGTTGCATGTAACACATGAGATCCAACTGTCAACAATAAAAAGCTGCTTAGACCTATGAAATTAAGAAATTGTGCATTAAGAAATCCTCACTATGGGTGAGGATTTCTTAATGCACATGCTATATCCCTCATTGCTGCTGCCATCAAAGCAGACCCCTCTCTAATTGCAGCTGCGCACTCTGACATTTTCTCCGCAGCCTCCTTGAGTGCCGTAGCTGTCAGCATTTCAGCATCCACACGTTTCTCCTCAATCAACATTAGACGTTCTCGTTCCTCTAGAACCTGAGATCTGATACGAGGACGTCTACGTTGATTGCGTGGACTTTGTCTTGATTGTACGCGTGGACTTCGTCTAGGGACTCGTGGACTCTGTCCAGCTTGCACATGTGGATTCTGTCCAGCTTGTACAGGTTGACTATGGCCAGCTTGCACAGGTGGACTTTGTCCAGCTTGGACACGTGGACTCAGTCTAGGTGCTGTAAACAGAAAAAAATTATAAATACTTGCGAATGATAATAAAAGTATTGACCTGGCCATCCTCACCATATTACATTATATAAAATTCTTATGAGTAAAAATATGCTCTTCTGGAGTATTGAGTCTTGATACTGGACTAGCCAAATCAAGCGTATCCCACTGTAGGGAGGGTTGGTCACCTTGAGTAGATGCGATAGACGTTGTCGGTTGATCGATAATAATCTGAAAAAAAAGTTACTTATAGGTATGTATTTTACACAACTCAAGAGAAAAGAGTTTGGGTGCTTTTTCTTTGTTTTTCACATAAGCTAGAAATCAAGGTGATATTATACCTTATTATCAAATATCGTACTGTTATTATAGTTATAGTTATTTTTTTATATTATACCGTTTACAACTGCACGGTACCAGAGAAACCGCTATGGAAATTAAAATTAGGTACGTTAAGATGATGATTACATACCATGTTAGGAAAAGGATTTACGAAGACACTCATGTCCCCTTCACCAAAACTGCATCCACCCACCACTGCCAACATACGTTCCTCCAGTGGTGATAACTCTGGAACTTTGTGGTTTCCACCACCAGTTGCACGCATTGCTGCATTTCTTTTGGCACACAGCTTTTTTAATGTGCATTTTTTGTCTGCCCATAACTAAAATCACAGGTACATAAAAATTAAATGAGTTAAAAGATAAGTATACCTACTAAAAAGTGCACAAAACAAGGTACCAAGTTATCCAAATTTAAATAAAAATATGAATAAATAAGTAAATATAAAGATTGTAGGTAAGCATGGAAGTAGAAGATACCTTAGCCCAGCCTTTTCCATCTTTTATAACTCCTCCAATAGCATTTAATTGGTTTGCCACTCCCTCCCATTTTCTTTTTGTAGTCTCTTTTGCGTGGCTACTGCGCAAGAATCCTTTTGCAATCCCTGGATTCTGTTCCAGAAACTGGATCAGCGCTTCCAGCTGATGTGGTGTAGGCCTGTTACTCATCTGTAAAACACAAAAACATATTTTCCATTTAACTTATAATAATGCATGTTATCAACACTATCAAACACCATACCATAAGTATATTTAAATATACAAAGAAATATTATGACGTATAGAATTTATTTGAACACAAAAAAAATAATTAAACAATTTAGATTTGAAAATGTTAATATAAAATAATACTTACATTGATAATTATAACGACTTTATCGAAAGCAAAACGCACAAAATATTTACCAGCATCAATCTGAATCTGTCAAAATGATTGTTTTTTTTACCACGTGTTTTTGTTTGTGTTAGGTATTACCATTGACAGAAAAAAATGCCCATAATTATATAAATACTATTGTGTAAAATATTCAAAATTGTAGGTACGCAATTTTCAAATTTTCTGTTTTGATCACATATGTTTTATATAACACTTAATATCGTAATATTTTTCATTATAATTTCAATAAGAATATATAACACATCATAATAAAAACATTGTATTCCTTATATATTCCGAAAATATTTTTTATATTGCAATAACGCATTTGAAATGCATCTATCTTCATGCTTAGTAACGCCGATTCATTGCCGATTTCAAATCCGATGCCAATTTGGCAAGATAAAGATGAAGAGTAAGGTTTAGAAATCGGAATCGAGTTTTGATTGGATTCGGATTGGGATTACATTGGAATAGAGATTATATTGCAGAGTAAGGCTGCAATAATCCCCTGACAATACTAAAATATTATTAAGAATATCAGAAGCATACGGGAATACACATTGACTACCTTTCACGTACCTCACAAATTAAAACCCGATGGGAACACAATAAACCCGTGTTTCAAGTACACAAAGCACGCATAGAGAGAATCCAATATATTAATTTATTTATTTATTTATGTTATAGTTGGACAAAAAACAGCGTTAAGACATAGTACAATACAATAGTAACATCAAGTATTAAGGCCTATTACATTTTGTCGTTATGATTGATATAAAATAATACAAGTTTGCAAAAAATCAAAAAAAATATGATCATAGGTTGGTATGTAGGTAAGAGCAACATTTCAAGTTAACAATGATTTAAAACATAATATTGAACTAAAAGGAAAAAAGAAAAAAGAGAATTAATGCCGTCAAGGTTTCCTATAATAAGCGGTTATTGATCTTCTTTTGTATAGAGTATTTGAATTTTGCGGAGCTGAGGTGGAAGATGTCAAACTCTTGAAATCTGTTATTGTATGTATTTCACATTCTATGAATAGTCATGTTTTGTGCGTAATTGGTGCGGTGAATTGGAAGGTGGAATAAATGTGTATGTCTAGTTCTGCGAGTAGGAATATTAAATGAAATGGTATTGAGTATTGAGGGGCAGTCGATATTATTATTTATAATGTTGTACAGAAGCATCATATCATTTACTGTGCGTCTATTCTCGAGACTGTCGATTTTATAATAGGTTCTCGCGCAGTCGTAGCTGGGGAACTCGAGGTATGCTTTACGGTTTAAGTATTTAATGAACAATCTTTGTATTCTTTCAATGCGTTGTTTGTATGTTGTCTATCTTGGGGACCAGATTGGGGATGCGTATTCGAGTATTGGTCGAACCATGGTATAATATATAGATTTTAATGTATTTATGTTCTTGAAAGATTTGCAGGTTCTATATTTATAAAACACTCGAATCACAGAGAACACACAGAATTTTCCACTTATAGGGATGCAACACTGTATCACAAAATCCTTACGTTGGAACAGAGACGGTCCTTAGTTGATATGAACACATTGTATAACATCATACACAATGCAATTGACTGTCCTGAAATTACGGAACTTCTCTCCTTCAACACACGTCCCATCGCGTCGTACGCGAAGCCCACTTTTGTTTCACATACCGCACCGATAATACTTACACGAAAAACGCACCCCTCATACGCATGATGAACACTTATAATCACGAACATCTGGATGTCGATATTTTTCTTTTAGGACCTATCTCATTTTCTACTGCCATCAATTCAAGTAATAATGATTGAATTTCACTGGATGATTGAAGTATCAAGATTGAATGGAGTAAACTATGTGAGCTTGCAGGTACCTATACATTCTCTCTTTCACACACATATATACATTAGACACACATATATACATTCTTACACTCATACGTACACACATACATACACTCATGCTCTATCATTCATGTACACAAATTAAAAATATGAACAAAACACAAGTTTACGCCGCTATGCATCTATATAGAGAGTTTTTGTAGCGGTTATTAATAACAGTGAATACATCAGAATGTGGGACACTGCCTGAGAAATTCACATTCTAGAAATGATATGCCCTTTTGATTAACTCGTTTTGATTTGAATTAGTGTTGCTTAGAGGAACGTATAATTTTCGCCAAACATCTTGAACGAGCTTCCGGTTGCGCTGAGCGCAAATTTGTGTCTTTTCGCTTCGTTGGTTTGCATACAAATCGACCCCGTTCTCGGCTAAAAGTTCAAGACATTTGGCGACAACTTATAAAACAAATTGGTCTTTGGGGTTAATAATTTTAAAAAGAAACATCTGATCCGCGACTTCTCTCCTGTGTTTGATCTTTATTATTGGGAAATGTTTCTTGATTTCATCATATTTTGAACTATTTAAGTTATATGATTGGAAATTTAAGAATTTGAGAAATAGTTTCCAATGATTTATGTACTTTGCTTACAACAAATTTCCAGGATTGCAACTGAAAAAAAGTAAGTGTATACATATACAAATTAAAATTTCAAATAAAATCAGATTTGAATTCATGATATTCAGTGCGTCATAGAAAAAAAACAAGATAGGTATCTAATTTCATAAAGGTCTATGTTGCAACAACAGTGATACCTCATTGATTGTTTGAAATAACTCAATATTGGTTAACAATCATTCAACAAAATGCTCTTGCGTATGTATAAATATCCGTACAAGAGGTTCATACACATCTTGGAAGTAATACAGAGCTTAAGAACCAAACGAAATACAAACCTACACCGCTCGCTACCGCTCACCCCCACCAGTTAATTACCCCCGCCATACTAAACCCGCCCACACTCGCCAATGGAAGATGACAACAATAGAATCAGTCACATTTCAGATGCTGAAGATGAACTAGTACAGTTCGAAAACGTTCCATCCAATATAAATGTGAAGTGGAAGAAACAAAGTTTTTTGTTACCAAAATTTTTATTTAAAAATTTTTATTTACTTAATAAAGAGCATTCAAAAGACAGGAATTATGATGATCTTTGATGATCATTTATCTACTCACATTAGGGACATGGCGTGATGATATGACATGTATTTATCATTTATGAAAAATTGTGATTTCGCTCATGAATGACATTGTAATAAACGTATCTGAATTCCCAAAATGAAATATCTCCCATTCCAGGCAATAACGTACGTATTAAGCCTGTCCTGACATTGAGTCATTCTGTCGAAATCTCATTTGGCCCTCCGCCAATCTTTCTTGGCATCAGATACATTCATCGTGGTTTATTCCATCAAACATCAGAACTCACCTTCTCTCCTTATTCCTGACGTATCAACAATAACCAGAGTGTATATTCATCATAATAATATATATTATCATCTTCGATGTGATTTTTATCCATGAAATCACCAATGTCTAAGAAAGTTTCTTACCAAAGGTATTGTGTGAAGGAAGGAGGAACAACACGATGATAATTCCTTTAGGTGATTTATGGAATTATTGTAGTTGTCGTGCAGATACAAATGCTTTTTGGGGGTAAATGTTTACCTTTCATTTTTTTTATATATTTATTTATAATTAACATGACATTCTACATAAACATGTTTGACAACAATAATAAAGGTATAAAAAAAATAATATTATATATATTTAAGACAGAGACAATCGAAGGGTACACATACACATTCAGACCATTGACACTATCTTAAGCTTTGCTGTCAATTAGAGTTTTTGTTCTCCAATATGCTAGGGATAACCCCTGTGTTATATTGGGTGCAGTTTTTGGTTTTGTAAGTTAAACAACATCATTTTTAAGTGAATTCAGCACAATTTATCATACACTTCATTATATCAGAAGGATTATATTACAAATGTGCATGTTCAAAAGGATTTTATTTAATTTAAGACGTCCACCTCCATTTATGATATTGCCTATGTCAGTTCATTAAATATTTAATTATATAGTAGGCATTTACAGTGATGAAGGGTTTTAAATAAAAGAACTACTTACATGAACAATACTGGTTTATTCGAATTAAATAAAGGACTCTATTCTGTTAGACGATTAACGCATGAGTGATAACAATAATTATTTCGTCGATCTTCGTTAATTGTCGTGAATCCTCGAGAATCATCGAGGATATAAACATTGCAGCTCGCTGCCACAGGAGTACCGGTACAGCTTGATAATTAACTTTATATGTGTGAAAATAATTATTTATATACGTTGCAAAACATAGGATGGAGTATTTATTAAAAATATGTCATTTTATGTGCATTAGTACGTGTTGTCCAGTGTGTCGCGCGCCAATCGTTGATTTAAAAGGGAGTAAATGTTGGTGAATTTCGGGAGACTTGTTAGTTAAGGTGTACTTGTTGATTTGATCGGATTTATATTTTTAATAATAAAATTCTCTACCCGCAATTAAACTTTTATTGCATAGTTTTTTAAATCAAGAAATTTCAAACATCCAAAATAATTCGTATTTTCCAAAAAACATCCTAGAAGCCCAAGCTTCAAGTATATCTATTTATTTATATAATTTATGTACAGGTGTACAAAAGCGGGTTTATTGCCACAAGGCAATTACTTCCAACCAACCTGAGCAAAAGCTAAATTGGTACAATAACATTAAGTGAGAAATAAATTGATAAAAAAATAAAACAGAGAAGTAAAAAATATATATATTAAGAGAAAAAAGAATAATAAAAATAACACTGATCATAGTACTGAGGAAAAGAAGGAGGATACGGAAGGATAAAGAAGGAATTCAGCAACTATTACCTTTAAATATTTGAATGGATTGAGATGACGTTAATTCATTACTTAGGCCATTCCATAGTCTAGCTGATTGTACTTGAAAAGAAGAGCTGAAAACTTCTGTATTGCGAATGGGGATAGCTAGTGTAGTGCGTTCAGCAGATCGAAGGGTAGGCCATGACTTGATAATAAAACGACGTTATTTTTTTAAAATATTTTGGTGAATAGGATCAAATTTTGCAAATACGTATATAATAAAATACTCTACACCAAAAACTCGCTTTAGATTTTGAAGGATATCTGAATAGTGCTTCTCAATTTGATCCCAAGTACAGGAAACTTAAAATTTTAAAATTGTATTTTCAAATTGGTAAAATTTTGCACATCACTTTCATAAAATGACATTGAAGAGTTATCAAGTTTTCATAATAAAATATTAAAATAAAAAATATCTTAACAAACGATTTATTAACTTATCAAACTCATTTCAAAAATGTTTCATATAACTTATTTAAATTGTACTTTTTTTAAATATTTTTATTGTTTGTATATTGTTATAGGTATTTTGTTTGGTTTCAAAAATAAAAAATAAAAATTTCATGAAAACGCTGAATATTTTCCATACAAACTTTGAATACTTTATTGAATGACTTGTTATTGATTGTTATCGTTGGCTACAACCCATTCATTTTTTCACTGAATTGTCAACGGCCTTATTCAAAATAAATAAAAAAAATATTTATGTAGGTACCTATATATATTTTTTTTATTTTAAATACCAAAGTTACATTATTATAACGATGCATTTTTTTATATAAATTTGGTTGGTTTGTTCTACCTCACTAGGCCAGGCCTGTTCCGAGGTGGTAGACTAGTTAAGTTAATAACTCAATCATAGTAAACTATAATACAGTATGATTGTGTAGCCCATGGTCCACTATGTGAGTTCAATGTTAGTGATTTTGTCGTGTACGTTATTATGAATTGACAATTTGCTGACAATAGTTGATCCCATTATTATATACCATGTATGTATTGCAGTGTTTAAAATAACGATAGTTGTTAAATATAGCTTGTTATGAACACAATACGAATAACGAGCGCTATTTAATAATTCGAATGCTGCTTAAATTGTAAGAGACATTTCACAACGCATGCTTCGCGTCATCGCCGTCGTTGCGCGAATCGCTTGATCGCATAAAAAAATATAGTTTGGCAGTGACCAGCATCACAGCGTATCGTTTCATTCAACCTCAAACTCACCATCGCGAGACAAAATTGTAGAATATTTAAACTAAATTAGTTTACCATACGTTGCGGGCATTCATTTTTAATTTATTTATTCTATAACAATTAAGTTACATACAAAACATAATTAACATAGTGTCCCCCGTTAGTTAGGCGAGTACCTACCCGTGTTATATTATATTAAAAAAATACAATATTTCATATTACATTATATTAAATAACATCATATTATATTACACTATACTATATTGCATTCCATCATTATATTTTATTTTATTACAATATATAATATTATAAGATATTACATCATACTATATTACATTACGTATTTTTTTTAATATATTAATCATATTATGTATATAAATCATAACAAGTATCCCATATGTATATATGAATTATCACATTCATCATATAACGATCTACTAGATTCATCATATACATTGTGTATGTCCATATTAACCTCATAATAATACTGTATAAGTCCCACAAACATCATTACTGTACATAACAAAATCAAATAGACAGTACAACAACAATTTTATAATCAAGCAATGCAAGCCACTAAGTTATTTATTTCTGAAACCTTAAATATTCTACACCAGGTTACAATACTCGGTGTGTGTTATAACAGATGCGTCAACGATTTAATATAACGAATAGCGATATAATACTCACAACGTGTTTATGTACATAATTGTTATAACATAGTGCCAAAAATAGCATGTTAGAAATAAGCAGCATATTATTCCGTATAGATTGTTATGCAAACATAGCCGTTTTGAACAACACTAATGTATTGTACGTTTTAGTCCTGTGTTTTCTTTATCCTTTAGAATTAAATTTAAAATCTTTTGATACAACTATTGAAAATGTCTTTTTCCGTATGTATTGTTTGTCTTCCGAAGTATTAATTGATATCTCCTTACATATGTTCCAACAAATCGGAACAATTTGTTCCAACTTCGTCAAAGAATTTTAAGTCACTGTTTATCGCGAACATTATTCAATTTATCTCTTTAAATAAAAAATATCCTTTAAGATTTATCTATTTGTTTTTGTTCTTCGTATTATATCATCCCAAGATGCCGAAAATCAATGAAAGCAAACATTACAATCAAATAAAGATATTATTGTTCTCTTTATATGTGTCAGGAGAGATGGGATTACATCATTTATGTAACAAATAACTCTATTTTATTCTTCGGCCGTATAACAAAAAGAAAGATAACATTTGAACGGTCACAATCTTTAAATTATTATCTGGCAATATACTTTACTACACCGTGTCCATAAAAAGTTTCATTAATTTTTTTTTCTCCGGGGATCGCGTTAAATGTTAGTATCATTATTTCAGCTTTTAAGAATATTACTTCCAGATGTGAGATTGTTAACTGAAGATGTTTGAGTGAAACAGGCCAAACAAAACAATTGTATTAAGAACCATCAATTAACAACACTTTGTTTTATATATTATTACATGTTTGTATTTAAATATATATCTAATTCTAGCGCAATTGAAAAAATAATTGATTAAAATATGTCTACCATTTATGTTTATAGGTAAACAAAGTATTATCACAGAGCAAAAATTTAATCACTTAATATTTAATAACGATAAGCACTTCCTTGAATCCTATGTAAGTGGCGAGTTTATTGCCATATGGCAATTTCTCCCAACCAACCAGTGTTTCCAGTCCAGAGAACCAATATTTTTTTTTTATTAACATGTCCACGTAGGGTACGCCAGCTATTAGGATTTGGGTCCATTTTACTCTTCCGAAGAAGCGCACTACGTAGCGTTGGGAGGGGTTTGCAATCTAGAAAAGAGTTTATTAATTCGGATTCTAATAAGACCCGGGTTGTACGAAGGCGGAAACACAGAATTCGGAAGATCGTTCCACAGTCGGGCTGCTGTATTAATAAAGGAGTTCGAAAAGCGACTTGTTCGTATATGTTGAAGGTCCACTGTGAATGGGTGCTGCGATTGGGTGAAGCGACTGACTCTGTTGCGAGTGGGTGGAGGAGGGACCAAAGATGCAAGTTCTTCTGAGCAATTCCCGTGGTAGTATCTATAGAATAAACTTAAAATACCGACTCTGCGTCTGTGTTCTAGTGATTGCAATCCATCAGTCAGTGATGGATCATCAATCAGACGTATAGCACGCCTTTGGACAGCGTCGAGGGTATTCAGTAGGTATTGGGGGGCGCCATTACAGAGGTGACTGCCATATTCAATAATTGGACGTATTTGCGCTTTGTAGAGTATACAGATCTGGGTCTTAGTAAAATATCTACGCGCTCTATATAGTACGCTCAATTTTTTGGAGGCGAGTTTCACCTTAGCTTCGATGGAGCCCTTGTAGTGTAACTGGTTCGTTATAGATACTCCAAGCAGGTCAATAGAACTGCTCTTAGGTAGGGTGCTTCCGTTGAAAGACACTTGCAATTCATTGGGGTTTCTCTTAGCAGAAATTAGACAGGCTTGGGTTTTTGAGACGTTAAATGAAACAAGATTTGCGAAAGGAATTAATTAAAATAAATTTCTCCTATACTGGGCATCGAACTTTTGTATTGGGAAGACAATTGAAACAGTTTTTTTACTTATAGCCACCTTGGATATACAATATAGTTAGGCAGGGAGAATCAGGATGCTGAGATTTAGAGGAGACGAGGTCAAGCCTGGGCTGCATTTGGAAAGCTATCCTTCATCCTAATATCCCCAAAATTTGGAAGAGACTGAAAGAAATCCCTATTTGACTCCTGTATCCTTCCCGTGCTTACATATGGGCTTGAGACGTTAATATTGAATAAACATATTATGTACAAGCTCACGGTGACACAGAGGGCTATGGAATGAAGGATAATGAACATATCTGAGATAGAAAAACCAATAGGTGGATAAGACAGCAGACCAAAATAACCGATCTCGCCGAGAGAGTCGCCACTCTGCAATGGAACTGGGCGGGACACATTGCCAGATATACAGATGGTAGGTGGATCCAGAGTGTCTTGGAGTGGCGTCCGAGACAGGGAAAAAGAAGCGTGGGACGTCTTCAGACACGGTAGTCGGACTGCATCAAAGCGGTGGCAAGGAGCAATTGGAGGCGGTTTACCCAATAAAGGGAGGAGTGGAAGAAGAGGGGGAAGCCTATGTTCAACTCTAAATGCAAACAGGCTGATGAAGAAAATGGAAAGGAAGGGAATCGAACCCATTAATTATATTTCATATGCTAGGCATTACAAATAAATTTCTCGCATGCTGCGAATCGAACCCAATAATTATATTTCATTTGCTTAGCATAACAAATAAATTACTCGTGTGTTGCGAATCGAACCCATTAATTATATTTCATTTGCTAGGCATAAAAAAATAAATAACTCGTGTGTTGCGAATCGAACCCATTAATTATATTTCATTTGCTAGGCATCACAAATAAATTTCTCGTGTGTTGCGAATCGAACCCAATTATTATATTTCATTTGCTAGGCATTACAAATACATTTCTCGTGTGTTGCGAATCAAACCCAATAATTATATTTCATTTGCTAGGCATAACAAATAAATTACTTGTGTTGCGAATCGAACCCATCAATTATATTTCATATGCTAGGCATTACAAATAAATTTCTCGCATGCTGCGAATCGAACCCAATTATTATATTTCATTTGCTTAGCATAACAAATAAATTACTCGTGTGTTGCGAATCGAACCCATTAATTATATTTCATTTGCTAGGCATCACAAATAAATTTCTCGTGTGTTGCGAATCGAACCCAATAATTATATTTCATTTGCTAGGCATTACAAATACATTTCCTACATGTAAAAAAGCTAGTTCTGATATTTCTCAACTGAAAATGTGGTTTGATAAAAATTTGCTATCACTCAATGTAGATAAGACTGTCTTTGTTCCTTTTGTTCATCAACATAAATCATTACCAACAGATATAAAAATTACAATACATAATAATCAATGTTCGGCATCTTCTGACTCTTGTGACTCTTGTAATACCCTTTTGAAGGTTGAGCAGGTTTAATACCTAGGAGTGATTGTGGACTGCCTCGTTAAATGGAAGGAACACATAAGTTGTGTTACTGAACGCATAAGAAAAATGTATTATATATTTTATAACTTACGAGACATGTTAGACAAAAAAACAATAACATATGTCTATTATGCGTTCGTACACTCAATCCTGCGCTACGGAATAATAGCATGGGGAGGAGCTTATGTGACCACCTTATGTCCTTTATATATAGCCCAGAGAAGTGTCTTAAAAATAATACTCAGAAAACCACGTGACTACAGTACTAGCCAATTGTACAGTGAACTGCCTGTCCCTTCGGTACAGAATATATACAAGAAAGTGGCTATCTGTCAGGTGGTCAAAGAGTTGATTGTTAATGGGGCAAATAATGACATATTGTATGTAACTCCTAGACTACAACTTGAGGGCTATATAAGACTCCCCATGAGGTTAACGAAGTTGGGACAGAGCCACTATTCATTCATGGGTGTAAAATGGTACAATGCACTGGATAGCAATATAAAGTAATAAATAATACTGACTAATGACTAATAACTTGTCAACTTTTAAAAAAAAGTTAAAATAATTTTCCTCCTCATTGTACCATATGAATGTATTAATTTTGGTGTATTGTATTGTGTGTGTGAGTATATCTTTATTGATTGTTATTTTTTTTAATTTATTTTTCCACGTTTGTAAATTAAAATAAAATATATTTTTTTTAATGAACTCTTTCTATGTATTTTATGTATCTTGTTAAATTTAAGTTTTGTGAACTCCTCCCCGAAGCACAAGGTTTCCTTCTTTTCGGGGAGAATTTCAAATTTATTTGTGATGTATATATATATATTTTTATAATATGTCAAAATGTATCCTTTTTATACTTTCTTATTAATAAAATTTTACTTACTTTTACTTACTTATTTCTCGTGTGTTGCGAATCAAACCCAATAATTATATTTCATTTGCTAGGCATTACAAATAAATTTCTCGTATGCTGCGTTTCATGCAACTAGTTTTACTATAAAATATTAACACGTAAAGTATTCTCCAAAACGCTGATTTTATTGTAAAACACAAGATAATTTTTATGAAATAATGTTTTGAAAACCATAGAGTTACAAGTGAGTGATGTGTAGTGTAGTAACAATAGTATTGCAATATATAGAACTTTCAAAAATTGAATTGATAGGGATCTCATTAAAAAGGCATATTTGGTGAACGTTGCGCAAGCGCATAAAGTGATTACGTAAACCAGCCGATGACAGGTCGTAAGCCCTGTAGGTGCCTTGATTTCCCGGTTCTCCTACAGTAAATATTCCAACTTCGTCTCTATTGAGATTTTATTTTTTATTTTTATTTTATTTTATATAGCTTCTCGGACAACTAACAGGTAGTATGTCAAATAATTATTTAACACGCACCCAATAACAAGTTGCCACATTCTGGAGACTTACGATATTTATCGTCTCACAGATCCAGACTGAAAACACAATTTTAAAAACTGTGTCTCCACCGGGAATCGAACCCGGGACCCTTGGATCAGCAGTTAGATATCCAACCAACTGAGCCACGAATGCCGACAAATTAGATAATTAAAAATCTTTTAAAAAATAGCGAAGCTCTTTGAAATCTCTAGAGTCTAGATAATACTTGATAGTACTTACTCAATTGTATTTGAGTAATACAGTATATCGTTAGTACGAGTATTGTTATAATTTCAAATGAAAACATTTGTCTTTGTGTATTTCCCACACCTTCATAGAAAATATATAATTTAAAGAGACTTTATTACAAAAAAAAACTATTTGTTTATGAAAACAATAAAGAAATGCAATTGACAAGCTCATTGATAAATGCCATTTTTTTTCTAAAAAAAACAGTAATTTCTGTCCAGGTTTATATTTTTAAAATAAATATTTCCTCTGCTGGGCTCGAGACGACCGACGCCATAAAAGAAGTCAACGGAGTCACAACTTTAGATTGGCGACAGGTTTGAATGAATGAATAAATCAATAAAAATAAAACACGAACAAACAATATTTTCACAGGATTGTCGTTGTTGAGCTGTAGACTGATTAACCAGATTATTTTGCGCACTTACACAACGTTAACCAAATTATACGTGCGCTGAGTTTGCTTCTGTCGTTTGGAATCCTCAATGCACATACCTAACAAATATAGATAGAATCGAAAACATTCAAAACAATTTTTTAAAGCATCAAGACTACAGGTACCGACAACATCATAATGACCTGTCTCTCTCCCGAATACGCCACAAGTTAAATTCTTTGGAAAATAGGCGAACTGTATTTGACATGACACTCCAGCACACAATAGATAACAGTGTTATTGACACCGATGCACTTCTTGCGAAAATTACCTTCAACATATCGACGAGACAAACTTGAAAAAAAATATACATTCAGACTTCCCATCTGTGGCACAAATTATGCACAGCACTCTTTCATATACAGAGCATGCAGAAATTATGATTCTTTCTTCCATGACATTGATCTCTCTTCGCATAGGAGATTTAAACTATCCAAATCCATTTCGTACCAAATTGCTTCTCCTGCAGCAAAAAAAATATATTTATTGATAAACATTTTTTCAACATCTCAATAGAGAAGAAGTAGGGATATTGTAGAAGAACCAGGAACTCGAGGCACCTACAGGGCTTACGATCTGTCATCGGCTGGTTTACGTGACCACTTTATGCGCTTGCGCAACGTTCACCAATTAAGCCTTCATATTGAGTTCCCTTATCGATGTAATTTTTGAAAGTTCTATATAATTGAATAGTGTGTAACATTTTACCTGAAAATAATGCATTATTACTATTGCCATCTATGGAGTAACGGAGAAACCTTTTTGTAACGCCATCTATTGAGACATTGAGAAATTAATTTTTATTTGTAAATATTCGAAAAAAAATAGGATATTTCTTAAACAATTCATGTTTCAACCAGTAATATTCATCCAAGATTTTTGGTTTATATGATGTGTTGTTTAACTGTATATTTGTCCTATGCACTAAATTGGCTGTATGTTTATTTTGAAAAAATAAAATAAATACCAATAATGAAGTAATTTTATTAATTCTATCTTTTGAATTGTAAAGGTATCAACATGGTAGCGTCAACGAAGACGTTTTTAAATGATGCTTAAATGTATGAAAAGATCAATTCGACAATGGAAAGTATGATACAAAATAATGAATCTTCTTCATCGTTTGTGTAGACCTTTGGGTCTGTTTTATGATTTGGGAAGTGGACTCCAAGCTGTCCCCACGTCTTTCAGGCCATCTACCGCGAGGGCGGGTTCCGCGTGATTGTGCAGCACGATAGAGGCAGTCTGGTGCTATTCATCCTTTGGATGTAACCATACCAAAAACTATAAATTATCAAAAAACAATGTACATAAATACTAAATGTAAATTAAGAGTGGAATTAAAAAAAATATGATAAATACCTAATATGATCGAATATCCTAATGACGAAAGGTGTTGTGACATACCATCAGTTGCCCTACCTCTCACATTCCTCCACTTTTCTATTTCTATTCCTAAAGTTCCTCCCCCATCTACGTCATCATCCTTGTTGCTTTTGTCATATATATTTATTTTAACTGATACATTTTTTTTAGTTTTTAGTACATATTATTATTAATCTTTTTTTCAGAATCAACTATAAATACGTACTTTGTGAACAGTTTTTTGGTCTTGATTTATAAGGTACTCTTTGTTTTATGTTCATATTAGTTAACAATGTTGTTACTGCCAAATAAACCAAACAAATAAATAAATAAATAAAATAAATGACATGAAGTATTCTCCTTTTTTGGTGACCTTGGTGTATTAATAAGTATTTGTAATGATTTTTTTTCCGAATGAAAAAAAAACAGAAGATGATGTTGGTTCTTTCTGCCAACCCTAGTGTTTTAAAGAAGATTTTTTGCAAATACTTGTTGACAAAATATTGTTTACGAAAACATCTAGAAAATTTCTTAGTCAAATTTGACATTCATTATGTCCATCCTTTATTTTGTCTTTAAAGGAAAATAATAAAATTGCTCCAAAAAAATTGTGGATAAAGTCTAGGATGACAAAAGCCTTTTGAACTATCTCTGTTATTTTATATTCTAGAAAGTTCTTTGCGAAATTCTCTGAATTTATTCAAAAACATTCCTCTCATATATCAATATATTACAGAAAAAGAACGCCGAAGAGCACCATCATAGAAACATTTAGATATTTTTTGCAATTTTAATATTACCTACAGCTACAAAATTAAAATGTATTCCAAGTGGTTTGCGTTGATTATAAATTATCGAAAGGCTAATTTAATTTTGTGTACAAAAAAATAAACACACTACTTAATTTTAAAAATGAAGCTTGTATATATGATAAATAGTTGTTTTAACAAAATTGATGTTCACATTATGAAACATATTTTACAAAATAGCTATCCAAAAAAGACAAATGTGGCTTAAATTATCAATATAAATAGAGGATAAATGGCTTAGGCGTTATTATTTTTGGGGATCTTTGGTGATTATAAAAAACAAATGTGCCTAAAGTTAATAAAATATATTATAGATGGGTCGATGGCAGAGCGGTTAGCGCGCTGGGATAGTAATCCAGTGGTCGCGAGTTCGAATCCTGCCTCGACCGATTTCGTCACCTATAGCACAAACATTTATTTGCTTATTTTAGGGAACGTAGGAAGATGTATATGTACTTGTTTAACATGGACATATTCATTTTTTTGTATAAAAAAAATGGTGATATATTTATAAAAAGAATCATTAATAGACATGCATACAGCGTACAAATAAAAAAATGTATATTTTATTCTCATCCAGGTTAAGTCATTGTACGGTACTTTACACATAATACGAATGTATTATTTATTTATTTTTATTTATTTTATTTTACCAAGGACAGCACACAGTACATGCATACAATTATTGAAATTAAATAAATAAAAATACAAAAATAACATGTACCTCTTACGTACTATACCTAATATCAAAATAATACAACAAAAAAAGTGTGAATTAGTGGGGTGCGCGCATGAGAGAAGAGTAATACATGTGTGAGTGAAAGAGATATCTAGAAAGAGTGTGAGTGTGTGGGTGTGTATGTGTGTGTGTGAGAGAGGGTGTGCATGTGTGTGTAGACGAACATATTATATTGACAGATTCATGATTTGGGAAGAAAAAGAAAATATATTGCTGAGGGTGGTTGGGAAAAATAAAATTAATCAGTACCTAATTGTTATAATGTCACGATGTTAGATATAAGTTTATTTTTGAATGTTATATGTGAATCGAAAAATATGTCTAAGTCGGCATTTTTTTCGTAAGAGTTAAATAAGTTTATCATTCTGTTAATTGGAGCGTTTTTGGAAGCATTTGTTTTACAGATATTGGAGAAGAAAAGTGACGTATGTCTTGTCCGGCGAGTAGATGTATTAAATTTGATATTGGTAAGAATTTCATGACATTCTATGTTTCCATTTAGTATACTATGAAGGAACATAAGGTCTGAAATTGTGCGTCGCGTGGTTAAAGAAGTTAGTATAGTAGGTTGGTAAGTATTGTTACAACGGTAGTTTGAATATTTAATGAATTTATTTTGAATTTGATCCAACGAGTGAATGTAAACCTTGTACTGGGGATTCCATATAGTTGATGCGTACTCAAGTTGACCTCTGACAAGAGAGCAATATAATTGTTTTAATGTATTGGGATTTTTAAAGTATTTGCTGATTCTAAATATAAAGCCTAACATTTTATAAGATTTGTTTACTATAATTTCAATATGTTTGTCGAAGAGAAGTTTTGAATCAAGGTGTACGCCAAGATCTTTGCAGTCTGTTTTCGTCGGTAAAACTACATTGTTCAATTTATAATTGTATTTTACAACTTTTGTCTTCCTAGTGAAGGATATAGAAAAACACTTGGATATATTTAAGGAAAGATAATTTTCATTGCAATAAACGGATAAACGTTCCAAATCCTTCTGTAGATCGGCACAATCAGAGCAATTTGAGATTGTTTTGAAAATTTTCATGTCATCGGCAAATAATAATACTTGACTACTGTAAAAGCATTTTCCGATGTCATTTATGTAAATATTAAAGAGAAGGGGACCTAAATGAGATCCCTGGGGGACTCCAGATGTCACGCTAATACATTTAGAAGAATGTCCGTTAACCAAGGTTATTTGGTGTCTATTATCAATATATGATTTAAGCCACCTAAATAGGTCACCATGTATACCTATCAATGACAATTTATGCAAGAGAGTTGGGTGATTTACGCGGTCAAATGCTTTGGCATAGTCAGTATATATAGCATCTATTTGCAGTCTCTGATCCATTTTATCATGAAGATAACTAGTAAATTGGGCTAAATTAGTGGTGGTAGAACGTTTTCTCATAAAACCGTGTTGATCAGTGGTGATATATGAAGATATTTTACTATAAACCTGATCATACACTATTTTTTCAAACACTTTGCTAATAATTATGTAGATTTGATTCGAAGACATATTTCCTTCTATCAAAAAATATTTATACCTATATACTTTTACTGAAGAAAAACCTTATTTTTATATCTTTTTATCTTTTAGTACACAATTTAAAAAAATATGATGCAAATTGGCGGACTTATTACCATTAGGCAATTTCTTTCAACCAACCTGATTACGAAGTATAACAAAATTATGTATGTAGGTACATCAACAAAAAATGACAGCGAAAAAAGTACAAAGAAAATATACATCACACTAAGAGAAATAACAAAAAAAAAACATCAAAGCAAAAAAGGATTGTGAAAGAACAAGGAGACAAAATCGAGATCATGGATAAATATTTCTTCTTTAGCTTTACTTGAAAATGAAAAAAATGAGTTAGACTACGCAATATCTGGACTAAGACAATTCCATAGTGTAATTTATTAATGTTGCGCCTTACAACAGTTCATTGAATATGGTAGTCACCTCTGGAGTGGCGCCCCCCAATACCTACTGAATACCCTTGACGCTTTCCAAAGGCGTGCGTCTGATTGATGACCCATCACTGACTGATGGATTGCAATCACTAGAACACAGACGTAAAGTCGGTATTTTAAGTTTATTTTATAGATACTACCACGGGAATTGCTCAGAAGAACTTGCATCTTTGGTCCCTCCTCCACCCACTCGCTTTACTCAATCGCAGCACCCATTCACAGTGGACCTTCAACATATACGAACAAGTCGCTTCTCGAACTCCTTTATTAATACAGCACCCCGACTGTGGAACGATCTTACGAATTCTGTGTTTCCACCTTCGTACGACCCGGGTCTTTTTAAAATCCGAATCAATAAACTCTTTTCTAGACTGCAAACCCCTCCCAACGCTACGTAGTGCGCTTCTTCGGAAGAGTAAAATGGACCCAAATCCTAATAGCTGGTGTCCCCTACGTAGACTTGTTAAAAAAAAAATCTACGAGTTTGCACGAATCAGGAGATCGGCATTCTTCGGGAGTTGGTAGATTGATATGAACGAGTTTCTGGGGTAAGGCCGGGGGTGGATCTATCGGGTTTTGATCGGTTATAGTGCTCTCACGTTGTGGTTCATTTGTATAGGTACTATCATTGTACTTCTATCTTATAAATATCTAATTACTGTATTCAATAAAAAACTGTGTAAATAGTCAACGCTTTTATTTATTTAACAATATATGTTATTTAACAATTTAATGACCGCAACATATCAAAGGATGCTAAAGTTGCAAATCATAACGCTATATCAGTGCAAACCTTGACGTATGCAAGTAAAACCTGGACATGGCAAAAGTCACACGAAAGTAGAATAAATGCAGTTGAAAAGAGATCGTTAAGAAGAATCTGTAATAGAACGATGTATGACAGGGTCAGAAATGAGAGGACATAAGGAAAGAATGAAGGATAAAGAAATATGTTATTAATAGAATGAAAGTGAACACATCGAGATGGTTTGGCCACATGGGGAGAATGAATGAGGAACGTCTGACGAAGAAAATATACATTGCGGACAGGAATCGAATGAGAGGTCGGGGCCGCCCAAGGAAGGGATGGCACGTCCATGTGAACGATATTTTGAAAGACGGAAATGTTAGGAGCGTGAACAACAGACGAAGATGTATAAAACGATGTATGAATGTTGACGAGGCGATAAATGTATGTCAAGATAGAAGTAAGTGACGTTCGGTTCTCTCTGCCTACCCTGTGAGGGACATGGCGTGATGGAATGTATGTAGGTATGTATGTTATTTAAAAATACCATATATTAAACCATAGTCTCATAGTCTAATAGAAACTTTATCATCGTTGACATGTCTGTTTAAATAAAACTCGCCTTTCTCTTATTTCACTTCGATCCACTCCAATCGAGATATAATGGAAGTTAGGTATATGTTATATATAGGTATGTATAATAATAAAGATAGGTCGTTATGGTGTCCCTTAAGGATTGCTTTTCTGCCGCTGAAGCTTCGATGAAAGACTTCTTCATATACAGAGCTTATAAAGCTCTGGATCGGAGAAAATTGAAAGGAATTCAATTACCCATCAGATGGGAAAAAAGTATGCCTTGGTAAAAAAGCATCATTCATCAAATAATGCAACTTCACAAAATAAAATATTGTGAAATTGATCCAGGAGTTCAAATTTAATTATATATCACAAGTCAATATCTTGTTATTAGTTTTGTCAAGAAATCTTAAACGTAAAACAATGGCAGCGAGTAGGGTACAATTTTAATTCTAATTTTAAAAACCAATTTCAAGTGATGTTTTTTTTTATTTTATACATATGAGAAATGAAACAGTGAGAAAAAGATGAAAAGTTACTGATATTCTCCAGAATCGGACGGGACACGTAGCCAGAAGCCCGGACGATAAGCAAAGAGAATCGAGATGTCTTTTCCAAAGGAGTAGCCGACTTTGGGGAGACCTGACATGGCACATAAAGTAGAAAAGATCAGATGAAAAGAAGGTTCTACAAGATTAATTAATCAAGATCTCTCTTTTTTTTCTCTTTAAATCTCAACTTAGAGTCCCCGTAGATATTATGTATTCTGATATATTTATATATTACTATGTATTATATGATGTGTGTTTAAAACAAATAAATAAAATTAAAATAAATAAATTAACTCACAAATTATTCTATTAATCAAATTATTTTTGTACGATAATGTAAAAAAATCCATACTTCATTTTCTTCTTGCTGCTGTCGGGTACAATTTTAATTCTAATTTTAAAATCCAATTTCAAATGATGCTTTTTTTTAATTTTATATATATGAGAAATGAATCAGTGAGAAAAATATGAAAAGTTACTGATATTCTCCAGAATCGGACGGGACACGTAGCCAGAAGCCCGGACGATAAGCAGACAAGAGAATCGAGATTCCAAAGGAGTAGCTGACTTCGGGGAGACCTGGCATAGCACATAAATAAGAAAATAAGATTAATTCTACTAGTGATTGTCCAAAATATCGACAAATCGCAACATTTTTGTAATAATTGTAATTTTCAACTTGAAAATAATTGCAATGACGTACAAATTTGGTTCTACTTGTAATTGGACACTATAGAATCAAGATGCTTATTTCAAAGGAGTAGCCGATTTCGGGGAGACCTGGCATAACACATAAAGAAGAAAATAAGATTGATACTACTTGTGATTGTTCATAATATCGACAAATCGCTAAATTTTTGTAATAATTGCAATTATCAACTTGTAAATAATTGCAATGATGTACAAGTTTGGTTCAACTAGTAATCGGGCAATAGAATTGAGATGTCAATTCCAAAGGAGTAGCCAACTTCGGGGAGACCTGGCATGGCACATAAAGAAGAAAAGATAATTGATTCTACCAGTGATTGTTTATAATATCGACAAATCCTAACATGTTTGTAATAATTTCAATTATCACCTTGTAGATAGTTGCAATGATGTAAGTTGTTGAAATAATTGATTAAAAATATCATAATAAATTTCAAATAGTTTTCATCTTCAAATTCAATGAAAAAATAAATTTATTAATTATAATATTACCTACTGATAACTCTCGCTGTTACAAAAAGATATATTTCACAAATAAGAGACTGTACTTCCGCTTTTCTTGTTGTAAAGTAGTTTACTAAAAATACATATATATGATATTTCACTATTTTTTTTTTGTACCGTGAGAATAAATTGAGTTGAAAATTTAACAGATTATTCTAAAAAACATCGGATGTTGGCAATAAATATTAGTTAAATATGGCAATATTACCAAAGGTACTAATATTATTATTTTTGTATTTTGGAATGTTGCCAGCTTTTATTAAGTAGATAGTTTGTTCTGCACAAGTTTAACGCAATAAATTATAATGGAAAATTTTGCAGAGAATATTTGTTTTGCCATAAATAATAATCGTCCTACATTATTGAAGTTTTCATTGTGTCAAATATATTTAAAGTATTATTATGCCAAATAATATTTATGATTACAATTTTTATATTCAGAGTCGTTCAACTCAATTCTAAGAACGATCATTATTTACTAAAATCTCTTGTACTTTAATCTGGAATAAATAAATTACTATATAAAAAAAACAATTGATTTCTTAATTCAAATAGCTTTTGGCTGCTGTCTAAATATATATATTTTTTGTATTATACATTATTGCTCACGTAAATTGCCAGTAGTGAAATAGCTTATACAAGCCGAAAACCGCGGCTGTCCTATAAATATAATATCATGTATAGAAATACATAAAAATATGTATAAAATCATTGGTTCGAAAACTGACATTTTATAAAAAAAACTCTCTGCCTATCCCGTGAGGGACATGGCGTGATGGTATGTATATGTATGGACATTAAATAACTCAATTAATAAATAATATTCCTGAATCATAATTTAATATGCTATTTTTACATTAAAAACACGTAAAAACAGTAAAATATTATTCTTCTTGGCTTGAGTAATATTGTAAAATTCATTTTTTCAACTTTCAAAACTAAAGACAAACTACTTAACCTTGTCTTTAGTATAAGAAGTTACTGATGATGAGCGCAAGCTCGAAAGCACTGTTACTTAGTTCGCTATTTGTAATGTAGAATAATTTACAAAATTTGTGTTTATTTTTATTTTTTTTAAATATTATTGTTGCATGAAATTTTGCTAAAGCTCAGCCGGAAATCCAAAGGCTTGTTACAAGATGTAAACAGGTTAAATATGCATTGTCATCGGGAATACACTTACATTTTCTGATAGTTCAGAGCTCAATGTGGTCGATAAATTTTGTTGAAAAACTATTGCATATTTCCAATATATAACGACGCATAGACGAATGAAGTTGAAGAAAAGGGTTTAAAAATAAGATAATTCATCAATCTTTTTTTTTTTTTTTCTTTTTTTTTTTTATATACGGCGCTGGCCGATTTACTAATGATATTAATAACAATTAAGCACTACAAATAATAACACTCAATTATTATTATTACCATTATACACTTCCTCAAAAGAATTAGCAGATCAATGCGTAAATTGTAAATTATTTAAAAGAGCAAAATAAAATGCAACAAACGCATCATCAAGCCTTCAATTGGGAATAGTTCACCCATCCAGATACTTAACATATCAAAGGATTAGGCTCTGAGGAGGTCTCTATACTACCTAACAACCCTACTGATTCCCGAATATTAACGTTTAAAAAATCTTTAAAGATTCTACATGTATTCATAATTACCGTTTTTTGCATTTTTATTATTAAATTTTTCGATAAATCTATAATTTCTAAATTTATTTATCATATTTATTAAAACATATTTATCCTCGCATCATTATTATTAATATTATAAAAAAAAATTGATAGAAAATACAAGACTTAAACATACAAAACAAACATGGTTACATATATCGACCTTCGTGGCTCAGTTGGTTGGGTATCTGACTGCTGATCCAAGGGTCTCGGGTTCGATTCCCGGTGGAGACACAGTTTTTAATTGTGTTTTCAGTCTGGATCTGTGAGACGATTAATATCGTAAGTCTCCAGAATGTGGCAACTTGTTACTGGGTTCGTGTTAAATTAATATTTGACATAGTACCTGTTAGTTGTCTGAGAAGTAATAAATAAATAAATATATAACAAAAGGATCAACTATTGTCAGCAAATTCTCAATTCATAACAACATACACGACAAAACTACTAACATAGGACTCAATAAGTGGACCATGGGCTACACAAGCATTCTATAAAACAGCTTACAATGACTTAGTAACTAATATTATTTAACTAGTCTACCACCTCGGAACAGGCCCGGCCTAGTGAGGTGGTCCAAACAAACCCAATTTATTTGTTATGTTACTTATATAAAACAATGTAATTTTGGGTATATGTAATAAAAAAAATATTGACCAGTTTAATTATAAAAAGGTAAATATTGTGTTTCAAGAATCCCTCCTTGAAGTCAAAGATTTTATTAAGATGTATCAGTTACTGTGAAAATCTGGGTCACACCTTATGAGACGTTGTTACCACGACACACGGACGTTCGCCGGAAGCGGAAGTTGATACAACAAGCGGAGAAAATGATTCAAAATTTGTTTCCGGTTTTCACTTGTACCAAAACGAAAATATATATTTTGTTATGTGCACGTTTGTTTGTGTCGTTTAACCTTATTTTGAAAATCAACACAAAATTAAAAATATTTTCTTATTTTTTTCTTAATACCACCTACTGTTTATTAGAAATTGGTTCTAAATACCAGGGGCGTGCCTATAAAATTTGGACTACGCAAACCCTGAAAGAAAATTTGGAAATGTCGAAAATTTTATGTTTTTAGTATCGTTGTTCATATTAGTTATTGGCCATGAAAAATACTTTCTATTCACATGCCAAAATAATATCTACATTTGTGGCCCTGTAAAGCATCGTATCCACACACGGTTCAATTGTTAATCTTGTAGTGTGGTTGCAATAAAACAATCAAATAATTATTAGGTCTTGATTTTCCTAACATAATATTCCTAGTCAAGCCAAGATTTTTGGCTTCTATAAGCTATTCCGCTACTGCTAAATACATACACACATACTAGGTATAAATGAAAACACTAATTTGTTTAAGTTTCACTATTTAATTTAAAACTGGCACTGACCAGTATCGATCTGTTCAAGATCATCGTCAGAGTGCACGAAAATGAATGTGAACAGAGTATAAATATAATTGAAATATTGGTACACAACCTTTTATTTGTAAACTATCAGTTCGATTAGTATTGCCAGTATTCACATTCATTTACGTGCACTCTGACGATGATCTTCAACAGATCGATACCGGTCAGTGCCAGTTTTAAATTAAATAATGAAACTTAAACAAATTAGTGTTTTCATTTATACCTAGTATAATGGAGTTTCACCACGAATTATCCGTCGACAAAATTAACAAGTTACATACACATATTTCATTTTATTTTATTGCAAAAACGTTGAATATTCATTTATTCGTACGAGAGTATTCTCACCTTTTTTCTCAATAGATGGCGTTACAAAAATGCTTCTACGTGACTTCATAGATGGCGATAATGTATCAGCATATTCTCAAACCAAAAAAGATTACATTATTAAAAATATATAAAACCTTCAATTGTAAGATTGATAGAGAACTCAATAAGATGGCATTTTTGGTAAACGTTGCGCAAGCACATCAAGTGTACTTATTATATGTACAAGAAGATTAAATAAATAAATAAAGTAAATCAGACGATAAGAGATCGTTAGCCCTGTAGGTGCCTTGAAGTCCTGGGGCCTTATTCCCATTCACGTGTAATATTGCGATAAGTTCCGCTAATCTTTACGTACCACACAATGTTAAGTGAAGGTTACAAAACTTAACACCACCTCGTTAGGCCGCATAAAACTTTGCGAATAAATTCAACTGTCGAATGTCATACGTATTTCGCTCCAATCAGAATACCGCGTTACGAACGACGAACAGAGGTTTTCCCGACACAATGTGCGGAAGTTTACGCGGGCTAGTATACGTGGAAAACAGAATAACGAACTGCCATAAGAAACACATGTAGCGTAAATACTTGTGTATTTTGCCGCGATAAAAGAACCGGAATAGGCCCGCTGGTTCTCTTATAATATTCCAACTACGTTTCTATTGAGATATTAAAAATTTGTCACAAAAAATCTTGACTCCCGACAGGGAAAAAATCCAATGTTTTCTACGTACATCATATATGTAAATATATTCAATTTATTGCTGTGTAATTAAACCATATTGTTGGTAAGTTACTTGGCACTCGATCCACAAAAATGCTTCATTGCAAACTTGTTAAATTTTGGCAAACAGTTCAATGAGTTAAGTCTAAACGATAGAAACTATTCCATAAACTTATGATTTTTATCTTGGGCAGATTAACATCTTAATGACCTCATAAGTTTGATAGTTGACATTGTGCTATAATATTTTTTTTTATCTATTTTATATCTCAATAGACACGAAGCGGGAATATTATTATTTTTTTAGAGGAAAAATAAAAAAAGGACGTACCTATAAAAAATATAATTATACAATTCCATATTATTGACCCAGTGTTGAATCTTGCGCATGTGGCAAGTATTATACTCAAAAAATTCAACAAATATGCAATAGAAAAAAATAATACTTATTTCTAAACTAATTAAATTTATAAAAAAGTAACAAGAGGCTATATTTTTTTATAATATATAGGAATTATAAAGACGCACACACACTCATTCTCTATCTGCAATTTTATATTTGAATAACTTATAGTTTTTTACTAACTTTACATATATCACCTGGGAGAGTATTGAAGTATTTAGTGCCGAAGTAAATGTAGTAAATGTGTTGTTCTATTGTTTTATTATAGAGTGGCACTATTATAACTACATTTAATTTTTGGCTACGAACTATATTATATTTGGTTGCATGCCCTGATCTGCACTTCTCCAACTAACATAAAGTTATTCCGAGCACCGTGGCACAGTTGGTTTGGCTTCTGTCCGGGCGTCTTGTTTTAATCCTCAGCATAGGAGAAATTTATTTAAATTCATTTCTCACTCAAATATTACATCTCTGGACTGGAAGCACTGGTTAGTCGGAAGAAAACGCCATATGGAAATAAATTCACCGCGGTGCATGAAAAGGTTAATTATAATTATTAAATACCTAGGCGTGGTACATCGATTTACATTGATCTCTATAAAGATGTCAAAGAACAGACTAATTAAGCTGCAGATATCTCCGGATGCATGAGGGACACTGTTTGGGTCAATAAACATATGATAGAAGAGAGTAAGGTCCAAATATGTAAAATATGCATCAGGCCCACAATTACCTATGGAGTTGAAGCAAGGGCAGACACGGTGAGAACAAAACAGCTACTCAGAACAACACAGATGAAAAAGACCTATCAACACTCAGAACACTCAGAGACAGAATTTTCAAGTAAGAGATCCGCAGAACCTGCAATGTGGAGGATATTGTAAGGTGGAGCAGGCAAACAAGACGATACTGGAGAGATCATGTAGAGAAGATGAATCCAGAAAGGCTGCCAAATATTGTATTGTGCGAGATACCAGAGGGTTTCCAACCACCGGGAAGACCATCAAAGAGATGGAGGGAGAGCTGGACATTCTCGTTCCAGGACCTCTAGAAACAGATCATAGATCTACCAAAAGAGGAACAAGAAGAAGTTTTTAAATTTAATTATCAATTATCTATCCGTCATTAAAATTTGACTGGCGAATTTAAATTAGGTTCGCAAAATAAACATAGAAGTTGTATTATCTCAACGACTATGAAAATAAGATGTGTCCTCGTTAAATCTGTGACGATTCCTTTTATTACAAATAACAAACTATTACCTACATTCAGTTGAAAATTAAGAGGAATATCTTAATGACATTCTCTTATTATCCAGTCCCCATTCTGGGCACAATCCATTTTAGTTTCTATTATACATTCAAAGTATGTATATAATTATTTGGTAGTCTTTAAATGATCACAAAGGGGACTAAAACAAGTTTAAGTGTCGCATTTGTACTCCGCAGTTTCTTTTCAGGATTTCAAGGATTTCCTTTCTCTTTCCGTTCCTTCTCAGTCCCACCTTCTGACACCAACGATAATCGCGAATATTTCGGGTAATCCCCGAAACTAAGAAACGCTTCATACTTAAGGAGATTATCCTCTTCTTTATTTTCATCCTGAAGGGCACAACTTAATATTTGAGCTTTCCCGCCTAGGCCGTTGGGAAAAAATGTTCGCATTTAGCCGGAGAATAAATTAATATGATTTGTTTGGGAAACTTTGGACAAGGTCTTTGGTTTTAACTAGGGATAAATTAGGTAAATTTCCACGATTAAAATTTCACTGACACAGATATACAGGAGGGCCCAAAAATCATAGAACGAAAGAAAAGTGGACCGGAGAGAAAAAATTATTTCCGATCGATTTGCCTTTCCGAACACTGACAGTTCAAAAGTTATTAATTTTTTTATGTTTTTTTCGGAAAAACTTCAAATCACAAAAAAAATATTCACGAATAATTTTGAAGATATTTGCATCGTATTTTTTGAGGAATGCATTTTGTTACATTGTAATACAAAGGGTTACTTTTGCCACAATTACGTTTTTAATGTTTTTTTTGTTGTAATAACAGACACTTTAGTTTATTAAATCAGTGAAAAAGTAATCATTGTCATATAATATATTTATATCTTTAGTAATTATTACATTGAAATTCCTCATTTTTTTATTAAATTAGTGTAGAAATCTGTAAACTCATGTTGAAAAACCAAATTCTGACTATAAGTTTAGCTACCATCATATTGAAGTAGGAGAGTATGGGATTATTATTAAGTTTTTTAAAAACATAGTGAAGGAAATATTATGTAGAAGGCGGTACCGGGATGGAGGGCTCTAAGCAACACGCTTTTAAACTACTCGTAGGCCATAAAAATGTCCATTGTAATTGTTTGCTGCTATTATCATAAAAAAAAATATTTTTATATATTTTGAAAAGGTAAACATTTTTTAAACAATATAATCAATGTAAATGACAAGTGTTGCAACTTATTTAACCCAACTTTGATTTCATGTTATATATTCACTCAGCTGCTGGTAACAAAACATTGAATTATTCCTGTATAATGCGGCTCCTGAAAATGATCTTGGACAAACAGATTACGTCTACGGACCTGATCCTTTCCAAATTATTGTATGCAGCAAGGCGAATTGATTTCACCGAGGTTTTTCCGAAAAACACAAAAAATGGAAACTATTGAATTGTCCTGACCCCAAATAAGAGACATAAATCGATCGGAAAGACTGTCTTCATTCCCCCTTTACGTTTGGTCCATCATTTCTAAGCCACCTTGTATATTTCAATTAAAACAATGTCGATGGTGAGTCGTCATTTGTAAGAATTATCATCTTGTTTCTTCTTGTATAAATCTTCGTACGAAATTGCCATTGACATTAGGTATAAATCAAATGCATAATGTATGAAGAATTGTTTAAATATATTTATTAAAATAAATAAAAATTCTTGGGCGCCAAAATATCAAATGACATTGATCTATATGACGAGGTTACAGAACAAACCGATAAAGCAGCCGTTATAGCCGGCTGCCACAGGGACACTGTCTGGAAATATGCTCACAGAAAGTAAAACCAGAATTTTCAAAACATGCGTAAGACCCACAATGACCTATGCCATCAAAGCCAGACCCGATACCATCAGAACAAAAAATCTCCTCCGGACTACTGAAATAGGGACACTGCGCTCCATAGTGGGCGTAACACTCGTGAATAGAGTCCGGAACGAGACGGCATCATCCGCTGGGGCAGAGGGCGAAGGCGTCAATGGAGACGATGTCGAGAGAATGTAAGAGAAAGGACCTACCCAAAAATTGTCTCCAAGGAAGTTTCGGAGGGTCGAGGAGCAAGTGGGAGACCAGCAAAAAGATGGAGTGACAGCTGGACATCCAGATCACAAGAGGCAGTCTCCGACTGAAAAAATAGGCCTTCGGCCTAAAACCAGAGGGAGAAGAAGAAGAAAGTTAAAATAGAAAGATTATAGAAATATCATAAAATAATATAATAAAAAAAAAGTTCTAAATTGACTAGAATATGTCAATTAATATTGCAGTAGTAAATCTCGAACTTTTTGAACAATTTTTATAAAAATTGAATTTTGTGACGACATCGTTTCATATAATTTGTAAGGCAGTATACGCTACACAATATCTCGCTCAATAGTTTCATACCTATGTACTTACATGATCTGAAAAATACATCATGCTGTTTTCATATTCTGGGTAGGAAAAACAGACTGACCTCCATACTATCATATTTCATTTATTTATTTTATTTTTATTTTTACTAAGGACAGCACACAGTACATGCATACATTTATTTAAAGTAAATAAATAGAAATACAAATATAACATGTATCTCTTACGTACTATACCTAATATCAAAATAAGAAAATAAAAAAGTGTGAATTAGTGTGGGTGCGCGCATGAGAAAAGAGAAACATTAAGTATGTGTGTGTAAAAGAGTCTGAGTGTGTGTGAATGTGTGTGTGGGTGTGCATGTGTGTGTATACTTGATAGATGAACATATTTGGACGGATTCTTAAGTCGAGAAGAAAAAGAAAATATATTGCTGAGTGTGGAAATATATCATGACATATTAAATACCTACATGTTTTATATATAAAACAAAATATCTTAAAATATTTTGTTTTAGAAATCAAAATACCTTAAAATATTTACTAATTTGTCTTCAAGTGTTTATAGTTTGGTGCGTATACTATCGCTATCGACATTTGGATCTCATGTGTTATATGCAACTAGTTAAAATAAATCATATACATAAAACAATGGCAACGAGTAGTGTACAATTTTAATTCTACTTTTAAAATCCAATTTCCCACGATGCATTTTTTAAAGTCTTGTTAATTTTATGCGTATAAGAAATGTAAAAGTAAGAACAAGATCAAAAGTTACTGATATAATTTTCCAAAAACGGCCCAGAAACCCGGACGATAAGCAGACAAGAGAAACGAGATGCCTATTCCAAAGGAGTAGACCTGGTATGGCACATAAAGAAGAAAAGATGGTTGGTTCTCTTTTTTTCTATTTAAATCTCAACTTAGAGTCCCCGTAGATATTGTGTATTCTGCTATATTTATATATTACTATGTATTATATTATGATGTGTGTTTAAAACCAATGAATAAAATTAAAATAAATAAATTAACTAACAAATAATTCTATTAATCAAATTATTTTTTACGATAATGTAAAAAAATTCCTTACTTCATTTTCTTCTTGCTGCTGTCGGTCTGTGTACATATTGTAGTCATATTTTTTTAGGTCAACGTATCTGCAGACCAAGTCAGTAAAAAAGTCGAGATCCGACAACGTCTCGCCGCTCTTCTCGCCATGTTTACGCCCGTGACAAATAATTCGTAGTCACTAAGCGCTGTCGAGTTCTTAAATGCACTTATTAGTATTTGTCGCCGTTGGGCTGGCTTGCGGTACATTTTTGAATTATCATTTACGGCAATACACAATATTTTCCCCATGATTAGAATAAATGTCAAATTTGTTTACTTAAATTTGTTAAATAAATATCATATGGTCATATTTTTAAGCACGAAAGCAAGTTATAATACGATAAAATTAAGTTTCTTTTGTTTTTATTGAATGTTTTGAGAGTAATTTTTAAAGCTGTTTTTAATTACATTTCGATCAATTTATCAAGTGTCATGACAGCAGCGTGTTGTTTTTTTACTAAAAACTATGCCGAGTTTTCTTCTGTTAAGTGTTAAAATACATATGTGATAATATCGCATACAAGAATTCTTTCTCAAAATGAAAAATTATTTCATTTCAACCTACGGTAAACATTTACGGACGCATATTTCCAATAAATATTTATCCATATAAAACTTTTGTTACGCGGTAATTAGCAATAAATGAATTACGCGGAATAATCTCTTAAACGACGTTGTTTAACCCGTTTATATAATTATTTTCAAAATAAATATGAAATTCGGTATTGTTCGCGTAAAAAATGGCATTTAATTCAACATGGCGGCGTTAGATCTTGTCTCTTGACTCGATGTCGACCCAATCTCGCCGTCAAATAAGTGGGCGAGAACGATTCGACGCGTTATGACTACCAAAACTGTCAAAATATCGATTAGTCGATATTTTGACAGTTAATCTCGACATTTATCGTTCGAGATCTACTTATAGACTAAGCCTGCTGGTTGTCAATTTATGTAATTTTAAAACACTACCGACCACGCGTATAAAACATGTTTTGCAGTCACATCTGTACACCATTATTTTCAAAAAACCTGCATTTATCAAGGAAGACTACGTTCTTGATTGATAAAACGTTCACGCACTGGGCAGGTCGAATATTGATACACATTAATATGACCCTAAGTATTCCCAGCTGTTACGGAGTGAATCTAAATCTCATACATTTATCAACTTGTCCCCTTTGCGTTGATTTCAATATCGTTTCTGGCGAATACGTGAAGTAAAAATTTAATTCAGAATCTAAATGTTATCGAGTCGAGCGTGTCTTGCATCCCCTTTCAGATTTATAGCCCCCCCATGATATAGAAAAAGATAAAAATCACTCGGCTACACTACAAGCGTTTCGATCTGTTCCACGCGACGACTTATTCGCAACCCGAGAAAAAAAATGTAGATAAAGAATACTTCGAACGTCCTTGTCGTCAGAGTCCAAATTCCCGCACATTCTTTGGATTCTCAGACGCACGCCGCAGTAACAGAGCCGTTAGAGCCGACGCGGGGGAATTTGAACCTTGGCCGAGTCACATTTGGTAGATTTACGGGTAACGGGGACCCACTCACGGGTGGAACTGCCTTAATATTGGCCATATATTTCGCTGTTTTTCTACTTCAAGGGGGATCACGACGAATGTCGCCTCTGTTTTTGGGCGAAATTAAACGGAGAGAATCTCTAATGATTATTAAAAACTCAGAGATCCTTTGAAAGTATCCACACATGAGCGAGCAAAAAAACAGAACACACACTAACCGCGAGATAAATTGGAGAACACTTACATAATATATTGCCTTTTTAATGGCACGCTTTGTCTTGTGTTTTAAAAATAAATTTAGTATCGAATTCAATTTTCTTTAATGTTAATACCTTCGTGTCTCCGATACTCTGTCACTGTCACTGTCGGTCGTTCAATTAACTATTTTCGACGCATTAACCAGTTTTTTTTGTATTGTCATAATTGCCAAAGCATCAGATAAGGAAAAGTTGAAAATTGTAAGTTCCTACATTATTATTGTACAAGAGCCCGCGACTGCCAGACTTTTGTCATTTTGTATAGTGGTCTATTTATGCATATTTATGCACATTACGTACATGCACGTTGATAACCTGTTTGTTTAAAAGAATTCCATTTTAAACCAAAAATTATAAATGTATTTTGTTAACATTTTTTGAAATACTAAAGTTATTATGTCCAATGAAGAAATTACATGTCTTGAATATGTCCTTGTCATACAATAAATTAAACATGTAAGTAGAATTCAAAACATTATTTTTTCTTGTTTAAATTCAATCATTTAAAATACACACATATTATGTACCAGTAGCGGAATTGCTTAAAGAAGCCTTGGCTTGCTTGCCTATGAATATTGTGTTAAGAAATTCAAGAACTAATATGTATTTATTTGTTTTATTACAACCATACTACAAGATTAAAAATTAAATCGTATGCATAAACGATTCTGAATGTAGTGCCTTTTTAGATGAGACGAGACTGGTGTGTGGGTATACACTGATGTGTTGTGCTCCCTTTTATAAGGCAATGCACACCCGCACACCTTTCGCTGGTTACCCCACATTGTGGGATATGCCGTGATGGTATGTATGTATGTATGCTTTACAGGGCCTCAAATGTAAATATTATTTAGGAATGTAATTTTACAAATATTTTTCATTGCCACTGAAATGAATAACGATGCTAAAAAAACAGTCTCGCCCCTGATATGTATAATATATGTAATATAAGTGTACAAAGTCTTTATAAATCTTTTTATTATGTATGCAACAAAGTTTAATCAGTGATTGTCTGTCGACAAGCTGAATAAATTGTGATTATTTTCATACGGCGGAGTATCTCATTGCTGCCCTCTTTGTGAGATTGGAAAAACTAATTTACCCAGAGTTCACCTTGGACTCGAACCACTTTCATGGTGTTCTTTCCATGTTCCGATGCAATAATTCCACCGCCGTATTTTATCGCTCAACTGAGCACAACATCCGAAGTGTTGAGCACGCAACGCGATCTCCATACTTTTGCGCACTCCTACTTAAGTGATTGGAAATAAAACCTTGAACTTAGCAACAGCTGCCATTATTATTCAATTTGCACACCCGTGTCTGATGCACTGATACTTTTAATCCGATAAGAGCTGAATAAAAATACAAGGTAGTTTCGCAATCGGTGCACTAGAATTACATTTCTCTCGGGATTTAAAAGACATTTTCTAGAAAATTGCAACTGTCCTTTCTTCGAATCGAGGTTATCAATTGCATTATTTCCAAGTTTTACCAAGACAAATGACAAGCTTTTAATTCAACAGTTGTAATTAAAATCAAATTACGACAATGTAGTTGGAAGGTCGAGTAAAAACAAAGCTATCCAATTTAAAACTTGTAGCATGCAACTCATGAGATCCAATTGTCCATGTCGTGAGTCGTTATGTATAGTTAAAAAGTCAGTACCAAACCATAAAACCTCATACTAAGTTTTTATTTTGTAGAATTCCGTGTTTTATTTTATTTAATATATATGGAAACATATGTACTTACAGCATTTTACAAAATGTATCATAATACAGTTGCAAAATTAATTGATAAAGAAATAAGCCAATTATAATGTTTAATTAAAATATATATTTACATTATATTGCATTAATAGAATATTGATCAGGTGGAGAGGTTCAAGGAATGAGATTTAGGATATAGTTGGGAAATGAACTGAAAGTATGAAATAGGATAATTTCCCTACCGGTGCTTGTAGTCTCATTAAGAAAATACTTTTGATACTTGTTGAGACAGATCAATTAGATCTTGTTGAGGAAATAATTAGCCCTCTTTGACACTTTAAGTGCAGTGTCTGTAAGGTTTTAGAGTTCTACGGAATTTATGTGCTTTTTCAATGTTTTGTAAGGAGCCGTTATTAGTCCCCATAAGCAGAACGAGTTGTGGCGAGGGAAGAACAGATCGGGTTGAAGTTTTTCTCATACTGTTACAAAATATGTCTGTCAGAATAGGAAAGTGTGGACTTGAGGTGAGGTAAACGGCTTGATAGTTTGTAAAGATTTGTTTTCAAACTATAAGAATCCCCGTAGATAATATATGGTGTGTTCCGCCATAACTTTACGTAATGAAGTCGTTACATAACTCAATTTTTACAATAATTAAGTCTATAAAAAAAATATATGTTAGGTACCTACTGCTATTATGAAAAGAATTGCCCAACAGAGAACAACTTGGATAGGCCACAACATCCGGCATCCAGGCCTGCTTTTTATCATCGTCGAAGGAATGATTGATGGGGGTAACTGTAGAGGTCGCCCCAAAAACAACTATATAGACCAGATAATCGGTGACGTGCGCTGTAGCAGCTACAAAGAGATGAAGAGACTGGCAGACGATAGAGATAAGTGGAAAGATCGAGTGTTTGGTGCAGACCAATCCTAGGTATGTGACCCAGAAGAAGAGACTGCTATAAAGTGAATATTATTTATAGAAAATTTATTTATATTATGTTTCGGCGTTTTTCATAGTTTTTTGGAAATTTCATTAACTTATAAGATAGAGGAGTTTCCACTGTGAAAATTCATTTTGAAAAATTAAACTAATCACAAATCTAACTCGCCACTTGCGCAGGGTGCAAGAAAGTGTTTATCGTTATAATTATTTTCTTTGTTAAACACAGATAATGTTATTATTATTTTTTTATATTTTTCAAACCATCACGGCATCGAAATGACCAAACCATCACAATGCGATTTTTTCATTTTGATTGATAAAAATATAGTCACCTAAAAAAAGCTTAAAATATATCATCGACTCTAATTATTTCATACATAAATATATTAAATAACTTTGAAACAATTCGTTCATTCATTCATACCATCATGGCATACCCCACAATGTGGGGTAACCAGCGACAGTAGTGCATTGCCTTATAAAAAGAGAGGGCTATACATGGGTGTATCACCACAAACCAGTATCGTCTAAAAAGACACTTCATTCAGAATGGGTGGTGAACCTCATTGCTGAACTATGTGAGATGTTATTGTTGCCTGTTGTATTTTCTATTACCCGGCTCTTACGGGACACCCGAAACACTACATTCAGAATGTGTGATTGTGAACCTCATTGCTGAACTATGTGAGATGTTATTGTTGCCTGTTGTATTTTCTATTACCCGGCTCTTACGGGACACCCGAAACACTCATTCAGAATGTGTGATTGTGAACCTCATTGCTGAACTATGTGAGATGTTATTGTTGCCTGTTGTATTTTCTATTACCCAGCTCTTACGGGACACCCGAAACACTACATTCAGAATGTGTGATGGTGAACCTCATTGCTGAACTATGTGAGATGTTATTGTTGCCTGTTGTATTTTCTATTACCCGGCTCTTACGGGACACCCAAAACACTACATTCAGAATGGGTGGTGAACCTCATTGCTGAACTATGTGAGATGTTATTGTTGCCTGTTGTATTTTCTATTACCCAGCTCTTACGGGACATCCGAAACACTACATTCAGAATGTGTGATGGTGAACCTCATTGCTGAACTATGTGAGATGTTATTGTTGCCTGTTGTATTTTCTGTTACCCGGCTCTAAGATAACAACCAAGAGCTTCTGAAAAACCAAGAGCATCTAAAAATCTAATTTATGTGCGAACGTGTACCTGTATACCTGATGCAGTGTCACGCTAAAAATAATGCGATAAAAATGCTGAATTTTAAAAATATTTCAATAATTATTTTTTTCATACAAAATTTTCCGTCGTATCTGTCAAAAAAGTGTACATTTTGCACGCAAATATCTGTTAGTTTAAAAGTTAGAAGTACGTATTTACACGAAAAAAATTTACTTTCAAGTATAACTTAGCGTTTAAGTGAAAAACATGGTGGATATTTTGTATAATCCAACTGTCGATTTGTTCAGGAGAACTTTGTTCTCTTAACATATCGACAATGTATCAAGCCAGAATACGCGAGAATTGTATGGAGAGGTCTACTTTTTTCACGGCTTTTCCAACTTTGAAGTCAAAAAACACCAACTTAGAGGCTTCGCAGCATATATGTTCCATACACGGATTTACTCAGAATTCGGAGTAGAACATTTCGTGTGTCTGTGTGTGTGTGTGTGTCTGTGTGTCTGTGTGTGTGTCCGTCCCCCCCCCTTATAACTTTTGATCCGCTCAATTTACAGAACCTAAAGTTTCAGAATATATAAACAGTTACAGGCCTACAAAACTTTTATACTCGGAATTTTGAATTTTTGTTTCAGTCAGGGGTTATCAACTTTTGAATTTTTATTTTATTTTTCCCTATATCTCAGAAACCATAAAAGCTAGAACTCTGAAAATTGGTATAAACATAGACAAATACAAAATCTCAAATAAATTTTTTCAAAAAAATTCCAGGGTTTCCAAACATTTTTTATTAAGAAAAGTATTTTTTTTATGATAAATTTATGACTTTAACTGCCTATATTTCCATTTTTTTTTAAAATATCGAAAAAAGCCGAAACACCCCAACTAGATAATTTAATTTTATATAAAAAATATTAACATTGTAGCAGTACATCTCAAATTTTTTTAACAATTTTTATAAAAATTGAATTTAGTGACGACATCGCTTCATACAATTTGTATGGTAGTCACCTATACACAATATCAAAGAAGACTTAATAGTTTGATACTTCATCTCTAAACATACAATATACATATACCATCAAGCTGTTTTCATATTCCGGGTAGGAAAAAAAGACTGACCTCCATACTATCCTATCTTGACTATTAGGTACATGTGTTGTATAGAAAACTAAATATCATAAAATAATAAATAATTTGTATTTATGGGTTTGGTACTTATTCTTCAACTATACATACTATCGCTGTCGACAGTTGGATCTCATGTGTTACATGCAACTAGTGTACATAAATGCCGCCATTTTAATATCTTTTCATACAATATTTCATTTTCCTACCGAATGAATATGTTCTTGAAAATAATAAACCTTTGAAATAAATGTAATTATGAAATAATAAAATGAAACACAAGACATTACAGCGAGTTTTAAGACATACATATATTGTAAAAATGTGTTATTTATTAGTAAAGATATAGGCATAATAAAATTGCATAATTTGTAAATAATATTTGATTTATCTGACAATTTTCATTTTTATGGCATCGAACAAACCAATGTAGGTACCTACATATTCAAAAAAGTCTCAAACCATTTGATATTTTTAACGTATTGGAATGGTTACTATGGTAACGGAAAGATTCTGATATTCAAATAAAAAAGTTATGAATCGAATTTATTTAGAACATTGTTGTAGGTAGGTACCTACCTATTACTATTTACTTACAAATCAACAATATACTGATTTTCTATCGGAAAATTATTTTATTTGTTTATTTATGCATGTATGCGATGTACTCCTAAACCGTTTGTCCGATTAAAATGAAACTTTGGTGAATTGTCGAGCGTATGCCCGGGATGGTTTCTGGATTTAAACTTTTTTCTTATTCTTCTTCTTCTTCGTGTATTTTGTCATTTTACCTATGAAGGGGGAATATCCTGGGAAAAGAAGGTCCGACTGTCCTTCCATCTCTTCGCAGATTTCTGGATTTAAACTTTTTTCTTCTTCTTCTTCTTAATCGTGCATTTGGTCATTTTACCTATGAAGGAGGACTATCCTGGGAGAAGAAGGTCCAATTTTCCTTCCATATCTTCGCAGGTATCTGGATTTAAACTTTTTTCTTCTTCTTCTTCGTGTATTTAGTCATTTTACCTTTGAAGGTGGAGTATCCTGGGAAAAGAAGGTCCTTTCATTTCTTCGCGGTTCTTCGAGGATAGTTTCTGGATTTAAACATTTCTTAAGCGACTGAAGGGACGGGATGCAATGAAGGTATGGGATGCACTAAAGGGCCTGAAGGGATGGGAAGTATAAAAGGGCCTGAAGGGACGGGAGGTACTGAAGGGCCTGATTGAAAGGGACGTAATGATGGATTGAAGGGACGGGAGGTACTGAAGGGTCTGAAGCGACGGTTCATGGAGTCTAATTCTTTTTCTTCTTAATTTTATGTAGACTTTACAGTTTTTACACAAACTATTTCCTTTAGTCTTTTTCTTCGTTTTCCTTGTTGAATTTTATACAAAACTATTTCCTAAAGATTAATCTTCTTTTTTTTATGAAGACCTTTTAGTCAGTTTTTATACAATCTATTTCCAATAGTCTAATTCTTCTATTTTGTGTATGTTTTCTTATTTTATGTAGACCATTGCGATAGTTTTTTATACAAACTATTTCTTATAGTCTTATACTTATTCTTCTCTTTTTTATTTAGACTTTTGGGTTAGTTTTAAGTCTAATAGTCTATTGTGCAGAAATATTATTAACGATATGCACACTTGATGAAAATACATATGTAAAAACGAATGGGATGTGGGATGTGACGATGTAACCTGCACTAGAATCTTTTCAATACTTTTGTTTAATCAAATTTAAACCATTTATATCATCCTATTTTGAATAATTTTCAACACCTTCATATTTGATTTCGTTGACGATATTTAAAGAATGGGGGTTGTGGCCATTACTGAACTCTTCACAACGTTTATATATAAATTAAAAACTATTTACTATAGTTTAAGTCTTCTTGATGAAAAAATATAAAAACGAATGGGATGTGACCACCGCTAGATCTTTTCGGTACATGATTTAATCAAATTTTAACCACATTCCAACATCCAAAATTACTAAATTTTCAATAGGTACATATTACAATTTGTTTTCGATGATAATATTTAAAAATGGGGGTTGTGGCCAAACCAATCTCTTTACAACGTTGATAAATAGTCATATATTTAAAACCATTTCGCATAGTCCATGCGTGCAGAAATTGTATATTATACTTCATTCACACTTTATATGTCGGCCTTCATGGATCAGTTGGTTGGGTATCTGACTGCTGATCTAAAGGTCCCGGGTTCGATTCCCGGTGGAGACACAGTTTTTAATTGCGTTTTCAGTCTGGATCTGTGAGACGATTAATATCGTAAGTCTCCAGAATGTGGCAACTTGTTATTGGGTGCGTGTTAAATTAATATTTGACATAGTACCTGTTAGTTGCCCGAGAAGTAATAAATAATAAATAATAAATAATAATAAAAAAGAATGGGTTGTGGCCATCACTTGAACATTTTACAATGCTTAAACTCAATCAAATTTCAAACCACTTTTCATAGTCCGATATTGCAAAATAATTGGGTGACAATATTATAAAAAACGATTGCTTATTTCTTCACAATTTTACATTCTTGGCCAACGGCGGGACATAAAAGCTAGTAAATAAATAAATTAGAAAAGGACGTTTTTTTTCAGATATCGAATAACGAAATTTAATCCAGGGATGACGAACCTTTTTGAGCCTGATTGACAAAAATTTTTCCATATAATAAATAATATGTCGCTTGCCACATGCTATGGAAATAAAAATGCATAAAATGGTTATGTAACTTCAGATTTTTAATAAAACAATGCATTTATACATTGAAAAAAAATGATTCAGTACTTATTTATGGCAAAATAAAATAAATTAATAAAAAAAAGACAACCAAAAAAAATGTAGAAACCTCAAAAATTCATTTTAGTGAGGTTTTTGTTGTTGGATGCTATTTGCCATGGCTATTAAATTTTTTTCATGGGTATTAAAATATTTTTTAAATCTTTTTATACTACTTCTAAAACATTTGAGATTTTTTTGAATAATCACTTTTATTTGTTTTTCATCATTTGCGAGTCATGCAAAATAATATCGTGTGCCACCTGTGGCACGCGTGCCATAGGTTCGCTATCCCTTATTTAAACTTTATTTACCCTGCCCTTAAAATGAATTAATAAAAAAAATGACAATGGTGTGCATGCGAAAGATTTATAAACGAAAAATGTGTTATAATCAAATTTCTTCATTCAAATATTATTTCTTTTCATATTTTCGTCATCCATCATTTCTATGTGACCAAACCACTTGAAGGCAATTAATTAGTTAGGTACATACCTATAAACTTTTCTTTGTCACGATGACTTTTGGTTAGCGTGAAGATTTTGAAAAGAAAAAAATTATCGCTCTGTGGCCGTTTTCAAATGAATTGAATACATGATAAATGAAACCTCTTTGTGGGGAAGTAAGTCAAAATATGAAATGTAAATTAAAATTTAAATATTTTTCACTCTCGCGATGTATTTTACAAATAAGAATCTTTGGAAAAGACTGTCGACTAAAGCCATTAATGTTTCGGATCAATAATTCGATTGCTGAGAAATTTCCAATTAATTCCTAAGATACATTTAGCAAAAGTTGTCTGCATTCTTCAAAAATTTATGTAAATTGATTTTTGAATATGTAAATTTCAAACTACGGCCGCCATCGAGACTTCTAGGGAATACCTATATTTTATATTATGACTTACGAGTGTTAAAATAATCCGTGAGAAATAATATATTAATGGAATATTTTGAGCTTTTGTACGACATAGGCATACGATCATTAGGCACTAATGATACGATGGACCAGCGCCCTCTAGATTTGCAGTTTTTTCTGTCAGATTATTGCGTAATATATAGGGATATAATTTCCAATATGGCCAACCGTTCATTTGAATGATAATAATAATAATAAAATAGTTTTATTGCTTTGTACAACGTGGCGGACTTATTGCCGGCAGGCAATCTCTACCAGTTAACCACCATGGTAAATACAATCAGTAACAGGGATAGAAGAATACAAATAGAAAAATAGAAAAAAAAACATAAATTAAAAATAAAAAATAAATATAAAAACAAAAAATAATATAATGTAAATAAATAAAAATAATAATATTACCGTTCATTATTTCAGCCACTGGCATTATTCCAAAATCGTTAATCCGTAATTTAGAAATTATAGATTTATCGAAAAATTTAATAATAAAAATGCAAAAAACGGTAATTATGAATACATGTAGAATCGTTAAAGATTTTTTAAACGTTAATATTCGGGAATCAGTAGGGTTGTTAGGTAGTATAGAGACCTCCTCAGAGCCTAATCCTTTGATATGTTAAGTATCTGGATGGGTGAACTATTCCCAATTGAAAGCTTGATGATGCGTTTGTTGCATTTTATTTTGCTCTTTTAAATAATTTACAATAATTTGATCTGCTAATTCTTTTGAGGAAGTGTATAATGGTAATAATAATAATTGAGTGTTATTATTTGTAGTGCTTAATTGTTATTAATATCATTAGTAAATCGGCCAGCGCCGTAATAAAAAAAAATAATAAGAACAAAAATAAGAATAAAAAAAATACATCAGATAGATACACTATGTTTATTGGATGGAGGATAGGAGAGGAGAAAGGAAGAGGGAAAAAGACGTGAATTTGTGTTTATGTGGATAGAAAGTGTGACTTCAGACGCTTTTTGAATGCTATCAAATTAGTGGCATCTCTGATACTCTCCGGCAATGATCTTTTCTGTGTTTTTTTTGCATACAAATCAATAGTTTTTAAAAACTCTTGAAAAAATATTCTGTTATGAGGGTCATCGTTAATTGGGCCCTATAACAAGCAAGTCGGACTTAGTCGCTTAGATGGTTAAATATGATGTAACTCCTGAGTCAACGCGCCCGGTTCCGATTCCCGGTGGAAACACAGTTTTTAATTTATTTATACACCTTTCTGTACATAATATAAACAAATATAATTGTACACTGGTAGGCTTATTGCCACTAGGCAATTTCTTCCAACCAACCAGATTACAAAGTATGACAAAATTGTGTATGTACAACAACAAAAGAATAAGAGTAAAATAAAACAAAGATAATATATATAACACTAAGATACTATTAACTAAAAAAAATCATAGCAAAAAAAAAGTATAGGGTAAGGACAAGGAGAGGAAATCGGGATTAGATGTTCAGGGATAAATATTCATTGTTTAGTTTTTTCTTGAAAATACAAAGTGAGTTAGACGACGCAATATCCGGACTAAGGCTATTCCATAATCTTGCTGATTGTACTTCGAACGAAGAGCTGAGAAATACTGTATTATGGATAGGGATGGATATTGTTGTACGATCAATATTATAAGTCTCCAGAATGTGGCAGCTTGTTATTTGATACGTGTTCAATTAACATTTGACATAGTACCTGAAGTTTGTTACTAGTTAGTAAAAATACCTACGCGTTTGAAGTATCAAAATATATTTTTCACGCTCTAAGGAACGGTATATGACAAAAACTCTCTAAAAATTAATCGATTATTCCACCATTCAGTGCGTAAATGAATTGGTGCGCAAAATCTATATTTAAACACAAACGCAAGTGCTAACACGTAGACATTTCTACGTAAACTATATTCAAAGTTAATAAATTGTAATACTATGCAAAGGAATCACAACTTGACAAAGTTATATCTATTCTGCCTCCCAAACAGTCGTAAATGGAGCGGGATAAAACGTGCGGAGGACCTATTCAGGAGAGAAAAAGAAGAAAAAATGAGTACCTACTAACATTTTCAAGCCATTTCATCAATTAACAATTTTATTAAGAAAATAGATAGGTACCTTCAATAGTTTTTAGCAATGTCTCCAATCAACAATTTTATTAGGAAAATATGTAGGTACCTACAAACATTTTTAACCATGTCTTCAATTAACTATTTTATTAGGAAAATAGGTACCTACAAACATTTTTAACCATGTCTTCAATTAACTATTTTATTAGGAAAATAGGTACCTACAAACATTTTTAACCATGTGTCCAATTAACAATTCTATAAGGAAAATAGGTAGGTACCTACTAAAGTTTTTAACCATGTCTCCAATTAACAATTTTGCTAGGAAAATAGCTATAGATTAAATGTTTAAAATAGTTAATATTTGTTTTTTCCCGCAACTAGTTTCGGCAAAAAATGAACTCCTATTGACAAGCAGATTTAAATTTTAATTCCACGTTCATCCATACAAATTGAACATTATATGCGACAAAGCCTCTAAGTTGACGTTTTTTGACTTCAAAGTTGGAAATACTACACAAAAATTTCTCTACTCCTTACAGAATTTCCTCAGACCTCCTCTATTTCCTCACCATGGTTATTTTAGTAGATATGTATGCTAAGAAAAATGAATTATCTTGAACAAATCATACATATATACCATTACCCCATGTCCCTCACAGGGTAGACATACAAAACATAATGCCATATTTTTCTATCTTGAACAAATTGACAGTTGGATAGCATATGTATGCTACGGAGCCTCTAAGTTGGTATTTTTTTTTTTTGAGTTCAGAGTTTGAAAATTAATGCAGATTATAGACTCTCCACACAATTGACTATGCTGATGTTAGCTACTTGAATGCAAACGAGGAACATCTCAACAAACTTGAACGCTTTCAAAATGTTTGCATCCGTTTTATCTTTGGACTAAAAAAATTCGATCATATTTCTCATTACCGTAATCTTCTTCATTGGCCCAAGATACGACAACGACGTCATATAAATATCTTGTCATTACTTTTCAATGTCCTTTTTAATCCAAATTTACCTCAGTGTCTCAAAGATAAATTCACTTATCTTTCAAGCCATGGGCGTCCACTTCGATCTGCTGAACGTGCTTTACTATCTATCCCTATTCATAGTTCTGAATTTAATAGCTCTTCATTTGAAGTACATTCAGCTAGACTATGGAATAGCCTAAGTCCTGATTTTACGTCGTCTATAGGATCATGCTGAAAATCAGCTGCTGGGGGGCTTGTCTTCCTGCAATATAGCTGAGCATGGTCCTTTTGAGTCAGAAAGGTTGTTTTTTTTATATTTGTTTTTATATGTCTGTGTTTTTGTATGTAAACTTCTTTTCGTCTCAATAAATGTTTATATTTATTTATTTATTTATCTCACTAAACATCTTCAAGAAAAGGCTAAAGCAAAAATATTTATCTGACAACACCTGATTACATCTTCCTCTCCTCTTCCTTTCCCTATCCCTTAGTCTTCCTATCATTGCTATGATTTGTTCTTATATGCTATCTTCTTTGCTTTTTTTTTTTGGTTTATTACTTCTCTTCTGCTATCTTTATTTATTTTGTAATGTGATTCGCTACTCCCACCACCACCCGCTCTGCATATGGGGACTATAAACGGCCCCTTCACAGAACGCTAAGTGAGCGATAAGAAAAAAAAATGCATAGCACGAAAAGTAGCTCATGGAGCCCTCTAGATTAGTAATCTCGGCACCATAGTGCAAAAGAAAAATCGACGAATGTGAATGGAGGATTCACACTCGGGGACTTCAGATCTTATAAATGAGAAATATCAGGGGTATGAGCAAGATCTCTGTAAAAAAAATAACCTACTGGGAATCTAACAATAGTAAAGCACCATAACTATGACAAAACTTTTTAAAGGCTTTAAAATTGTTCTTTGAGATTACAAAATCCGCGTGACCAATGGGACCTTGAAGAGGCCCACGGACAGCAACGAGGAGCTCCGATCTAAAAGAGGACACCATTGGGTGGCAACACTCCCACAGGATATGTTCCGAAGTTTGGTCTGGGCACTGACAGAACTGAAATGAGGCGGAGGGGGCAATATTAAATCGGTGAAGATAACTCTTGAAATTTCCGTGTCCTGTGAAAAATTGAGAAGTCCAGAAGTCGGGGACAACCCAAGAAGATTTAAGTCGAGTCCTCACGTCAGGAAAAAATAAAAACGATATTCTTCCCACTGAGCAAGCCGTCCAACGGGACTGCCAGATATTCAGCAAATTTTCGAAAACACTTCTTTCAAGATCACTGCGTGACACTCGGCCCTCAGGAGGGAAAAGAAGAACATTTCCAATTACAGAAGAACGACCCCGCATTAGATTGAAAATAGCACCTCTACGCTGCATCTCCAGATCTAAGGGTGTCATGCCCGTCAATATAGGCAATGCTTCGGTAGGACTCGTACCATATGCTTTGGACAAAGCTATAAGAGCGAATCTTTGACCTGAGAGCAAAATTCTACGTATATGTTGAAGCTCACAAGCGTGAGACCAAAGGCCAGCCGCATAGCAAGCAATGCCGAGGTAAACTGCCTTATAGAAAAGACAAGAGACTCGAAACTGTAAACCCCATTTTGCCTTGGCGATGTGTGAGATTTTTAAAAAAGCAGACTTAGCTTTGTCGACACACAATCGTGCATGATTTTTAAAACTCGGTCCTCTTTCCAGAACAACTCCTAAGCAAGTGAGTTGATCCCGAAAACTTACATTAGTTCCTAAGAACTTAATAGACGGCTGTCTTTGAAGTAAGCCTTTGAACATCAAGCCATATGTCTTATTAGGAGCAAAGCAAAGTTTATTTTTCATGCCCCAGTCAGAAACTAAAGACAGAGCTTCAGTAGCAGAGTTCTCAACAAATCTGCGAGAGTTGCCACGAACGAGAATGTACGCATCATCGGCATACGATTGAATTGAACAATTACTGGATAGAGGAAGATCCAGCAAATCATCAAAAAGAATGTTCCAGAGAAGTGGACCGAGAACAGAACCCTGAGGACATCCAATGCTTACTTGACGCGCATGCAATAATTGTCCCCCAGGCAGGACTATGCGGCGGTTTTCAAAGTAGCTCTTGACTATCTTATATATATTGCGAGGAATATTCCGTATCTTTAATTTATGCAATATAAGCGGCCACCAAGCATTATCAAATGCACCACTTATATCAAGGGAGATAGCAATAACATATTTTTCGGCAGCACATCTTACGAAGTCTGACATTTCATTTATAGCATCGACTGTTGACATTCCAGGTCAGAAGCCAAATTGGCGAGGAGAAAGTGGACACGAAAAAGAAAGATGTGATTCAATTCTGTTGCATATAAGTCTTTCTCGAATCTTGCCCAGAATAGGCAAAAGAGTAACAGGTCTGTATGCTTTAGGGTCCGTGCTAGGACGATCGCAGCGTTTAGGAAGAATAGTCATAAGGCCTGTTTTCCAGCAATCAGGAAAACTGCCCTCATCCAAACACCTTTTAAGGAGGGAAAACATTTCAAATTGGGCCAGACGCCAACATCTTTCAACTAAAATTGAATCAATCCGATCGAGGCCTGGGGATTTATTTGGCTTGAGGTTCCCAATAATTAAATTAAGTTCCTCAACAGAAACAGGCGGCGAAGGGGGTGTCTGAGGAATTTCATGTTGAAGAGCACGTACCCATTTATGAAAATCATTATCAGTTAATGGATCATCCGATGGAACCAACGCGTCCAGAAAAACGGAAGCAGTTGAATCTAGAGACGTTGTGAACTCACCAGTAGTTGCATCGCGGATGCAGGATATTGTTGCGCCATTTCCTCTCTTAGAAGAAACGGCGCGATACACTGCACCCCATGGATCTGAAGTCGAAACCTCGGAAACCAATCGTCGCCAACTTACCTTCTTCGCACGAATAATTTCATTTTTATATAGATTGTGTGCACGTCTATAAGCAGAGTACAAGTCGAGAATAATAAACTCAGCAAAGTTCCTATTGCGTCCCAATTTAAGAGCTCGACGTGCACGTGTAACGCTGCGTTTCAAAGAATCGAGTCCTGAGTGCCACCAAGCGTTTGGTTTTAATTTTTCTGGAGTAGATCTGCCAATTGACTTTTCTGCACATATAATGATATTGTTAGTGAAATCAGAAGCAGTATCAGATATAGACATAGCATTTGGGTTAAAGCGATTCAGAAATCGAATAAATTCAGCATCAAATTCGACAATGCGCTCACACCTCGTGCGAAAACGCCTTGGAATATGAGACTTTTGAACCGAGTCAGTAGGTGAAGTAGAAATTGTAAAGACAATAAGTTCGTGATCGCTACCCGAATAATCTGTATAAACACACCAGGAAGAAGCCTTTTGAGCTATTTGAGCCGAAGCCAAAGTGACATCGATGTGGCCAAACCCGACCGCACCAGAAAAAGTGGGAGGACTAAAGGGATCATTGATAACGGAAAGCTCGTGCCGAGCTATGAAGTCCTCACAGAGTTCACCTCTTTTTGCTTTCCTAGACCCTGCAATGGTAGAATGACACCATAGAGGGGACTCAGCATTGAAGTCACCGCCAATCAAGATGGAATCTCCACCTAGATGACTCATTACATTATCTAGAAAGCACACATATGGCTCTATCGGGTCGCCAAATTTGAAGTAGGTTGATACTAGGTACATGGATTTACCTGAAAGAGAAATTTCAAGCACGACTGTAGTGCTCGAGGAAAGATGATCTAATAAGATATAAGATATAGAAGAATTAAAAATAATTATTGAAGCTAGAGGGGGTAAATCCATGGAACAGCAAGTGGCAGAAATTATACGGAAGTCTGAATCCGTCACACACATAGAGCCGTCGCCAGTGTATGGTTCCTGAACCAGACAGATATCGATGTTCAGTTGATGGGCGAGTTGTTTAAGCTCCAAGGTGGCAGCACGACGTCGGCCCAGATTGAGCTGTCCAATTCTGAGACCCGTTGATACGGATAATGTAATGTGATTAATTTATTGCCATAGTAAACATTGTTGTGTATATTTAACATTTACTCTGGTTGGTTGGAATACATTGCCATTAGGCAATAAGCCCGCCAGTGTAATAATTATATGAACAAGAATATTAAATAAATATATAAAACAATATTTTTACACACTTGACTTAGACTGAGTCAACACTCGACATGTTAAGAAAACTAAATTCTCTTGAACAAATATTCAGTCGGATTATTCAATACCTTATCAACAGGTAGATTGTAAATGATTATATACAATTTTATAACGCATTCTTGTTTTGCTACTTGATTACGTGTAAACACTGTAACTTTAATAATGATTATTATAATTAACAAAACTAAGATAATACCTTTGCTTACCAACGCCCATGTACATTGTTATAATAACGACAAGAAAACAACATTAACAACATATTATTAATCCGCGAGAAATTTAACTTAATACATTGAGCCAAATTATAACTTGGCTCAATGTAATATGAAATAGCAAAACTAAACTTAGTAAAAAGTAGTTTATAAATATAAACTACATAGATTTAATATTCCACGAATATTTATTTCATAACCAAGACATTCGGAAAGAACTGATCATTTAAATATTGGAAGAAAAAGAATCGTTTCGTTTCGCTATCGCTTTATAAGAGATTTTTTAAATGATAAAAATAATAACTCAAAAAGAAAAAGAAATCCTTCGGTCTAACTAATTAGATTTCGTTAATAGCTTACTAAACGCGCAACTAGATAAGCTCGACTAAATTAGTTAAGATTAGTATTAAAAATCTTATTTACATATTAACGTACCTATACTTACTAGTTCACCGATTTTTTTACAAACGGTCTAATTTTTTTTTTCATACGGCCGCATTGGCTTCTCAGATGTCAAAAAATAGATAAATGCATGTAAATTTGGATAACTGACATCGAAAAATGAAAACAAACACCGCGTTGTGCTGTGTTGAGTCAAATTAAACACGATTGCGATGAGGAATAACAAGAAAAAACATTAAAGTTTTCTGTCAATCTCAAATATGCGTCGGATCATATGTGAAAGATCCGCCAATTTGAAATATTTGTTATGACGCGTTAGTCAAGCGTTAAACTACCTCTCGATATGTCCTAACTTGACGTCTATGAAATAAAGGTGAAATAAAGATAGTCACGGTTTATAATTATTTTTTTTCCTTATTCACGATCTATTACCAAGTTTACTTTTATAAGTGATACGGCTTATGTACAAAAGGAATCTATAGTACTTAATAAAAAAATATTTATTACATTAATAATTAAATTTACGTTTAAAAGATTTTTATTAGTAAGTTAATAATCAGGAATCATTAGAATTAATAGGTAGTACCTATAGAGACCTCAGAGGCTTATCCTTTGATATGTATGTAAGTATCTGGATGGGTGAATTATTCCCAAATGAAAGCTTGATCGGTGCGTTTATTGCATTTTATTTAAATCTATTAAATCATTTTAAATTTTTACATTGATCTGCCAATTCTTTTGAGGATGGTAATAATGATAACTGAGTATCATTATTTGAAGTATTTAATTGTAATTATGATATAATTATTAAATCAGCCATAGCCGTGAAAAATGTAGGAATTACTTTGAACAATGAAGCAGTGTTGCATTGAAAAATAAACAAAAAATATTACGAAACAAACTTTAATATTATAAATAAAATAACAGGTAGGTACTAATAGAAGGAGAGGACTGTTATTTCCTTGTCAGGCAAAATGATCGTCCTCACTAATAATTTGCGTAAGAGTCAAGCGAACATACCAGTGTTTAAAGCCCAGAGAAGCAATGTTCCCGTGAGGAATGAATTAACTTAAATTAATCCTCCGCTAGGAATCAAACCAAGGATGCCCGCACAAAAGTCAAACGACTTTTATTTAAACGACTTTATTTTTACCATTATAGTTTTGAATATCCACAATCTTAATGCTGTGTCTCAATTGCAAAGAAACCAAATTACAAATAATTTTCATCTACATACTACAAGCTTCCGAATAACAAGTTGAAAACTTTTAGCGTTTGTTGCCTTACAAATCTTAAACCATAGTTAATACTTTGAATACTCTGAAAATCGAACTCGGATCTTACGACTCTGGGTCAGAAGCATAACTTTCCGAGTCATAATGATCAACACAGATTTCAATAAAGTTTATCCTAAATCAACTTGTTTCAGCATAGATAAATATTTAGTAATAGCGGTTTTTTGTTACAAAAATTCGTCATTCGTGACCAACAACATGATTGAATTTTTAAAAATGAGAGGATTTAAATTGCTTACCTACATCATAAACGTCATTGGTTGTGTAGATAAGCTTATTGATTAAAACGAAGGTAAAGATTCGACAATCTGATTGCTATTATATATTCTACTCTCTTAAATTATTAGCTCATTCAGTATAACAATACGGAATTATTGGAATGGTAGGTTCGTTTAAATCATACAATACATACATACCATTATGCTGTTTTCGTATTCTGGGTAGGAAAACAGACTGTCCTCCATACGTGCTTTTAAGAAAAAAGTTAACTCGCGCGTGTTGTTTTAAGAAGTTCTCAGTGCTATTTATATACGCTATTTGATTGTAATCTGTTATAAATTGTCTTTTCTCTAACTCATATAACTTTTTAACTACTTATGTAACTACCTATTTTTTTACTTCGACTTATGTAACTTCTGTAATTTTTTTTGTAAAAAATTATATAACTATTTTTTTCTTCTTCTTTTTTTTACTTAACTTCTGTAACTGAATTTTCTCTAATTTATGGAACTCTTACTTGTGTAACTTACGTGTGTGATTAAATAAGAGCTCATGTAATTTTGTTTGCATCCATTATTGGACGTCCAGCACTCATAATCATAACCAATATTATTTTCTTATGATGATTGTAAGCTTGATGTCTGTCGATGTACCCTTTTAATAAAATAAAATAAATAAATAAATACTATCCTATCCTGACATATATATCTACATGTTTTATATAGAAAACAAAATACCTTACAATACCTTTTTATAAATTTATGCTTAAATGTTTATAATTTGGTACGTATTTTTCAATTATGCATACTATCGCAATCGGTAGTTGGATCTCATGTGTTACAAGCAAGTAGTAATAAATTAAATTTCGATTCAGCTAAGTACACGTTATTTATATGAATGTGAGGGCCCATTAATTCCCGACAGCCTGATTTATACATGAGGTGTTTGAGGAAGAGATTTTATACACTATCCAATCAGGGGGGCAAGTCTGGTCCAACCAGCTAAATCAAAACCTTCGTGATTACCCATATCATAGATTTAATTATCAAATGGCGTTCTATGACATCTAAAGATATTATAGAACTCCATATAATAATTATATCCATGATATGGGTAATCGTGAGGGTTTTTATTTCGCCAGTTGGACAAGACATGACCCCCTGTTTATGTACTTAATATACACCGGGTTCCAAATTTGCATAATATGCCATACTTAATTCTACATACCTGATTTATTACCTAATATTTAAATTAATTATATCCATTTTGTGCTCTGTACATCTATAAAATAAATTTAAAAAATATGATTTCAATGTAGAAGAACTCTCAAAAAGAAGTAAGTTTTACTTTTACGCTTAATTTACATACATAAATAACCTCACAAACACTAGCGTATATCGAGCTAATATGTACAACTTTGCATAGACTGCATAGTTTTGGGGAAACAGTATGCTCAATACACAGATATTGGTATTTATAAACACAGATATTGGTATTTATAAATAATTGGTATTTATGATAATTGGTATTTATAAAAGACACATATACATTGCACATGTCAACGAAACCAACCATTGCATTGTTTTCTTCTTTGTTTAGTTACATGTTTTCACATTTTTTACATGTATAGTATTGATTGTTATTTGTTTATTCTTTAATTTGTTTTATTCATTTATTATTTTTTACTCCTCACTAACCCAAGGGGATATAGTGGGGAGATATAATTTCGCAATAATTATTAAAGGTATTTTTTTATTGCAGATTATCTACTAGTATCATGCTGAGATAGTATTCTGAAAGTTTCATCACAATGTTTTTGTGTGTGTATGCTATAAGCTATGTGCTATGTGCTGTGTACTATGTACGGCGTGTTTATTTTACTTTATCGATTTTAAACTAAAGTACTCATTCGATTCATTTCAAATTTTGCAAATATGTATATCTAATACTCGCTTAGACCCCATTAGATTTCGAACAATATATAAATAGTGCTTCTCAATTTTTTTAACTGTCAAATATTACAAATTGGCTCCAAGCTCAGGAAACTTAAAATTAAAAAAAAATTTCAAACTGGTAAAAAGGCACATCACTTTCATAAAATCATCGATTTTTCATAATAAAATACTTAAAAAAATATTTAACAAACTCATTTCATGAAAATACTGAAAATTTTCCATACAAAATTGGTACAACAACCCACTCGTTTTTACATAATTCTGTTTTTTTAATATAATCTGTTTGTGTATGTATAATCATGTTTAAATTTTGTCTTATTTATGTAAATAATATATTTTATTTAGATATAAAAAATAAATGCACTTTCTTACATATAGCTAGTATAACCAATAAGCATATTAACAAGTTGAAAAAATAAAAAGTTTTCAAATTTACAAAAAAATACGAAGGAAGCACACAATATCTTACAAAAACTCTTCCTGTATGTATGTATTCAACACTTGGGCGACGAAAAGCGGCAAGACCAGATGCTTCCTTCACACATTCTGGCAAATCATTAAATAGTTGAAAACCTTTGTAATACACATTATTTTGTAATACACAGGTACACAAAAGTAAAAGTGTGTTTAAGTAGTATTTGTATGTGTAAAAGGCTAATAAGTCGTAAATTGTAATAAAATATTAATAATAATTATAATAAAAAAAATATTGAATGATGGATCAGTTCCTGGTTGGGAAAATTAGAAGGGAATTTTAACAAACTCAATTCTGAAATGCTAATACGATACATCAGTGGAATTTAATTATTTTCTTAGCATTTCGGGAATTCTAATTGAAAATTTCCGATGGGCAAAGAAAGGTCGAACGGCGCTTGTGGCAGAAAGAGCATGTGATTAATGCGCCATTCATCTTGTAGGGTAAATAATTTAGCCCCCTCCCCAAACAAGAGGCCCAATTTGATGGTTTTAAAGAGATAATGTGGTGAGAATGTATGGAGCCAATTACATTCGTGAGGTTGAAGCCCCGATCGATGAGACAGAGAGAGTCTGCAATAATAGTCCATTTTTTTAATCAAAAGTTTGTTGTTAATTCGAACTAGGGATTTAGAAGATATTATATTCAAAATTTAATACCTAGAGTTTACCACATTCATTGTAGACCTAAGAGGCTATAGTAGACTATATAGTGTTTTTTGAAAATCTTTTCCCCAGTACCCTCAAAAGATATGCCTTTGAAATAGAGAACAGTTTGTATTTACGTCTTTATTATATTGCCATTTGCCTTGTTTATTTTTTATCAGAAGATCATCATTATATGTATGTATGCAAATCATCTCAAGGTAAATGGCATTTTCTTTTAATCATACGTTCCCGCCTAATGTCATTATGTTTTTACGGTAATCAATCATAAATATGAAGTTATTCTTACCTTCTGCTTAAAATTCCCAGAAAATATAATCAAAAAAAGACGACTATTATCCAAGCGGTGGGGTAATATGAATAAACTCACGAATTAATCTCCAATACCAGCCCCGACAATACAGGACAATCATCCTGGCGCCGAAAGATTAGGAGAGTTTATCCTACTCAAAATAGGACAAGGAAAAATACAAAAGGAAGAAGAAAAAAGTTGTAATTCTTTCGTAGTATAAACATTCCACTAGATAATGAATGTTTATGGACACTCGACACAAAATAGTAGGTACTGCATATTTGAAATTGAAGTTATTTCAGACCTTAGAAATGTTCACAAATAGATTGTGTCACCGTTGCATAATATGTTAACTAAACCTGGAAATGCTTCCAGCACACTTGGCGTAATTGCTTCGCTTAGATACCGCGTCTTTTCTTCCCTATGCATCCCCAACACACCGAAAGGGGTACAATATTTCATCCTACCCTCGAGTAAAAAAACCTCCTTCAATTCAATTATTGCTTGCGTATCCGCCTCGTCTCAGAGCGGATCTTTTCGTGTAGTTCCAACGAACTTGATGTCTTTTTAACTCCCGCGAGGTTGTCCCTATTGACTGAAGAAATATGTCAAGTGAATTTTTCTTCTCGGGCAATTCACAAGTAGGTACTATTTTGAATATCAATTTAACCCGAATTCGAACTCGAAACCTCAAAATTCCATTCGTTCCGACAAAAAGGAAAAATATGAAGCCATCTCTATAAGATAAACTATTAAAAAACAAAATACGATATGAAGACTGCCATTAATTACCTCAGCAATTTTTTTTATTATTCTTTTTTTTTAAACCTCTTTTCATTTTTTTTCTCTTTGTATTTTTTTATATTTCTTACTCTTTTATGTTATTTTTTATCAATTTATTTCTCAATAAATTAGTATTGTACCAATTTAACTTAGAGACTTCACGTTGCTCGGCTTGGTTGGAAGAAATTGCCTTATGGCAATAAACCTGCCTTTGTACACATGTACATAAATTATATAAATATATAAATTGTCCCACATGATGACGCGGTATATTGTCTGCGTCTTAAAGTTTTCACTGTCCTAGGTTTTGGACATCCTCCAGGTTAGCTCCGTAGAATATCCTGCTTCACCAATTATTTACGTCTGCTCTTTGGTCTCTCTCTGGATCATTTAACGGGCACATTTAAATTTTGGCCAACGTTATGAATTTCAATTAATGTTCTTCCATAAATATGTCTGTACCATCTCAATCTGTTTCCTAGGAGCTTTTCAAATATATCGCGCACTCGTAGGCTTCCTCGTATATGGAAGTTCCTTATTTTATAGGACGACTTTTGCCCAGCGACATTACCCCTTTCTTGCTCCTAGATCTTACAATAAAATATTACCTGACATAGAACACAATATCTCACGCGACGAAACAAACTTCAAAAAAGTAGTAATTGACTGACTGAAAATAAATGGTGGAATACAATATCTTCATGTCCTGTTAAATATCCTAACATAATTCACTACTCTGTTCCTTCAAAACCTGAGAATCTCTACCACAGCTTGGTGCTGTCCGTCATTTCCACTACAATTATATGGGCTAAAATAACTGAGAGTTCACGGTATATTTTCTGATTATATTTATTTTCTTTTTGCAGCTATCAAAGAAGTCTTCACCCCATGGAAAACAGCTGCATGCGAAGTGGGCTTGAAATAAATGAGAGCAAAACAAAATATATGACTCAAAGTCGAAACCCATCTCAAAGAAGAAGAGGTAGCGTAAAGCTGGCATTCGACCATTCATTTGAAACAGTTGACCAATTAACGTATCTGGGATCTCTCATAATAAAGAGGAAGTAGAAATCAAAAAAATAATATCAGCAGGCAATAAAACTTATTTCTCCTTATTGCCAGTGTTCAGGTCTCGCAATGTCCACAGGAAAACTAAATTGACATTATATAAAACAATCATTAGGACTGTGTTGACTTACGGATGCGAGGCTCTGACACTGACCGTGAAATCCGCTGAAGCATTAGATGTTTTCGAAAGGAGAGTCCTACGCCGAATATGTGGTCCTGTGAAGGAAGGAGGTGAATGGCGCATAAAGAAAAATGAAGAACTCTACAAAATTTATGAAGCCCCAAAGATCTCAACCCATATAAGACTGCTTAGGTTGAGATGGGCTGGCCATGGGCCTGAAATATGCATGGTGGTAGTTCTTGTTTCGTCCGACGAGCAGCCGCTCCGGGGATGAACAGAACACTTTAGTTCTATAACGTTCCCTATGGAGTGGGGTAGGTGACTGCGACTTTTCCATAAATGGCCAGGTTGCGGCTCTAAGGGCCTTAGGCAGTAAAGGGGGGGGGGGTGGGCGGCCGACGTTGCGGCTGCGTCCGGGGGTGAACACTTTGAACAGGACCAATGGGTCCTATAGCATCACCGGCATGGTAGTGGTATCGCGATCTCTATCCTGGCCATGTACAGAGAATGCCAAACACACGACTACCCAAAAAAATCATGGTTGCTCCCCCGGGAGGTAAACGGAAGATGGGGAGTCCAAGACTGAGATGGTAGGACGACATACGAAGAGATGCAGAAAAGCTCCTGCAGGTCCCTAACTGGAGAACGGCGGCTGAGGATAGAAGAGGTTGGAGGCGCTTGTTGAAGGAGGCCAAGGCTCGATTTGGGCTGTAGCGGCATCGAAGAAGATTTATTTACTTTTCTGTTTATATTTAATTATCTCTGTTAATTATTTTGCATTCAAAAATATGTAACCACAGGGCAGGAAATAAATTATTTCTTTCCATTTCATTTCATTTATCTAACCTAGTATCCCCGCACATCCACACGATATGATAACAAATACATAAAACAGTTCCTTACTGAATATGTTACAAACAAAATTAAAAGAGTGTTGTACCTATGTAATAAACAACATAAATAACATATTTTCACGTCAGATACTTTGCAATGTGCAATGTGCCAATCAATCATTTCCTATGGATTGCTGGTCTGAGGTGGTACAACAAATATTGCAATAGACTCGGTTAGCAAGGCACAAAAATCAATAATAAAAATCATACTGAATGTGCCATACAGAACAAGCTCCACAGTAATTTTCAAGATTCTGGAAATTGTGACACTTCGACAATTATACGCAAGATCTGCACTTTTAAATCATTTTAAACACAACTTAACCACTGTATACAATACACAACCTCCAAGAACAACAAGATCCTCTAACACCAACACATTTCAACAAGATCCTCTAATATCCCGAATTTACAAACTACTCACGGACAAAGACAAGAAAACTGCTACCACAAAACACATCGTACCAAAACTACAAAAAACACATAACAGCATGGATGAATAACACTGGTTCAGATCATTTCAACACCTAATCAAATATAATTAACTTTCATATATTTTTTACTTAATATCAATTCAATTTAAGATCTTTACACATAATTTACTACTTATGTCACACAACTGCTCAAATACACACCTCGGCACAGGACTTCCTAGTGAGGTGTTCGTTGAACCGACGCAATTACATACACACTTATCATTTACACACATAATATAATTGAATTGTAAATTTTTCTTTATATTATTAATAAATAAATTAATTTTATTAACAGATATACCGGGAAGCACAGGACAGAGATGGATTATAATCCAACTGTCGATTTGTTCAGGAGAACTTTGTTCTCTTAACATATCGACAATGTATCAAGCCAGAATACGCGAGAATTGTATGAAGAGGTCTACTTTTTTCATGGATTTTCCAACTTTGAAGTCAAAAAACACCAACTTAGAGGCTTCGCAGCATATATGTTCCATACACGGATTTACTCAGAATTCGGAGTAGAACATTTCGTGTGTCTGTGTGTGTGTGTGTCTGTGTGTGTGTCTGTGTGTCTGTGTGTGTGTCTGTGGGTCTGTGTGTGTGTGTGTCTGTGTGTCCGTCCCCCCCTTATAACTTTTGATCCGCTCAATTTACAGAGCCTAAAATTTCAGAATATATAAACAGTTACAGGCCTACAAAACTTTTATACTCGGAATTTTGAATTTTTGTTTCAGTCAGGGGTTATCAACTTTTGAATTTTTATTTTATTTTTCCATATATCTCAGAAACCATAAACGGTAGAACGCTGAAAATTGGTACAAACATAGATAAATACAAAATCTCAAATTAGTTTTTTCAAAAAAATTCCAGGGTTTCTCAAACATTTTTTATTAAGAAAAATATTTTTTTTATGATAAATTTATGAGTTTAACTGCCTATATTTCCAAAACTTTTACAATTATCGAAAAAAGCCGAAACACCCCAACTAGATAATTTAATTTTCTATAAAAAATATTAACATTGTAGTAGAAGATCTCAATTTTTTTTTAAAAATTTTTTTAAAAATTGAATTTAGTGACGACATCGCTTCATACATTTTGTATGGCAGTCGCCTATACACAATATGTAAGAAGACTTAATAGTTTGTTACTTCATCTCCAAACATACATACATACCATCATGCAATTTGCATATTCTGGGTAGGAAAAAGGATCTTCTTCCATACTATCCTATCTTGACATACATACCTACATATGTTGTATAGAAAACAAAATATCTGAAAATATTCAATAATTTGTATCTATGGGTTTATAGTTTGGTACATATTCTTCAACTATACATACTATCGCTATCGACAGTTGGATCTCATGTGTTACATGCAACTAGTATTATTGTATTTCTCTCTTGAATAGATCAAACTTATATGAAATTCTCGGCAAAATTTTAGAAACCAGGCACATGTTGAACACTATTTTAAAAAGGCGTGCAAACTGGATAGACCATGTGTTGCGATATGAGGATCTCTTTCACATAATCTTAAAGGAACTGGCAGAGGGCGTCTCTACCGGGAGTAAGAAGGCGTTCATGCTTGGTTAAAATTGTTTGGAAATAAAAATATTATTTTAGTTTCTTGGTAAGATTTTCCAAACTTATTAGCAATCGTTAAAAAATGAGAGTTTATTTCTAATTGGTTTTATTAGCCAATGAAATATTTAAAATAATGAGTGCAATAAAATTAACATGAATAATGTCTCAAAGGATTTAACCTTTTAATATTCCTGTCCTTACATAGTAAAATTACTCCCCTAAGTTATATTATCATATCCTACATCGACATAACTACTTCACACTCAATGGAGGGAAGCATCTAAGCAAAATATACAAGCAATTTTGAAAGCTCGCGTGATTTCCATTATTTTTTCTATCAAACTTTTTGGCCATTTTATTTTATTGAATCTCATTAATCTATAAAATTAGGTTGTTTTTTCTGTCAAATGCCTGTCTGCTGAACGTATCTAAACAGACGCCACAATGTATATTCAATAAACTCCTCTTCTTCTTTGTCGTGTATTGTAGGTCATTTGACTTGTTTTTGAGGGTCGACTATCCTGATAGGAGGAGGTCCAACTGTCCTTCTATCTCTTTGCTGATCTTCCGGGTACTCTTGTGTTGTTAGGTATGTCTGTCTTTATTCAACGTCAGTATTAGAGAAAAGATCTCCCTCACACTCGGTTCTTCCGGATCACAGAGTATACCCTTAAAGAAGTTGGATGGAGTCAACAAGGCGACTTGCATTGATGATTTGGTGAATAGATTGAACGGATCATTGCACCTACCTGGTGGCGAACATCATCTTTCGTATCGGCAGGTCTTCGGGGAAGGCACCGACTCTAACCTCTATATCACAACACAATAATGTTGTTATAAAACACCACTTCCAAACACGGTTTGGGTATTATAAACGCACGGCACGTAGTTTTAGTTGACCGATATAAAAACTTGAAATATGTATATTTCCTCTTGTATCGAAACTATAAACTTCAACTGTCAATGTGAGACGTACACGGCACGACGACTTGTAGACGATTATGATGACAACTGTAGGTAGCAATACTTTTGGAAAAGGAAAAGATTGGAAGTGTTGCCACATTTACCGAACAAATTTTATAAGACGGAATGGGTTATATCGAGATGTACGCATTTAGAACGACCAATCCACATACGCACTACATTTGCAAATAACTCTATTTTGTTCGATTCATTAATACATTTGTAAAATATATTTAAAATTTTACAGTCTTACTGATAAAAATCTACTGCACACCCGTTGACAAGTATTTTAGTTACACACCGTTTAAAGCCCGATTATTTGAAAATCTTACTAATAAACGCTGTATAACGACTGAGTAGTTACAACAAGCGTACAACAAAAAATAACCCGACAACGTTGTAATTTCGCACTCGCGCAATCTCAGAGCCGCCATCGGCCATTATAATTTTGACGTTTGTCGTAGTTGATATTTTCATATGTTTTTTATATTTCAAAATAGGAATATGGAAAAGATACATAACGAATAATTTCATCGTACGAATAATACCCAAGCGAAAACCATTGTAGATATTAATAAAAAGCAAATTTTTTGTCAACTTTTCGCTCCTAAAATGCACAACTATCAAGAATAAAATTTATTTAAATTCATTTCTCACACTAATTTTGCTTCTCTGGGTTGGAAACACTGGTTAGTTGGAAGAAATTGCCATACGGCAATAAACTCGCCACTTGCGCAGGGTGCAATAAAATAATTTGTAGAGGTTTCGTCATATTATTATTCCAACTTATAACAATACAAACACGCATATCAAAATAAAATTAGTTTTGTGATATGTGAAATTTATCTTAAAACACCGGTAATTAAACTACCTCTGACAGCTGTGCAAACGATGTGTAAAATTTGTATGAGAGATACACAGTCGTTGACCAACTGATCTGCTACACAGCGTTTATTGGTAACGTTTTTGCCTACACGGGTGTTAAACGGTCGTATAACTTTTACAACACGGTTATTAGTAAGACTGTTAATAGTAAATCATCATTCGACACGTATAATTAAAACGCCTAATACAATCTTATTAGGTAAAACAAATCTTAAAATTTATTTTAAATAAATATCGAGATTTTGCTAATAGGTACGCTACTGAGGGTTGCCCCATTCAAACACCTCGGGGACATATATATGTTATAAAACCAAGGGCCATAGCACGTGGGTTAAATTTTCAAATACACAAACCAAAAGATGTGCCTTCGATTCCCCAAGGATAAAAATAAAAATCAAAAAATATATTAGAATGAAAAAGGAAAGAATCGTTGGTATATCTCGAGGGCCTAATATAAAAAAAAACTTGACCTAAGAGGCTTAATACTTTTATTTGTTTGTTTTTATAAATAAAAAATAACTTTTATTGTAATTATGTACATATGTATACACTGCTAGTCCTTGACCCAACAATTATATTAAAATCGCACTTTTCAATCTTTCGATTGCGACGGCTTCTAATTTGTAGAATTCCATTATGACAATGATTAATATGAACACATACCTATATAATTCCACAATTTATTTTATTTTTCTCCCGACGACCGTTTCGGCTTATAAGGCCATAATCAACTGGTATCAACAACTGGTCTCCCATAATCAACCAGTTGATTATGGCCTTATAAGCCGAAACGGTCGTCGGGAGAAAAATAAAATAAATTGTGGAATTATATATGTGTTCATATTAATCATTGTTATATTAAAATCATTTACCATTAGATTTATTCTTTGTAATTTTATCAGTTGAAACTTTAGAAATCATCTCGCATTTTAAAAAACAATTAATTATTTTTTGTATTTACAGAATCCATACGATGGAAATGGGCTTCATTATAAGTTCTGAAATTATTAACTCTGCTACTGTGAATTTCCCTTTTTTGCTTTTCGTTGAGCTCTCTAATGATATTCATATCACAAAGTATTAAACAGAAAATAATTCATATATAATTTAATAATGTATTATTTTTCTTTATTGTAGAATAGATAGTTTATTTTTACTGTAGATAATATTTGATTTTTTTCAATTATTTAGTTTTAACTATGTGACAGACGCCTGTCATAGGAGCATTGGAGATCCTATGTGTTTATATTATGTTTTTTGTAGATTTCAGTCAACGATTGTTTATATTTTATAATATAATAGACAGACGACTGTCATTGGAGCATTAGTGATCCTATGTGTTAATATTATGTTTTTGATTTTTATATGTAAATGCCAGTATTCTGTTGGTGTCTTCATAAATAAATAAATTAATAAATAAATAACTTATCTTTTAACTCTTTCGAGATATGAATATAAAAATGAAAAGAAAAGAGTTACAATCGTTCATTCCTCTTAGTTGAGAATTCGGCTTATCTGCGCTAAATTCAATACCACATAGCTACAGACAAAATCCTCTCCGTTAATTATTTTCTGTCCCTTCAAACGTACGCAGAACAATAAAATACATACGTAGACATTATGTACATTAGGTATTTAGTTGAAAATCTATCCTATAAACGTTATAATATATAAGTAGGTACTATACTAAGCCGATTAATTTGGCAGAGTGAGTTTCACTGAGATCACTAAACAGATGCGTAATTGGCTAGGCAAAATACCCAACGGAACAGATCTTAACAAATGCGGTCCGCTGACAACTTTGAATGACCCTCGGATACCGAGGAACCAAAGCGAAACCAATGCCATGGTTTTTGTCTAACTTTGAAACTAAGTCCTGTGCTAAAACATACAGGTAAAAAAAATACTTAAATAAGATAAAAATAAACTTAACAAGCTAAAGTATCATAATATGTAATATGTCAAACACATTAATCTTTATTTATTTATTAATAAAAATATAATTACAATATTTGTTATTTTGCCTAATCCCTCAAGGGGATTTTTGGCTGTGATCTTAATAATTAATTTTCGCCCTACATAGTCCGGAACAACCCGTGCCTACCGTCTAGATCAACCATCGAGGATTTTTTTTATTTTGTATATTTTTTTTTTTTTTTTAACATGTCTACGTAGGGGACGCCAGCTATTAGGATTTGGGTCCATTTCATTTTTTTCTCTTCCGAAGAAGCGCACTACGTAGCGTTTGGAAGGGTTTGCAATCTAGAAAAGAGTTTATTAATTCGGATTTTAAAAAGACCCGGGTTGTACGAAGATGGAAACACAGAATTCGGAAGATCGTTCCACAGTCGGGCTGCTGAGTTAATAAAATAAAATTTATTAAGAGAAAAACAATTACACATCACACATACCTACATATTTTTGTTTTATAAATAATAAATTAGATTTATATGTGCAATCACAATATTTCCCATAGAGAAGTTACATACAATGTAAAAGTAATTAAATATAAAAAAAACAATACTTATTGAAAAAACATATTATGAAGTATAGTTTGGAATACACAAGAATGACATCACTCATATAACATTACTTGCTTATCAGTGTATTCCAGCCACACCCAGGTCCTAAGAGGTTGTATCAGTAATCTTTTTTAAATTTCCCTTTTGAATATAGATTCAGAGGCAATAAAAATGTCAATATGGTCATTGAATTGAATTTTTGTGTAATACATATTTTTTGGTTTTCTTGTTGAATTCCTCGATGGATCTCCACTGCTTCAAACTGGCAGGCATGGGGTTCCAGACCTTGGGCAGCAACATATCGTCGGTCCTATATCCATAGTCATTGAATAATTTGTTAGTGCGAAAAAGTTTGTTATATAGTCACTGATCTAGTTTATCTGCCGTGTGCTATTAAAAGTCTGTCTTTAGGTCTCAAAAAATGCTCAACCAGAATGCTTTACTCCTCTGAATCTATACAATAAGCTGAAATGGAACAAGTGGTCAAGAACATTCAAGGAAAGGATGGCAAGACGATATGAATGACATTTTAAAGAGGTACTTAAATTTTAAAAGCTTAAACAATAGACGAACATATGTGTAAAGATGGATAAATACCTTACCTTAACACATTGTTCCCTCTACCTAACATATAAGGAAGTAAAAAGTGGCATAGAAATTGATATCTTCGATGAGATGTTGGCAAATGTTCCGGATACCAGACTGCAATGGAAAACCAATATGTCCATTTCGAATTCTGTAAAACTGTCTCGCCCATCATATGGTCTTATCTCCACCTTATAACCATTTCATCAAATCATCATGATTTCAAATAGATGCAGATGTCGAATGATTGACGCCTGTAATTAGTCAACTGGTCATTCTTTCCAGAAACAGACTATACATGTTATGAGATGTTCAATCATCCAACATTACACATATCTATGTATCAATAAATAAGAAAATATTTACAAAAAAACATTAACGAAACAAAAAATCATGAGAAATATTTCAGTACTTTCAAAATACATTACCCCCTATTACGGCCTTATTTCAGCGTTATAAAATATAAATTTGGATTCAATGGAATAGGAGCATACCTCTATTGGCCGGAACGTTCTTAAAATGTTCCTGAATGAGACGTATTTTGAATAATTATAAAAATTATGAAAATTTCATAATTTTCATAATTATTCATATAACGTCCGATTCAGTAAATTTTTAAGAACGTTTGGCCAAAATAGATACGTACCTATTTCATTTAGTCCAAGTTGATATTTTATAACGCTGAAATAAGACCGTAAATCTAAAATCTATGTACAATTTTAGAACGTTCCTATTTTAGTTACAATAGTTACTGAATAGGGGGTATTATGTGCCTTGTTTGGGTCAGTTTTAAATTGACCCAATTATATTTTTTAACAGATTTTTAATTATCTCAATAGAGACGAAGTTGGAATATTTATTGTAGGAGAACCGGGAAATCAAGGCACCTACAGGGCTTACGACCTGTCATCGGCTGGTTTACGTGATCACTTTATGCGCTTGCGCAACGTTCACCAATTATGCCTTTTAATGAGATCCCTATCAATTCAATTTTGAAAGTTCTATATATTGTAATACTGAAATTCTTTTCGCTTGAAAATAAGGAATTTTTACTACAGCCATCTATGGGTGAAATTATGAACAACAATCTTATTATTTTTATTTATTTTGTTGGAACGCCATCTATTGAGAGAATTGGTTTTTTTGTAAATAATGAAAGCTACAATTCTTATATCTGAGGTGACAATGCATTTTTCGCATAGAAGTCACCCCTGAATTGCGCCAGACTTATAAGGTCATTTTTGTCTTATTTACCTACTTGTACCAAAGTGTAAGTAATCGAATATTTTTATTATTGCATATGCGCAAACATTGGATTTTTTTCCCTGTCGGGAGTCAAAGATATTTTTTAACAGATTTTTAATTATCTCAATAGAGACGAACTTCGCCTCTATTGAGATAATTAAAAATCTGTTAAAAAATATCTTTGACTCCCGACAGGGAAAAAAATCCAATGTTTGCGCATATGCAATAATAAAAATATTCGATGACCCAATTATATTTCAATCTGGATTCTTTGATTTTTTAGTTCGTTTAAAATGCTGAATAGTTACAAATGTTGGCATTATTTTTTTTTATGGGAAATGGCGTAGTAAAAACTTACAATTTTCTAATAACAAGGTTCATGTTTACAAAGTATTCTGCTTTCGAGATTTTCAAAAAAGTATGTCACAAACAAAGAGACACGTAATATTTTAAAACCTTCTCGGCCAAATTATAGGTATTCTTTTATATATTTATTTTACTGGCACCCTATCATCGACCCTATAACAAGCATTTCGACCTTCGTAGCTCAGTTTTCAATTGTGTTTACAGTCTGGATCTGTGAGACGATTAATATCGGAAGTATCCAGAATGTGGCAACTTGTTATTGGGTGCGTGTTAAATAAATATTTGCCATTGTATGTGTTAGTTGCCCGAGAACCCAAATAAAAGTAAAAGGTTTGTGAAGTTACTCGTCTTACGAATTTATTCTAAAAATATAGTTATAAACTGTTTTTCTCCTTCGGGAATCAAATCTTGGCCCTTGGCGCAGGATCTAACTGATGCTACGTAGGTTGACAATTTTGTCAACAAGAGTTAACCATTATCCACAAAAAAAATATCATTCCGCTATACAATGTGAGGTAACCAGCGACAGGTGTGCAAGAAAGAGTTAAATCTTTTAAATATCTTGGAAGTCTTTTCACTGATAATTTAGATTCTGACAAGGAACTAAGGTGCCGCATCGAGACAGCTTGCGCGATGTTTTTCAGAATGAAGACACTATTTTGCGACGATAGCTTAAACCTTAAAATAAGGCAGCGCCTGGTGAAGTGCTACATATGGTCCATACTTCAATATGAAGTTGAAACCTGAACCATAAAGGGCAATATGCTTAACCGTCTGGAGGCCTTTGAAATGTGGCTGCATCGCCGCTTGTTGAAAATTCCCTGGGTAGATAAATTGTCAAATGTGGAGGTTCTCAGGAGAGCAAATGTCGAGCGCGAGCTGGGTGACACAATAAAGGGACGAAAATATCATATTTGAGTCACATTTTGCGAGATGAAAAGTACAGGCTGCTCCAAATTATTATGAAAGGCTGCAATAGAGGAACGCCTCAGAATAGGAAGACGTCAGATGTCATGGCTCCGCAACATTCGTGAGTGGACCGGCATCAGAGACGTCGGCGAATTGTTCCGGACGGCGGCAGATAGAGATGCCTTCTCAACAGTGATCGAGGAGACATGATATGTGACGAAGAAGAAGAAGACACCCTGAGCAAGTGGCGAGTTTATAGCCATATTTCTTTCAACTGGCCAATGTTTCCAGCCCAGAGAAGCAATATTTGCGTGAGAAATAAATGTATACCTATAAATTTCTCCTCTTTTGGAAATCGAACCCAGGGCTGCCCGCACACGCTTACTAACTGTGCCACGGCACGCGGCGGTCGGCATACATAAGATATCTTTATGTTAATATAGAGACCATAAAATAACCATAATTCAAACAGGTTCCTACCCAATTTTATGCTAAATTTGATAATGTAAGTGTATTCAACAAACAAATAAGATCAAAATGCATAATATGTATATGAAATCGCTTAAATTTTATGAAGGTTACAAAATATGGTTTTTATAACAACTTAAACTAAAGCTTCTTTTCAAAGCTACTTATGTACATTTCCATAAGGAACGTAGTAAAAATGACAGCGTAATGTATTTTATACACACATAAGTTTGTATAAAAGTTTATGTTTGTTATACTGAATATGTCTGAAATTTCCTTTTTACAGTAATAAAAAATATCATATGGAAAATCGTTCGCTTTTTAACATTCAATCTAATATAATTATGAAAAATAACGAACATGTTGAGTTGTTGTGATTGTGAAAATTTTTCTTCTTCTTCATTAACCTTGTGACTGGCGATGGCGACAAAACTAAATCATCATATATGTACATGCAGACCTTGCGACTTAAAATGTTATTTTTTGAGGTTGCCCCAAAGTCTAGGACAACTAAATCTGACTAGGTTAGTGGGACATCATTTTGGATTATTTTTGGAACTGATTTTACTCTAAAAATACTTTCCAGACGCTTTTATTTGCAGAATCCCACAAATGGTTTGTTTTGTATATTGTTATAAATTGAAAAAGACAATAGTCGAGTTAAAATGTCATACGATATTTCAGAATTAATAAGTTGGTACATACATTTGTTATTTTACAATTTGGAATTTTGAAAATAATTTTTTTATAAAGCATAAAATTATTTTTTTACATCTCAATAGAGACGAAATTGGCATTTTATTGAAGAGCCGGAAACTCTAGGTACCTACAGGGCTTATGACCTGACATCTGCTGGTATACGTGGTCATTTTATGCGCTTTTTTTGTCTATCAAAAGTGACCCGGTTTAATTATTTTTTTTCACTCATCCTTATAGATTACAACTTTAAACAAAGTTATTTGTAGATATAATTGTCATTATATGGAGTTCTATGACATCTAAAGATATTATAGAACTCCATATTAATAATTATATCCATGATATGGGACCACAAAACTAATGAATGAATTAGGAAGAACACAGGAGTAACGGATGTGGCCAAAAGAATAGTGGAGTTAAAGTAAAGTTGGGCGGGTCATGTATCTCGGATGTCAGATGGACGATGGACAAAAGTTGTGATGGACTGGAAGCCAAGAACGGGAAGCAGAAGCGTGGGAAGACCCAGACCAGATTGTCCGATGACATCAAAAAAGTGGCAGGTCCTGAATGGCGAAGAATGGCACAAGATAGAGACCAGTGGAAGTCCAAGCGGGAGGCCTTTGTCCAATACTGGACTCAAGAAGAGGCTGAGTAAGTAAGTAAGTAAGTATGATATGGGTAATCGTGAGGGTTTTGAATTCGCCGGTTGGACCAGACTTGCCCCCCTGACTTGAAATTATATAACTTTATCGGTCATTCACTTTGATTGTATACACTCTTTAAGTACATAAAACTAAATTAATGTAAGTTATATCTATAATTAAAAGTAAAGACTTTTGATTCTACATTAATTTAATTGAGCGCGATAGGCCTATTTCGCCTTGTTAGTCAATGCCCTAACAAGGCGAAATAGGCCTATCGCTCTCAATTAAATTAATGTAGAATCAAAAGTCTTTACTTTTAATTATAGATATAACTTATAATGGAATCCTACCAAATAAAAACTTCATCGATAATTAAATTAATGTATTTCTCTACGACCCACAGTTATGAAGTAATTTTTAAAAAAGCTCTAAATCAGTATATATTAATAATTAAATTTAGGGGAATAACTGAATTTTAAAATTGTGTAACGAACATTCACTAAAGAAATTCTGAAAATAATTTTTGAAATATTATGTTTTAGAAACACATTGTAATAACAACTACACTCAGAATACTTTTGTGTACCGTGCTTGCACGGTGTAAAATGCTTTCTTTAATACACTCGACATATCTGCGAGCTGTCTCAGTGCGTTTAGGTCAGCTGTCTCCTCCTATCTTTCATAGTACTTGGATTTAATCAGCTGTCTTATAAATAAATTATATATTATTTGTATTTTTTGTATGAATATTAATTATCCTATTGAATAAAGCATGGAGTTTTCACTGGTCCACTAATACAGCAATGTACATTGTCTGCTTTATAAATTGTGTAGACTGTATCTGTATAACTCTCATAAAATTATTTAACATATTTGAGAAATTTAATTTTCTATTGCCGTTTTTAAGTTTACATGCCCCTTAAAAACGAAAATTCCTTTTCAGGCTTGAGAGAGAAACACACTTCCAGAGAAAAATACGTTTCCAAAACAAATCATAAGGAGAAAGACAAAAAAGCCCATTCACGATTACAAAACATAAAAAGCTTCCTTCGTCATTCGAGGTTGTGCTCACTCTGTGTGGCTTTATCGAATAGTCCATTGAGAATTATTTATCTGACAACAAGTTTGTAGTGAGACACAAAACCCGATTTAGAACTGGGAAACTAATTAAGTTTCCCACAACTAGCGCCATTTTCCACATGTTTATTCGCTTTAAAAAGGCTTTCAAATAACATCAACAAGAGTCGTTGTTTGTACGCTTTAAAGATATAAGTATTACTTTTAATTTATGTTTATTTTTAGACTTTATATATTTAAATCTACTTTACTGACAAATTACTAAGCTGATTGGTTTTCTTTGCAAAATAATTCGCTGCAATAAATTTACAAAAAAAAAAATCTTTTTGCGTTCGTTAAAAGTATTTTTTAAAGTGCTTTAAGAAATTGAATATTCAATTTTTAATGTAAATTTTTAGTAGTGTTTAAAAATACATATAATTAGTAAAAACAGATTTAATTTCAAATATGTATGTAGTAGATGAGTCTGAGCATTTTTTATTGCTCTTAATTTGTACTATATATATATATATATATATATATATATATATATATATATATATATATATATATATATATATATATATATATATATATATATATATATATATATATATATATATATATATATATATATATATATATATATATATATATATATATATATATATATATATATATATATATATATATATATATATATATATATATATATATATATATATATATATATATATATATATATATATATATATATATATATATATATATATATATATATATATATATATATATATATATATATATATATATATATATATATATATATATATATATATATATATATATATATATATATATATATATATATATATATATATATATATATATATATATATATATATATATATATATATATATATATATATATATATATATATATATATTTATATATTTATTTATTTATATATATATATATATATATATATATATATATATATATATATATATATATATATGTTATATTTGATGTTTTCACGGGTGAAATATGTTATAATATTTTTATCTCGGTTTTCCCGTGTCAGTAGGTCTTGACTAAGACCATTTGTCTTCCGACGTTTCGCCTGAATATCACCAGGCATTTTCAAGGACTTAACGAAAAGCACGCGCGCGACACACGTCTACTCACACTGAAAGCTCACCGTCAAGTGATTCGTAGCGTACAAGATGGCCGCTTATGTCAAATATTGTTAGCGCGACGTGATTGGCTCCTTGTGACACGCCCACCTGCTGTCGTGTTCGTTGGTAATAATATTTTATCATTATTTTTGTGTTGTGATTTATTGTTAATTTTAGTTGTGACATTAATATTATTATTGTTGTGTTTTGGGGTTATTTTCGCTATGGTATTATTAATATTATTATTGTATTGTTTGTCATATAGAATGTTCTTCCAGGTACTAGGCAAACGAACTCCGTCGTCCCGATTGTTCATTATATCCCTTCTCTTATATATTTCTATAGCTTCCCTGTAAATTCTGAGAGGTTCACTGTTTAAACTTGCTATTATTTTTGAATGGTCAAAATCTATTGTATGTCCTTCTGTGAGCGAGTGTTGTACAAGTGAGGATGTAAGTTTTTTGTTTCTCATGTCGACTCTGTGCTCCGCTATTCGTGCTTCAACTTTTCGATTGGTTCTTCCTACATAAGTCTTATTGCACGATCCGCACGGTATTTCATATACTCCATGAGCTTCAAGTGGAATGATGTCTTTCGGGTTTCTTAGAAAGGTTGATATTTTATTTGTTGTGCTGAAAACGGTACGTATGTTATTTTTGTTTAATAGACGGCTGATTTTATCGGTGACGCCTTTGATATATGGTAGTCGGGCTGTTGATAATGGTGTTTCATTGGATTTTTCTTTCACTGTTTTTGGACTCTTTAATGCTTTGTTTATTATATAGTCTGAGAAACCATTACAACGTAGAGCATTTTTCGTGTATTCTAATTCTTGTTTTTTATGCTCGTGGTCTGCAATTCTTTTTGATCTTGTTATTAGTGTTTTTGCGACTGAGCATATTTGTGCGGGGTGATGATTGGACGTTGCGTGTAGGTATCTATCGGTGTGTGTGGGCTTTCTATATACTGTGTTCCCCAGTTTACCGTTTGCTTTTTTTAACACTAAAACGTCTAAGAAAGGTATTTGTCTGTTATTTTCCTTCTCCATTGTAAACTTTATATCTTTATGAATGCTGTTAATAGTGTTCAAAAAATTATTTAATTCTTCTTCTCCGTGAGACCATACTACGAATGTGTCATCCACATATCTTAGCCATTTCTTTGGTTTGAGTATTACTTTCTTTAAGACTTCTTCTTCAAACCTCGTCATAAATAAGTTGGCGACTGCTGGTGACAATGACAAACCCATAGGTGCTCCTTTTATTTGTTTGTATGTCTTATTGTTGTAATAAAAAAATGTGTTATTTAAACAGTGATAAAATAAATTTAAAATATCGTCTGTGGTATTGAGTGTTTCTTTGATTATGTCTGACTTAGAACTGGAAAGTACAGATATTCTTGTGAGTTTTGACGTTGTTTCTTTATTTACAAATATTCCAATTAACGAGACACTAGACATAATCAAAGAAACACTCAATACCACAGACGATATTTTAAATTTATTTTATCACTGTTTAAATAACACATTTTTTTATTACAACAATAAGACATACAAACAAATAAAAGGAGCACCTATGGGTTTGTCATTGTCACCAGCAGTCGCCAACTTATTTATGACGAGGTTTGAAGAAGAAGTCTTAAAGAAAGTAATACTCAAACCAAAGAAATGGCTAAGATATGTGGATGACACATTCGTAGTATGGTCTCACGGAGAAGAAGAATTAAATAATTTTTTGAACACTATTAACAGCATTCATAAAGATATAAAGTTTACAATGGAGAAGGAAAATAACAGACAAATACCTTTCTTAGACGTTTTAGTGTTAAAAAAAGCAAACGGTAAACTGGGGCACACAGTATATAGAAAGCCCACACACACCGATAGATACCTACACGCAACGTCCAATCATCACCCCGCACAAATATGCTCAGTCGCAAAAACACTAATAACAAGATCAAAAAGAATTGCAGACCACGAGCATAAAAAACAAGAATTAGAATACACGAAAAATGCTCTACGTTGTAATGGTTTCTCAGACTATATAATAAACAAAGCATTAAAGAGTCCAAAAACAGTGAAAGAAAAATCCAATGAAACACCATTATCAACAGCCCGACTACCATATATCAAAGGCGTCACCGATAAAATCAGCCGTCTATTAAACAAAAATAACATACGTACCGTTTTCAGCACAACAAATAAAATATCAACCTTTCTAAGAAACCCGAAAGACATCATTCCACTTGAAGCTCATGGAGTATATGAAATACCGTGCGGATCGTGCAATAAGACTTATGTAGGAAGAACCAATCGAAAAGTTGAAGCACGAATAGCGGAGCACAGAGTCGACATGAGAAACAAAAAACTTACATCCTCACTTGTACAACACTCGCTCACAGAAGGACATACAATAGATTTTGACCATTCAAAAATAATAGCAAGTTTAAACAGTGAACCTCTCAGAATTTACAGGGAAGCTATAGAAATATATAAGAGAAGGGATATAATGAACAATCGGGACGACGGAGTTCGTTTGCCTAGTACCTGGAAGAACATTCTATATGACAAACAATACAATAATAATATTAATAATACCATAGCGAAAATAACCCCAAAACACAACAATAATAATATTAATGTCACAACTAAAATTAACAATAAATCACAACACAAAAATAATGATAAAATATTATTACCAACGAACACGACAGCAGGTGGGCGTGTCACAAGGAGCCAATCACGTCGCGCTAACAATATTTGACATAAGCGGCCATCTTGTACGCTACGAATCACTTGACGGTGAGCTTTCCGTGTGAGTAGACGTGTGTCGCGCGCGTGCTTTTCGTTAAGTCCTTGAAAATGCCTGGTGATATTCAGGCGAAACGTCGGAAGACAAATGGTCTTAGTCAAGACCTACTGACACGGGAAAACCGAGATAAAAATATTATAACATATATATATATATATATATATATATATATATATATATATATATATATATATATATATATATATATATATATATATATATATATATATATATATATATATATATATATATATATATATATATATATATATATATATATATATATATATATATATATATATATATATATATATATATATATATATATATATATGTTATTATTGAGTATTTTGGTGATAACCCGCGTCAAATTCTGATTCCCGAGAGAATCAGTCGTCTGCCGACGTTTCGTCTGAATCACATCAGACATTTTCAATAGGCGCCTTGTTAATAAATTTCCGTCGCGAGGGATAGAGCGCGCACGTCCGTTCGCGTCGGAAGCTTACCACCAAGTGAAGGATGTCGCCCTTGTTTAATTTTTGATTTTTAATGATTTGTATAAAATGTTCCGAATTTTTGACAAAAGATTCCGGTCCATGGTTTTTCAAATTAAACAATAAATAATGCAATAAAAAATCAAACGAATAAAAATTTTAATAAAAAAGATACATCAACTAAAGTAAAGCCACTCGCCATTGCATTTTTACCTTACATAAAAGGCACTACTGACAAAATCAGTCACCTACTTTACAAACATAATATTCGCACCATTTTTAGAACAGACAACAAAATTTCATCCTTTTTAAAAAGTCCGAAAGATAAAATACCATTAGAGTCACACGGTATTTACGAAATCCCTTGCGGTGATTGCACAAAAACTTACATAGGCAGGACAAATCGCAGAATCTCGGCACGCGTTTCTGAACATCGCGTAGATATTAAAAACCGGAAATTAACTTCATCTCTAGTAAACCACTCATTGACCGAAAATCACTCCATAGACTTTGAAAATTCAAAAGTAGTCGCGAATATTAACAATGAAACATTTAGAATTTACAGGGAAGCAATAGAAATATATAGAAGAAGCAACAGTATAATGAATAACAGGGACGATAGCATTCGAATCCCTTATTCGAACATTATTCTCTCTGACCTAACAAGTTAGCATTCAAAATGGGTGGTAAACCTTATATTTGATGTGCATTAAAAATTAGCATGGAAAAATATTTCAATTATTTGTTTTACATTTTAAAAAAAATTAAAAACAGTACTTTTTATTTTTTGTTTTCCTCATAAATCTTATTCCACTTCTTCTTGTAGTAGGTTTTGGAAACATGCTATTTTTCAAGAAGTGTGCCCCTCCAGGGTTGCGTTCACAACGAACCCCGAGCGCACTTAGTGAACGCTCCGAGCCGTTCATAATGAACGAAAACAGCCGCTCGAAAGACACTCTGTGGCGTTCAGATTGAACGTCGTGTGTACGCACCAAACGCTCGGTAAAGTTGTCGGGTGAAAAATGCTCTGACAGTTATAGTATGTGTTGACTTCTATCTTATGTATTTGTGGAATGATGACTTCTATTTGTTTCTGTGGTATCTAATATGTCAGTTGACATTATTTATGATGACAATATGCATTCACAAAGATGTTAATTTATAAAAATATCTTTCAACAATTTCCAATAAAAGGTCAGCGATCATTATTTACACCACTGCCCAATTGATGTCTTTCGATGAAAATATGATCTAAAAAGATACATGTATTATTAATGACATTTGACATTTTAAACACTTGATGCAGCGTTTCAAACGCCGCTCAAAAGCGTTCAGGTAAGATTGGTGTGAAAAACGCCATAATCTGCAACTTCGGGAACATTCGACGCCCGACATCACAGCCCTGCATGCGTTCCTGTGATGCCCTATAATTTCAGCTTTCTATCCATCTCTTATGTTGTCTATCTCGTCTTTACAAAATCAATTTATTTTAATATCACTATACTTACTTACTTTCCGTGTCCGGAACACCATCATATTGGTTGGTGCTCCGGTGGTGGAAGGATTGGCCGGCATTCTGCCGTTTCCAGGGACGCCCGATTGCTTTTCCGAAGTTAACCGAAACTCAATCTACGTGGAGGCTCCTTCCATTAACCTTCATGCATGCCTAAAATTTTTCTGAAAGTGCATCGTTAAATATATCAAAATACTACAAAGATAAAAACTGTTTAACGGTTTATTGAAACTGCTTTAAGCTAACCAATTAATCGAAACCCGTCTTGATTAGTTATCAATAAGGACCGATCAATTACAAACTCACTAAAGGGGTTTCATAGAAGTTAATTAGAGTCTTGCTTTCAGAAGTAAATTAACCGTAGTAACGAGAGCAAATAGAAAGATTCATATTTTAAGGTGATTGAAAAACAAAAATTAATATTCCGGTGATTTTGAATCTTACGAATTATCTTATGTTTTATTATGGAGGGATGACCAGTACAAAACTTTGTCTTGTTCTAGTATCAAAGCAATATAATAGTAAGTCTTTTTGTATATTTTATTGTCAAGGATGCAAGCCCGGAGTCTAGCAAAAATTAAATGGAAGGACCTAGTATTTCATTAACAAAAGCACGAAGGCAGGTTTATTGCCCTTACACAATTACTACCAGCCAAAAATTGATGCAATAGAAGGTATTTAGTGAGAAATAAAGATAAAAAATACAAAGAGAGAGAAAAAATACACCTCACATAGCAATAAGGAAATGAAGGAGAGTACGGAAGGATATAGAAAGAATATTCAAGGACTATTTGACATATAAAGTTTATTTTTAGTTTATCTTAAAATATTTATGTGGATTGATACGCCGTTACAAAAAACTTCTGTATTGTGAATGGGGATAGCAAGTGAGGCACGTTCAGCACATTGAAGAGGCAGGCCGCGATTTGACAGGAAAATGACGCTATTATTTAAATATTGTGGTGAATATGAGGATGCACTGAAGGGATTTAAGGGACGGATGAGACAGAAGAGACCATTATTAATTATTCAGGTAATGTCATGAAAATTGCCGGGTTTCGCAAGTAGGTACAAAATAAAATTAACATCTGAATCTGTGTACAATAGTTAAGTTTATATTGTTTAGACACTTTTTAAAATTGCAAATAGGTACAACATATATGTCTCCTGTAAAAAAATAATAATATAATATACACTGCTAGCCCTAGAACAGGTATACCTAGTTGGGCAGCAGTTATCTATTTTTAATGAAGATTATTTAAATGTGATAAAGAAATAAATTATAAAAATATACTTTTTTTAATATGCCCTTACTAAACAAGAACATAATATACATATTCCTACATTCCCTTAATTAAGCATAAATGCTTGTACTATAGGTGAACAAAATCGGTCGAGGCCGGATTCGAACGCGACCACTAGGTTACTTGCCCAGCGAGCTAACCGCTCTGCCATCGACCCATCTAATTTATATGCTTTATTCTTCAGATTTTAATATTTTTTTTTTTTATTTGACTGAAGGATAAGAATGATATAGGTACAGAAGTCGACTAGACACGAATTAATCTGTGAACTGATCTTAAAATATATGAGTCAGATTAATAGGAGAGCATATATGAAACGGTTCATGAACGTAAATAAATCAAAAAATGAATGTCACTAGAAAAGTTCTGTCCACCGACTCCCAAAAAGATACGTATTGATCGTTTGTATAGTTGTCTCCAAATATCTTGAACCATTTCGTCGAGAAGTGGGGCGATTTGCACGTATACCAACGAAGCAAAAATACACAAAATTTGCACTCTGCGCACCCGGAAACCTGGATCAGGATATTTGGTGATATTTTTACATACCTATATAAATAACAAACATCGTGTAGGTAATTTATTTAAACAAAGTCTTGATAAAGTTTGTATAACATAAAATAATTGGACGATCAAACTCGTTTCCCAATAAAATCCAATTGAATCACAAAATTGATTTTACTCGAAATTCTCAATGTTCTGAGAAAACATTGTTTATCCGCGTATTTAGTTTCAAAAGTTTTGTTGTTATTTAATATTTCTTTGAAAACCAATTACGAAGAACACTCACAACCTAGTTCAATACTATAACGAGAAAACATATTTAATATTTTACATATTTCTAAAACAATATTTTATTTGAATCCTTTAAAGGAATGGCCGCATATATCTGAATATTTGTACCCCAGCAAAATAAAAAAAATCATAGGTAGGTACTGAAGTAGAAGCGGTGGTGTATGTCCTGCCATACATTTTGTAAGACTTGACAAGCGCGAAATAGAAAACTACGTAAGCGATAATGTGAATTATACCTTTTTTTACAATCAAGCCATTATTTTAAAAATCTGAACCATTCAAAGTGTTAACATAGGTAATATTTAGTAGTATTTTCGTTTAATCAAAGTTTCACATCCAACAAATTTAATGGACACCGAGGGAATCCCGCAAAATTCAGGGGTATTTTCGAATTGATTTTGTATAAAGATAATTTACAAATATTATGATTTTGTAACTAGCGAACTTTAGACAATACTTAAATTAATCCCTGTATTTAGTTTCGAGACGATATTGTCAATATTGACTGAGTAACAACGTTAATTTTTAACAAAATGTTAGGGGTACTTTTGGAATCATTTTTTATTTAGGTATTTTTCAAATATTATGATTCTGGGGCTGTTAAAGACCCTTCAATATTCCATGATAGTGGAGAGGAACAAAGTTAATTTTGTACATTGTCCAACAACACACATACACCCCTCATCACATACGTAAACACCTCAATGTGATATAAAAATATGTTTGCTTCATATAATTGTCTGAGGCATAGATCTATATTATTATATTTTAGCTGATTTGTAACTAGATGGGGTTACCAATCAAACGTGTTTAGTAACCAGAGGGGTTACTTATAAAGATAGTTGGTAATCACAGGGGTTACCAATAAAGAGAGTTTGCTATATCCCAATTAAGTGGGTTGGTTAACCAATTGGTTAACAGTTTAATATCAAATCAAATTGATTTGATATGATTTGAAATACGAACACAAGGACAGTGGTTTAGAGAGAAGAAGAAAGAATGGTACAAACTTACAATGGGTATATTGATCACAATTAATCTTATAGGTACATTTACAATTGATAAAATAACTTACAAAGGAACTTTCTCACGATGAGTAGGTAAAACGAGCGAGTTAGCGGGTGTGTCGAAGTGAGAGTTGACCGGTGGTCGAGAGACGAAATGTTGGCGAGACGGCGTAGTCGAGAAGCGACCAGTGGTTGCGTAGCGAAGATACAGCGTAGTCGCGTGGTCGTAACGGCGGCGTGAAGTGACGACGTGTACATTGGTCATTGGTCATCACTGACAAATGAAGTGCCGGGTCTTGTGACCCCTGACTTCTTCATCTGAAGTTAGGCGTACACTCCCTTAAATAGTGCTGCGCCGGGGGTAGCAAGTTCAATGTCCTCGAACTTTCTAGACCATTTCATTGAACTGTCATACCCAGTTGAAGATTATTGTTACTCGTTTGACATCGCGGGCGATGAACTCGGCCTAGCGACAAACAAATACACTTGCCGTCGCTAGGCGCGCGCTCGATAGAAATTTCTGTGGTCTGCCACAGAAAGTGGTCTGCCACAGTATAAACCCATGTTATACAATACAGAACTTTAAATCATTGCTTAAATTAAATGAAGTAAATGCCTTTTCATTCGACAAATTCCGTTTTATGTAACCTATTATTTATGAGACCTATCTATTCTCAGAAACAAGAAAACTTCCAAGGAAATTATATGACATCTTTCGATATCAAAATAAAACCCAATAAATTCGATAAACGTTTTTGATTGTAAACCAAAGATCAAATGACAAAAATATACGGGTTCCAGGAAACGATATATTCTGAGTTATTTTTTTTTTACAAATTTTCTAAATCCCATGATTTTCCAAACCGCAGTAGTTCTCTGAAAAATACATGCAATAAAAGCCACTTCCTTCTTGAACAAACTTTTATCCGCGTCAAACTACCCCGTCGATTGTCCCGAAGGGCTTATTTCCTGCGCACTTTCAGGGTCTTTTGTGCGCTATAACAGCGGTGTCTCGGTACAAAACGACAGACAAAAATATGTCTTGGGGAATTTCGGTTGTTTTGAACTTTTTTTACATAACCTTTACTTGGTAATACCCCATCAAGGAAATATTGGGAGCCGAAGAAAAAATAGATCCCGGGTATATTCTATCCCTATCTGCCTGAGTAAGACAAATATTGTGAAAGCGAGATAAGAACATGCCTCAACTTGAACTGTGCTGTGTAAATAAGGAAGAAAAAATCAAATATCGCGAGACGCAAAACTCGATACAAAAATTTAATGCAAAGTTATATTTAAAGATTGATGTGTCTTATGTAAGATTTTCTGTCATATAAACTTGATTATAATTAGGTATTTATATCGCATGAATTAGTTAAAATCATTATTAATAGTCAGACTTTGTCGTTGGTTAGAAATCTGACTCCTGATTAAAAGGTTTCGACTCTCGGTAGAGACAAAGTTTGTGTTTTCAGTATGTGTCTGTGAAACGATGAAATATTTATCATACATACATACATACATACCATCACGCCATGTCCCTTACGGGGTAGGCAGAGAGAACCGAACGCCATATCTTTCTATCGTGGCACACATTCATCGCATCGTCAACATTCATGCATCGTCTCATACATGTTCGTCTATTGTACATGCTTCTAACATTTCCGTCTTTCAGAATATCGTTCACATGGTCGTGCCATCCCTTTCTTGGGCGGCCAAATATTTATCCAAACTTTTTATCGTGTGCGTGATAAATTTGTATTTGACATAGTGCCTTTATGTTGCCCGAGATAATAGGAGTTTCTTCATCATCATCGGTTTCACAACCCAAGGTGGGATCTGTCCTCCAAAAGAAGACTTCGCCATTCCGATCTGTCAGCGGCAATAGTGTTATTCATAATAAAGTATGTAAAAACAAACGTTGTAGGTGTTCGGTAAATGTGGCAACACTTCCAACCTTTTCCGATCCCTGAAATATTGTTACCTACATAGGAACAAAAAACAATCGTCAATACTCTCTCGTCGTGTGTGAACGCATTGCACTGTGACAGAAAGTTATATAGTCGACTCAAGAGAAAATATACATATTTTCTACCTTTTCGCATCAATCATCGAAACTACGCGCCGTGCGCTATTTTGAATTCCTGAACCGTGTTCAGAGGAAGTTTTAAAGTGTAATTCAGTGTTGTGTCATAGAGGTTGGTGTAGTGCCCTCCGTGAAGACACTACACAAGACGAAGGAAGAAGGCTGCCAAGGTAGGTGCAATATTTTCCCTTCTCTCTATACGCAACAGTAGGAAACATCAGGTGATGGGTATTAATGTCAAAAAATGATAAGCGGACTGTATAAAAATGATAAGTGGACTGTATAAAAATAATAAGTGGACTGTATAAAAACGACCTCACCGATGTTACCTATTCTTCCGTTTTACAATGAATGTTTTTCCTGTGTATTGGGCTAAACAATCAAGGCATCCACACGCGGTGATATTCATACATGTACCAAATCACATACTAACTTGTCACTTTCAATTGTTTTTGTTTCACAAAAATCTTGAAACATATAATTTTTCGATACAATAATATCTAACACATCTGGGAGGGGAAAGTCAAGATAAGGGGGCGTGGAAATATGCTTCCACAAACGTACTTTTTTGGATTTATATTCATAAGGCAATCTCTTATAAGCCCAAGATGCGAGATGCTGAAATCAAAATTAGGACCAATATAGTACGTAAAAAATAATAGCAATATACAATAAAAAATAAGTGTAAGCATAAAAAAGCAGAAAAAAAATATATTTAGAGAGATATTGGATAAATATAGAAAACTTATTATAAAAAAATCTTTGAATCGTAGTTGAATCAAGGTTCAATTGAACCCAGTTCAAAGTGTAATTTGACGTTCAACTGAGTCCTCATTTATAAAAATATATTTGAAACGCAGTTCAGCTGAACTCGATTTTGAGCTCTATTTCATACGACATTACCGTTTTTTTTTTTTTTGGTTTAGTTGGTCGCCATGACCACAGATCAAAGATCATGGTTGGATTTAAAGTGTTGAGCCCACAAAATATGACAAAAAAAATCCTTAGTATTGGTGTTGTATGTATATTTTATTTTTATAATGGCATCCTTGAACAGTCCATCAATTTATTGTCGTCAGGAATAACCCTTTCTTAGCTCGGCATTACCGGATGAACCTTTTTCTATTCTAAGCTACTTTCAGTTAAGCCATTTTCCGGTAGAGGTGATGGATTATATCCAACCATTCAGAAATAGGATTGTTACTTTACTAATCTTCCAATACACTCCATACATCTTTGAGCAGCTCTATAAATACAACTCAGTGGCTTCACACAAAATCTAGGCGACAATTCAAAATTTTCGAAAGGAACATACAGATATTCCGTCTTTTTTCTGTTTATTTTCAAGCCATTATCCTTCGAGATCCTTTTCCATATTTCAAGGTTCTCGACAAAATTATTTTGACAAACGACCTATTTTTACTCAAACTCTTTAAATCATCGAGTCTACATAAATGTAAAGAAGAATAAAAAAGTGCTGACATATAAAATGAAAGATTTGATCATTTTTTCTAGTACTTCCCCTATCGGGGGTTGGCAATCATATTGGAGATTCTAATCTTATTCACTGCCACACGTAATGGCTCCTTTGAACATTTTTTACACCATTCTCCCACGTTGTATAATCGTGAAAACCAGATTTATTCTCCTCACTTCTTCTTATTCTATCAGTGTCAGCAACGCATATAAATAATCTTCAGCCAGTGCCTAGCAACGTCAGTTTGCAACGTCAACGTCAACGTGCATTTGACTGGAGTTGAGGGGCATCTGCACAGATGTGCGGTGGTCTGCTGCTCTCCACAGTCACATGTCGCTGGTATTCCCTGTTGCAGGAAACCCCATGTAGACAAGTTATCGAACGTTCTCCCAACGCCCGTCCTCAGTCTGTACTACCCCAAGGGGATATAGTTGGGAGTTATGAATTCGCAATTTTCAAGGTTAATTTTTTATTGCAGATTATCAAATAGTATCATGCTGAGATTGTATTCAGAAAGTTTCATCACAATATATCTGTGTGTGTGTGCTGTGTACTATGCGCTATGTACGCGTGTTTATTCTACTCCATCGATTATGGACTAAAGAACACACTATATTATTTTCAAATTTGCCGAATTTGTATACCTAATATTCGCTAAGACTCTGAAAACTGATCAGTGCTTCTCAATTTTTATAACTGTCAAATATTTCAAAGTGACCCCAAGCTCATGAAACTAAATATTTGATTCTCTCTTTTTAAACATTTTTGTCCATCAAAGGTGACCCGGTTTAATTTTTTTTTCACTCATCCTTTATGGGCCGGTATTATAGTCTCAGTTTAAGAGCTAAACTCAAGTTTTACAAAAATATAGCGTATTACAGTGCCTAATCTTCCCTCAAACATATCACTAAAACGACAAATATTTAACTCAACGTTTCTGGCGGATTAAGTACTTAACGGCGAGTCAACTGCCATTTCTCGACTCGTTGCTAGGCAACGCGTGTAGTTTCAGTGTTCTATCACTAGAGGCGTTAGTTGTATCGACGGTGGCGCCACACAACAAAACAAACTGACAGTCATATTGAAACGAACATGGGCATTTAAAAGCATTATTTTGGTGAAAAAAAATTAAATTTACCATGTTGGATAATAAAATAATATATTTCAATAATAGTATTTCAAGTCGTAGCGTCCCGTTTTGTAGTTCGTATTATTTGAGGTTATTTTAAAATTTGACAGATAATAACCACAGAAAAAGTAAAATATCCCTATAATTGAAGATTTAGTAACTGACGTGTGTCATATTGCACTGTAATACGGAAATGGATTCAATCTCCCCTTAACATTAATCTTGAGTTTAACAAACTCAATGAGTTGAAGGCCGACTGTAATACCGGCCCATAATTTATAATATTTAACCACTAACTCTAATGTTAAATTAGATAAAATATAATTTTTAATCAATACCAAAGGTTTCATATTCCTGAGTTAACAAAATTGCATACAATATTTCTAATTTTAAAGCTCACTTTGTGGGACCATTAAAACATTTTTTTTTATATATACATATTATTTTCTCGCGAATTCTTAACTATAAAATAGCCCGTTATTGGTTTGAACAGAGTTTTTATTTATTTATTATTATTTTTCTCATGATAAGGAAGGATTAAATCCCGTGATGACGAAGGTACGTTACAACAACAAAAAGAAAATAATAATAAAAGAACAAATTAAACACTTCTTCTTCCTCTTCAATGGCGCTACAGCCTTGGCCTCCGTACGCCTTCGCTCCAGCTTCTTCTATCGTCTGCAGCAACTCTCCAACTGCCCGGAACTTGCAATAGTTGGGAAGCATCCCTTCCAACTTCGTCCTCCCATCGCAGCCGCGGTCTTCCAACCTTTCTTCTTCCACCTGGATGTCCACACAGTACAACTGTAATACCGGGCCATAGATTACTAACTTTAAACAAAGTGAAATTAAATAAAGTTTATTGTAATTAATCTATCTGTTTCTATCAAAAGTACTCCGGTTTAAACGTTTTTAACTGACCCTTTTTGATTATATTTTTTTATCATTTTTGTAATCAAACAATCTATTTTTTTTCGACAAAATTTTTAACCTTTCAAAATAGACGAAGTTGGAATATTATAGAAGAACCAGGAACTCATGGCACCTACAGGGCTTACGACCTGTTATCGGCTGGTTTACGTGATCACTTTATGCCCTTGCGCAACGTTCACAAACTATGCCTTCTTATTGAGTTCCCTTATTAATGGAATTTTTGAAAGTTCTATATATTTGAATAATGAGTAACAGATCACCTGAAAATAGGACATTATTACTATTGCCATCTATGAAGTAACGAAGAAACCTTTTTAGTAACGCCATCATTTGAGAAATTGTTTAAATTGTAAACAATGAAAGCAACAGTCCATATAAATGAGTGAAGGTGTTCTCGCGCAGATGTCACCCCTGTACTGCACCAGAAAAATTATTTCATTTTTTGATTATTTCAGGTTTGCGTTTAGGTGTGCAATTGCCCTTCAAAACACGAGTACCTATATCTCTTTTTGAAGGAAGTCATATTATAAAGTGTTTAATTTCCTATTTGTTATGTTTTTTTTTTATGTAAAATATTTTTCTTGTAATAAATAAAATAAATTTGAGTATAAGCAATTAAAAAATATTCGAAACTATCTGTGTCTATCAAAAGTGCACCGGTTAAAATAATTGTCACCGATTCTTGTAGATTACATTTTTAAATGTTAGTCGTTTTAAAATATGTTCAACAAACGCGTAAAAAACTTAATGGTTAAGAGAGTACATATATAAAATAAATTAATGATGTTCTAATAAAATGTCTCCTATAGGATACTGTAAACCAATATTAAATTCTGAGAGTATTTTATTTCGCTGTGATAATAATTAAAAGGTCGCAAGATACGATGAATACAATTTAGGGTTTAATACTCCGCCGTCGGATTCTTTAGAGGCAATATCCTTCGGGCTTAAACCCATAGGTACCTTTATTAAACCAATTTTTGTAAGTCTTTTCAATTTCAATCTATTCTTCCGTATTTTCAAAGAGGAAACGCCGCATTGAAATTTTCTTCTCAGAACGGCGAAATTATGTTATGAAACAAATTAGCAAGATACCTCAGGATTTCACCGACTTGAGACTTTCATTATGATTGTTTTATAACACAGAAGTGAATTTATTAATTATCATATTTCTAAAACACAAATAATTTAAAAAAGGACTTCGCTTCGAGTCTTAATTGATTTCTTAGCTCGTGTCTAAAGGAAATTTGAATGTCTCAAATCATAATTTTGTCGTGATAAAAAACGAAAAATTTTGAACAATTTTTATCAAACAATAAACATATAATAAAATTTCTTCAATTTTTTAATAAATAAAAAACCGTGTTAAAAATCAATTCCACTTATTTATTAAGACTACAACCTACAACCGGTTTCATGCTAAGCACGTTTTCAAGTAGTCAAGTAGCTCATTTCAACTACTTGAAAATGTGCTTAGCACGAAATCGGTTGTAGTCTTCATAAATAGTGTAATTGTTTTCAAACAAGTATTTTTTTATTTTTATTTGTTAAAAATTTTAAGATATTAAAACGGAATTCTATCAAGAACTGACGATCAAAAAGTTCGATCAAAAATAGTAAAAATTTGGTTAATTTTTAAGACATTTCATCCTCGATAAAGGTTGAGACAGAAACCACTGATTGAGATTTTATTATTATTTATTATTATATAAAATACAATTTTTCCTTAAATCTAGTAACAATTTTTTTTAAATGCATAATAATATATTTAACTTAGGTTACATAATAGTTACCAGATATTTTACTATTTTCATAAATTGCCTCACTAGGTAAAACCTGTTCTGAGACAGTGTATAGATGTCTTATAAGTTTTCAGTTTTGGTTAATAACTATGGGAGTATTTTCAGAGTTCAGGTGATTAATTTATTTTTAATATAGTCTCTGCCTTTTTTTTTAATCCAAATTTTAATGTCTCGCTTAAATATTTTCAATTAAATATTAAGATTAATCAAACGAAGTAGTTTTTGTTAAACTTATAAAAAAAATATACCTAGATATGAATATATCAGAGAGATACTTACAGTACCTTCCATTACAGAGGATAGTCCAACTAGAATCTTATTAAATTCTGTAAGATTTCTTTTGTAATTAAATTTTATAATTTATAATAAAGGTTTCTATTTTAGTTAAATTCTGTTAAACAATAATAATATCGTGATTTCTGCAACAGTTTCTGTGTTTGTAAATAAACACCATGGTACCTGGAAGTTTTATAATTAAAAAAGTGGAATATTTTCCCGGTGGAGACACAGTTTTAACAGATTTTTTAATAATCTCAATAGAGACGAAGTTGGAATATTTATTGTAGGAGAACCGGGAAATCAAGGCACCTACAGGGCTTACGACCTGTCATCGGCTGGTTTACGTGATCACTTTATGCGCTTGCGCAACGTTCACCAATTATGCCTTTTTAATGAGATCCCTATCAATTCAATTTTGAAAGTTCTATATATTGTAATACTGAAATTCTTTTCGCTTGAAAATAAGGAATTTTTACTACAGCCATCTATGGGTGAAATTATGAACAACAATCTTATTATTTTTTATTTATTTTGTTGTAACGCCATCTATTGAGAGAATTGGTTTTTTTTTTGTAAATAATGAAAGCTACAATTCTTATATCTGAGGTGACAATGCATTTTTCGCATAGAAGTCACCCCCGAATTGCGCCAGACTTATAAGGTCATTTTTGTCTTATTAACCGATTCCCGACAGGGAAAAAAATCCAATGTTTGCGCATATGCAATAATAAAAATATTCGATTACTTACACATTGGTACAAGTAGGTAGGTGCCTTGATTTCCCGGTTCTCCTACAATAAATATTCCAACTTCGTCTGTATTGAGATATGTAATTAAAAAATCTGTTAAAAAATATCTTTGACTCCCGACAGGGAAAAAAATCCAATGTTTGCGCATATGCAATAATAAAAATATTCGACACAGTTTTAAATTGTATTTTCAGTCTGGATCTGTGAGTCGATTAATATCGCAAGTCTCGAAAATGTGGCAACTTGTTATTCGGTGCGTGTTCAATTAATATTTGACATGGTACCTGTTAGCAGGGGCGTGCCTAGAACCTGCACACTACACAAACCTAGGAATTGTCGAATATTTAAAGATTTTTAGCATAAGTTCATCGTGGCCATGAAAAATATTTTTTTTTCTTCGTTCTTCTTCTTCTTCTTCAGCCTGTTTTTATCCATTCTTGGACATAGGCCTCCCCCTTGATCTTCCACAACTCCCTGTCTTGGGCACACTGCATCCATCTCCCTCCGGCACATTTTTCACGTCCCAAAATAATATTTACATTTTATAATAAATAAATAAATAAAACTGGCTTACTTATATAGCGCCATTTTTGTGTGTCCACCTCAAGGGCGCTTTACAATTACAACTAGGAATTAAACACTATAAGTTTTTTTAAACAGATGAGTTTTTAACAGTGTTATTTATAAAAATAAATTTGGTTCAATTGAACCCGGTTCAAAGTCTTATTCTGAAATTCAAATATTCTCATACAAGAATTATTTATTCTTATATGAAAATATTTGAATTTCAGAATAAGACTTTGAACCGGGTTCAATTGAACTAAATTTATTTTTATAAATAACACTGTTAATGTTTTTTAAAACTAAATTCACTATTAATTACTCTGATGGTTGGTGGCAGATTGTTCCACTGAGTCGGTGCCCTTACAGCAAAAGCACGTTCACCGAATTTAGTGAAGTGACACTAAATTCTAAAACTATAGCCATTAATATATGATTTAATATGTATGATTTAATTTCCTATCATGTAGGTTGGTTGCTATAAAACAATCAAAAAATTATTAGGCTTTGAATTAGTATTATTTTTTTTCCAAAACTGACAATTTTCTAAATTGTGATTGTATATTTCTATTTATAATATATTTATAGGCAAACCGAGGTTTTCGGTTTCTATAAACAATTCCGCTACTGCTGTTAGTGACCCGAGAAAAAATATAAAATTAAATAGTTGCATATAAGTACACAAAAATAAGATTTTTGTTTCCTGTCGGGAGTCAGTGATATCTTTATGACATTATTTTAACATATCAATAGAGACAATGATTATAGGAGAACTTAAGGCACCTACAGGTGACTTAAGGCACCTACAGGTGACTCAATAAAAAAACCATAATAATTGCCTCACTACACTATTTATGGCCCCGCATTGCTTTGGTTGGTTGGAAAATATAGCCTTGTAGCAATAAACCCGCCATTGTATACATAATAATGTACACGAAGAAAAAAAAAAAAAATTTTTGAACATTGCGCAAGCGCATAAAGTTATCACGATGCCAATTACAAGCCCTGATGGTGCCTCGATTTACCCGTTCTCTCATAATATACCAACAGCATCTCTATTGAGATGTTATAAATCTGTCATAAGAATATAATAAAAAATATGTTTGAATTAATTAAAATCGTTTTAAGGATCACATCCAATAACGAAACCTGTAAATAAAATTCGCAGAATATGTTTTGAGTCAGGTTTTAACAAAGATTTTGTTATTCGTTTTTTGCTAAACTCGCGTTACGTAGTCAACAATTGAATAATATATTTGGATGTATGTGAGGGTACATTCAAAATATTTACGTATTCAGCTACAGATCCTTTGAATAATCCACGTATGAAATAAACGAGAGCATTTCTACAACGTAAAGAGCTTTCTATAATGATTGTCTCTAATTAATATTAAAACTGGTTCGCTTTACGCGTTGCTTTACACGGGGAAAAATTAAAAGCATTTTCTCGTATGTGAGCCCATACCTACGTTAAACGGAATTCTTGAATTTAATTTAGATAAAAAATTCTCGGACGGTCAAAGAGCGTGATTGTGTACTAACTTTGATACAACAAATGAATTGTAGAAAATCTGATGGAACATCGTATTGTAAAGTAGAATTTAACTATTGCGTTGATGGATCTTTACAAAGTTCAATAGATATAAATGTGAAGGAAAGTGGCTCATGTAAAAAAATATTGTTAAAAGTAGTATTTTTCTTTTTTTTTTCTTTTGTAAATATTACTGTGAACATATGTATTTTTAAGTTGCACTGTTTCTTCTGCTGATTTGTGTTCAAATTTTATTTGTATATACCTATCTTTTTTATATTTAGTTGCTTCACATATTGTTTTATTAACTTTTTTTATTATGTTTTCTTTTTTGTTTCCTTTTACTTAGTGTATTATTGTTTTTAGTCTCTATGTTTTTTCTCAGTACCTATGTATATTTTAATGTATGTTTGTAAAAGGTAATACATGCCGTATGAGAAATAAATAAATAAATAGTGTATTTTGGATAGTACTCTGATCTATTGATAGGCCAATAATTTTATTCACAAAAATGTTAATTGTGATTATTGACATATTTCACGAGTGGCTCACCGTCAAAAAAAAATCTGTGTTAGGTTAAACTATATAGAGGTTATTTACAATAAAAATATTTTCATGATGTTTAAACTTTTTTTTTATATGTATCCTTTTTGATGACTTTATTTTTGCTTTGTGTTTAATTTTACTTTCAACAAGCGTATGACAGTATAAGTCGGGAAAAGCTCTACGAAATATTACATGCTTTTAAAATCCCAACGAAGCTAGTAAGATTAGTGAAAACAATAATAAGTAGTACGAAATGCAAAGTTAAGATAGAGGGTGAGATGACTGAGGGGTTCTTAGTATCTCAAGGTCTTAAGCAGGGCGATGGCTTGGCACCCACACTCTTCAATCTAGCCCTAGAGTATGTCATTAGGAAAACATCCGTAGACACAAGCTCCACTATACACTATCTTTCCCCTTAGCGCTTTTGTCCCGTTTCTATCGGGGTACGCTTTGACCATGATCCTGGAATTGGCGAGTCTGGTTATTACATTGAAGCGACTGCCATCTGACCTTCGTAACCCTTAGAAAGGGGAACCAGACAAATTGGATCATGGCTACACATAGCTAGTGATATAAATTCGCACATAGATTTTTTAAAAATCCAGAGGTGCGTGCCCCGCCCGGATTCGAACCGTCGACCTCAAGCATGTGAGGCGACGACATTACCGCTGGGCTATCACCGCTCTCACTATATGAGTAGCAAATAGTGGGATGTGCGGATGACCTTAATATTATGGGCAGATCCCTCACAGCCATCCGAGAAGTCTTTGAGCCACTTGAAACGGCAGCAGCAGAAGTAGGTCTGCAGATCAGTCAAAATAAAACAAAAGCAATGAAACAGACCAGATGCGTAAACCGTTAGCAAGGAGCTACAATAAATTTGAAAGACAATTATGACTTCGAAACTGTTGGGGACTTCAAATACCTGGGTTCCACAATCAACAAAGATAATGAGGACACAACAGAAAAAAAAATGAATAACAACAGATAACGGAGCATTCTTCTCTCTTCTGCCGGTGTTCAAATCAAGAAGTGTCCATAGGAAAACAAAATCACACTGTACAAGACAATTATTAGAACAGTTGTGTCATATGAATGTGAAGCATGGACACTTACGGCCAAATCTGCTTAAATGCTGGACACGTTTGAGAGACGAGTGCTTCGTAGAATCCTAGGACCTGTGCCTGATGGTGATGCCTGGAGGATTAGATATAATAATGAGCTATATGCAATCTACAAGACTTCACAAAAGTGAATTATTTAATTTAATTTATAGATATAATAATTTTAAGGTGTTAATTGATACGATATATCCCAGGCTCTCTGTGCATGTCAGATTGAGATGGGCCGGACATGTACAGAGAATGCAACCACAGCGAATAGCAAAGAAAGTCCTGTATGGACATCCAAGTGGAAGAAGAAAGGTTGGAAGACCGCGGCTGCGATGAGAGGACGAAGAATATGAAACCTTCGGTATTGATCAAAAATTATATTTTCCAACTGTCGATTCGTTCAAGAGAATGAAATTCTTTTGAAGGAAGAGGCAGTTTAAATCCAAGATGCGTGTACGAAGGAACATTTTGTATGGCGTAGTGGACTTTTTGCATGTTAAAAGCACCAACTTAGAGGCTTCGCAGCATATGCATCGATTTACTCAGAATTCGGAGTAGAACATTTTATGTGAGTTTTGTGTGTCTGTGTGTATGTGTGTGTGTGTGTGTGTGTGTGTGTGTGTGTGTGTGTGTGTGTGTGTATGTGTGTGTGTGTGTGTGTGCGTGTGTATGTGTGTGTGTGTGTGTGTGTGTGTGTGTGTGTGTGTGTGTGTGTGTGTGTGTGTGTGTGTGTGTGTGTGTTTGTGTGTGTGTGTGTGTCTGTGTGTGTGTCTGCCCCCCCCCCTATTAACTTTTGATCCGCTCCATTTACAGAGCCCGAAATTTCAGAATGTATAAAAAGTTATAGGCCTACAAAACTTTTATACTCAGAATTGTACAATTTTGTTTCAGTCAGGGGTTATCTACTTTTGAAATTTTGGTTGATTTTTCCATATATCTCAGAAACCATAAAAGCTAGAACACTAAAAATTGGTATAAACATAGACAAATACAAAATCTCAAATTAGTTTTATCAAAAAAAATTCAGGGTTTCTCAAACATTTTTTATTAAGAAAAATATTTTTTTTATGATAAATTTATTAGTTTAACTGATTATGTTTCCAATTTTTTTTTAAATATCAAAAAAAGCCTAAACATCCTTACTAGATAATTTAATTTTCTATAAAAAAATTTAACATTGTGTTTGCACGTCTCAAACAATTTTTATAAAAATTTAATTTAGTGACGACATTGCTTCATACAATTTGTATGGCAGTCGCCTACACACAATATCTAAGAAGACTTAATTGTTTGATACTAATCTCCAAACATACATACACACCATCATGCTGTTTTCATATTCTGGGTAGGATCAAACGACTCACCTCCATACTATCCTATCTTGACATACATACCTAGGTACATATGTTGTATAGAAAACCAAATATCTTAAAATATTAAATAATTTGTATTTATGGGTTTATAGTTTGGTACTTATTCTTCAACTATACATACTATCGCTATCGACAGTTGGATTTCATGTGTTACATGCAACTAGTATCTTAATTAACATTAGAATTAGTGGTCAAATATTATATATTATGTCTTTCTACAAAACCACATTAAAAATGTTCGATAAACAAAGTTGATACCTCTTTTTTGAAAATCTGAATGAATGCTTACAAAAAAATTATTCCAAAACTGGTAAACAAAAATGAAAATCCAAAAAAATATAAATTTGTTTTTACAATAACAGCTCAGAATTTAAAATAATGACGCCATGCAATAAGCAAATTATGATGTATTCCATTTTCTCCAACAATAATAATTAATTAGTTATAATAGTAAACACTCCTTTGCATCCCACTTAAATGGCGAGTTTATTGCCATATGGCAAATCCTTCCAACTAATCAGTGTTTCCAGCCCAGAGAAACAATAATCGCGTTATAAATACTGACAAATAAATTTCTTCTCTGCTTACTTAGTATAACTATAAAGTGGATTTGAATATCTGAAGTATGAATGCTCAGATAGTCTGAAACAGCTGGATGGGCAGAACCTTTCCCATTGAAAAAATGGTGATGATCTAAGCGATCATTAACTTCAGAGAAAAGATTAAAAATGGACTCCAAATCTGAAGAGTAATTCTCACAAAATGTAATCAACGATTTCTACGAAAAAAACTTTAGGTATGTTCTACATTTTTTTCCTTAACTTTCAACCGCCATGGTACAAATGAATAGCTGTTTGACTTCGATATCGGCGTTTTTGGTTCGATTCCCAGCATTGGAAAAAAATGTTTTTCACACAAATCTCGCTTCTCTGGGCTGTAAACGTTGGATAGTTGGAAAAAAATCCATTTGGCAATGATATCGCCAAATTAATATTTCAACAGAGACGAAGATGGAATATTATAGGATAACCGAGAAATCAAGACACCTACAGGGCTATCGACCCGCCATTACTTTCTGGGGCGGCCCCTTCTATACACTCCGCCTTTAATATTTTTTTAGTCAGTCGTTCACTGTTCAGTTTTTCAATGTGCCCAAACAACGTCAGGGAATTCACATTCATTTTATTTATTTATTTAAATTATGTAAAAAAATATAGCGATTTGCAAAAAACAATAGAAAACAATGAATGTTGAATATATCCCAAAATAGATCCCTCATCTTCATACATTAAAGTATACAAAATATAAAACAAATTACTAAAGCATATGTAAATTGTAGAGTAAATTTATAATTAAGATGTAGGAAATTGAAACAAGATATTTGAAATACAAAAATAAACAACGAAGACCTTAAGTAATTTAAAATTATAAAAATACAAATGATATTGGGATATGTAGGAATTCGGGGTAGTGGGGAGGGATAAAGGAGTTAGGTATTCTATGCCTCATATCACTGCGTCATTGCCGATATACTCCTGCGATATTGCGGATTTGTATTATTGAATATATCAGTATCATAAAACCTTGTATTATACTGCTTACAAATGCGTGGAAACTATCATCATCATCATCGTCAGCCTGTGTTTGCCCACTGCAGGACATAGGCCTCCCCTTTCCTTCTCCACTCCTCCCGTTCCTGTGCGACTCCCATCCACTGTGGTCCAACAAATCTTTTTATGTCATCCATCCATCTATTAGGTGGTCGCCCTTGTGGTCTCTTGTCTCCTCTCGGTCTCCACTCCACCAGTCTTTTAGTCCATCTATTATCGGTCATTCTTGATAGGTGTCCTGCCCATCTCCACTTCTGCATGGCTATTCTCTCAACCACATCGGACAGTTTGGTCTGACTGCGTATCCAGTCATTCCTCTTCCTGTCTTCTAGTTTTATTGCCAACATTATTCTTTCCGTCTTCCTTTGTGCTATACGCAGCTTGTTGGCAGACAATTTGGTTAGTGTGGTTGTTTCCATGCCATAAGTGAATATTGGTAGAATGCACTGCTCAAAGAAAATTAATTATATTATTAGTAGGTACCTACTACAGTGTGGTATATGAAATAATTTTGAGTGTCTGCTTGTAATACCTGGCACATGTAATCGTATGTTACTTATTATTTAGGAAGCATCAAAATACTTATTAGGTATTTTGTATAGAAGTGATATTTCATTCTGGGTTCTGGGTAGTTGATCGTTCTTATAGGTACTTTTTCTACTCTGTTTATATGTTAGTTATAAAAATTCATTCTGTCATACTTTTCTTGTGTCCTCATTTTTTATCATATACCTACCGTTCTGTTACATACTCTTCTTAATGATCTCGTTTATACAGCATTTAATCTACTTTCATGTGTTTTTTGCCACGTCCAAGTTTCACTATGTAGCTTACGTCAAAATTGGCACTTCAATCAAAAATACAAATGCATAAGCACACCCTCCAGTATATTTTAAGCCGATCATCATTTATTTAAAGAACATCCCGTATTGTTGTTTTGTTAAAACCAGTTCGATCGTTGTAATAATTTCAATTCCAATTTCAACGCAGAGTTAACGAAAATTCTGAAAATAAAACTGGCAGGATTTCGTTGAAATGTTCTGTGTTTTTTTTCCAACGTGAAAGGCTTATCAGTGAAATTACTGAACCATTGATTTATTATTGAGAACAATATAAATAAAACTGTTTACTTTTCTGTCAATTCTATGTAACGATATGTGATATCGTAATATAAATACAATGTTATTTATATTACAATATCACGGATACATGATATGGTTATTTTTTTTATATGATATAATATTATACAAATGTATTTGTTCGAAGATGATAGTTTGTTACTTTAGCTTAGATGCTGGCCGTCTCACAATATATTTGTTTCTCTCCTTCCGTAATGTCACCAATCAATAGTTTGCTTAATAATGTACTCGAAATTTCCGTACAACGTGTCTAAATTGTTTTGGAACATGTTCAAAATGCAAACATGTCCAATCTTCAACGTTGCAACACGATCGTTCGTGTTTAGATCAATAGAACATGATGAAAGTAAATCCTAATGCCGGATATTCACGAGAAATCCGGCCGTCGTCGCGTCGTGCTGGCTATACACGTAACCTGGTCAGGTGTGGCTGTAAGTTTTACATAACCTATAATATTATTATGAATATCTATACAGTTTCATAATACACTATGTGGTTTATCTGTACTGGTAATAACAGATAAATCTGACAAGTAAGCCGTTGTATGTATGTATGACCGTAACGTAACATTCGGAGATAGCTTATTATGTACTAAGACCAAAATGCACAGTTCTAGATAAATAAATACTAACTTAACTGCATATTCACTGGACTATTTAGTATTATTAAGTTAACATTTGCGTTGCAAAGACATCATCTAAATACATAATTCTACGCCAAACTTAAGGTCGATGGCGTAGCATTTCACATTATTTTGTTCGAAGAAAAGAGATTTCTATGGGTTTTTACTGACGTTTAAATTAAAACTATGAAAAAATTATATTTAATTTTACGTTCTACTTAAATTTTTCGCAAACGCGACTCCCATTCACCGGTATCGCTCTATGATGAGCATCGTCAGAATGGTGAACAATAATGATGAAGACCATCCATATATAGATTCACAAAGAGGATTACAACAATAGATATGGAAGGGGGCAATTCTAAGAAAAAATTAAATACCCGAAAGACATTAAGGTAAATATGAATGCAGGTATAATAAAAATAAAATTGAAGTGAAGGAATGAATATACAAATATTGTATTAAAAGGACAGCAATTATATTAAATAATGGCCAACAGAAAAACCCGACATTAACTATTCTAATTGTAATAATAATGGAGAAGTATTAAAATCTATTTGTGCGTTAATCAAAGGAACGTTGCTGTTACATTTTACTCTATTTATCTCTAATATTTCAAGTTTGTCTAATTTTTTACCTTTTCTTAAACTATGTATAAGATTTATCCCAGCTTGTGAGTTAAACGAATGCTCACTCTCAAGTAAATGTGTCGAACTTTGCGACACATTTACTTGAGAAATTTTGTTATTTATAATACAATTCATTAACATACACAATCAAAATACATACAAAAAATAAATACTTAAAAACACGATATTGCCTGTTATCAGAGTGCATTTTGGAAACAAGGGCTTTACGTTACTTCATATTACCCTCTGACATACGTGGAGCGCAAAGGCTTTGAAGTTATCAATAAATTCCTTAAATATACAGTCTTATTCATAATATTTCCTTATACTGTGGTAAAAATATTATATAACTAAAACACAGTATAAGCACATACATATATTCTTGACTATTCATAATAACATTTATATACCAACATAACAATAACTTTGCTATGTTACTGTTTGAGCTGACAACGTTGCAATTCATTCATGTTTCTCCGGTGATTTGACATTTGTCCATGTTTTGAAAAAATAATACAGCGTTCCTTATAGTATTTGGGCTTTATTTTCATATTTTATTTCGTGAATATCATTATTTAGATATGTATATTAAAAACTGGAGCAAGAAGGAAACAATGGATTACAATAAATTAGTATAGCCTTCTCAAATGATCTGTCAATGGTTATAACAAATATTATGTCAAATTGGTTTACGTCACATTAAGACGCAAAACGATATGTTTGACCGTATTTATAATTATTTGTTGTTTTATTAATTTGTGATATGAAATAGGAAACAAATATTCACGTCGCTTCACAAATGTCAAAAAATATTGACATGTAATGCGACCATCGGCAAAATTCGGGAATTATCGGAAATATTCGGTCCCTATAATCTTCTTATATTGCTGTTAAAACAACCTGGGACCTTCTTTATCTTATATAGGGGTAATGTAGCCGTTATATAGAATTATTGCCATTTATATGATATTATGAATAGTGATTCACAGTACTGTTGTTATACACTGTTTTAAACATAACATAAGTTATTATGAATAAAACTGATAGTTTTTAGAGCCAACAATATAAAATAGCGCTCTTGGAACAATATTGCATTAAATTTCTATGCTATAAAAATGTTTTTTTATTTATATCACAGCAATTCATCTTTTGAAATCTTACTGTCTTTATGAACATAGAAAAATACGTTAAAATTTTCCGTTTTGTAGGTTACTTCAACGTATTTTCGTATTATAGAATTGGATGAGAATTATATAAGGAGAAAGGCAATTGAATTTCCATAAGCTTCGATTATCTTAGGAAAAGCGTTGGCTTTCCTTTCAAGTTTATTATTCATACATCGTTTGTTACATGTAAAGCTCTCTCTAAGAGTCGATGAAATTTTAATTTCATATTGAAATATGTATAACACACATTAAAACCTTAATCATATACCTACGCTTTTTATGTACAATAATTAATGACTGGATTTGTTAAATAAAGGGGCTGAATATAGTTACATATTTCTATGTGTTCTCCATAATATGGCCCTTTTCGATTAGCTCACTATTTCTTCTAGATCTATAATCTGTTTCTACAGGTCCTGGGACGAGGACGTCCAGCTCTCCCTCCATCTCTTTGATGGTCTTCCCGGTGGTCGGCCCCCCTCTGGTATCTCGCGCATTACAATCTTTGGCAGCCTTTCTGGCTTCATCCTCTCGACATGATCTCTCCAGTACCGTCTTCTTTGCCTGCTCCACCTTACAATATCCTCAATATTGCAGGTTCTACGGATCTCCTCATTGGGAATTCTGAGCTCACTATTTAATCTTTTTAAATTCACCACACTTAATTATGTTCATTCGACAAGACTTTAAATTACTGTAAAAGTCCGGATATTGCGTCGTCAAACCACCTCGTATATTCAAAATAACACTTACCTTAACAAAAATTGCATTTTATAAACGTCTGATTCCTATTTTTCTCCTTTCGATCTCCTAATAATTATATTTCCCCTTTTATTGCTATGAAATCTTCGAATGTATTTTTTTATAATCTTCATTTTCTTTATAAATAAATAAATAAATGAATAAAACATTTATTGAGACGAAAGGAAGTTTACATACAAATACATAGACATGTATCAACAAATGAAAAGAAAAACAACCTTTCTGACTCAAAGGACCATGCTCAGATATGTTGCAGGAAGACAAGCACCCTAGCAGCTGATTTTTAGCATGATCCTATTGCTTATGTATTATAATACGAGGTCTACTTTATTTATGTAGATCGTGGACCTGTTTTTTCTCTAAAGTTGACTCCTTGGAGTTCAAGTTCAGCTATACCTCCATCTTTTTGGCGATCTTTCGAGAAGGCGATGTCCTAGTGGAATATTTTTAGCCGAAATATATATGGAGTTCGGCACCGTTCCATTTTGTCCCTCCAAAGTATTCTGCTTGAAAAATAGTACTCCCTTATATGACAGGTATTTCCGTTCTGCAGTTGTATTTTTCTTGGGTATGTTGATTTAGAATTTTATTCTAGCTTTGCATGGTTCACTAGAAAAAAAAACATGATGGTTCAGTCTGTGAGCGTGTGATGAAGTCTAAATTTTGGGACCGAAAAGACTAGAAAGATCTGTTGCGTATTATTATTAGTTTTAAAAATATGTAGCAGCTGTCTCGATTGTCTGCAATGTACATAATATCTGCAATGTACAGCTGCAAAATTTAAGAAAAATATAAACATTGATCATAGAAGTAATTTTTTATATGAAACCTTTCATCACTGTCGTTTGATTATAATTTTTTACTCTCCACACTATGGAATAGGGGAGAGTCATGATTTCGCAAAATTTAAGCGTATTTTTTTTACATCAATTTCTCAATGGGTATCATGTAGAGAATGCACACTATGAGTTTCGTCGTGATGTGTTTGTGTGTATGGCGTATACGCTGTACGCCGTACGCCGTACGCCGTACGCCGTACGCCGTAGCATTTATCTTTTTTGTGTCCTCTCTACAGCCCAAACTATAAGTCTGATCGACTTCATATTAACATCATATATGTAAAGTGCAAAGACCTAGAGCTGATTAGTTTTCCATAGACAACTTTTGATTTCTTCTCTATGAATTCATCATTTACGTTGTTTTTTTTTTGTGTCCTCTCTGCAGCCCAAACTATAAGTCCGATTGACTTCATATTGATATCACATGTGTTAAGTCCATAAACTTAGAGCTGATTAGTTTTCCATAGACAACGGTTCATTTTTTCCCAATGTTTCTTTATGATTTCATCTATTAAAACTGAAAAAATGCTCTCACGACCTGGAAATTAGAGATATTTTAATTTGGTTTCAACTATTTATACAACACCAAGAATCTTCATAAAATTGTATTCAAAGTTGGTCAATGTTAAAAGAAAAATATTCAACGGTTTCAAAAATTATATTTTATTTAATGGATATTTGTATGAAACTTATATGTAACAAGAGAATTTTTTTATATTTGGCAATGTTCAGTTCATTGATTTCATATTGATATAAGAATATTAATAGCTTGAACTTAGAACTGATTAGCTTTTCATAGATATCATAAAATTTCTTCATATGATATCACGTGTCAACATTGTCAAAATGCTCTAACGCTCTTTGAAACAAAATTTATCTGCTTTTTTTAAAATATTTCATACAACATAAGCAGTCTTCACTATACTGCATTAATAGTTTGTCTATCTTAACATAAAAATATACTATCGGAAGAAAATTTATATTCCTGTTAGTAACATTTAGTATGAATAAAAATGTAATTAGATAAATTTCTATGTATGGAAAAGTTCAGTAATTTGATTTCATGTTATAATGTAAAGAGCTTGAACATAGAACTGATTAGCTTTCCATAAATAACAAAAAAAATCTTCATATGATATCACCTGTCAAAATTTGGAAAATGCTCTCGCGTTCTTTAGAACAAAATTTATCTGCTTTTTTTAAAATATTTCATACAACATAAGCATTCTTCACTATACTGCATTAATAGTTTGTTTATCTTAACATAAAAATATACTATCGGAAGAAAATTTACATTCTTGATAGTAACATTTAGTATGAATAAAAATGTAATTAGATAAATTTCTATGTATGGAAAAGTTCAGTAATTTGATTTCATGTTATAATGTAAAAAGCTTGAACATAGAACTGATTAGCTTTCCATAAACAACAAAAAAAATCTTCATATGATATCACCTGTCAAAATTTGGAAAATGCTCTCGCGTTCTTTAGAACAAAATTTATCTGCTTTTTTTAAAATATTTCATACTACATAAGCATTCTTCACTATACTGCATTAATAGTTTGTTTATCTTAACATAAAAATATACTATCGGAAGAAAATTTACTATCCTGATAGTAACATTTAGTATGAATAAAAATGTAATTAGATAAATTTCTATGTATGGAAAAGTTCTGTAATTTGATTTCATGTTATAATGTAAAGAGCTTGAACATAGAACTGATTAGCTTTCCATAAACAACAAAAAAAATCTTCATATGATATCACCTGTCAAAATTTGGAAAATGCTCTCGCGTTCTTTAGAACAAAATTTATCTGCTTTTTTTAAAATATTTCATACAACATAAGCATTCTTCACTATACTGCATTAATAGTTTGTTTATCTTAACATAAAAATATACTATCGGAAGAAAATTTACATTCTTGATAGTAACATTTAGTATGAATAAAAATGTAATTAGATAAATTTCTATGTATGGAAAAGTTCAGTAATTTGATTTCATGTTATAATGTAAAAAGCTTGAACATAGAACTGATTAGCTTTCCATAAACAACAAAAAAAATCTTCATATGATATCACCTGTCAAAATTTGGAAAATGCTCTCGCGTTCTTTAGAACAAAATTTATCTGCTTTTTTTAAAATATTTCATACTACATAAGCATTCTTCACTATACTGCATTAATAGTTTGTTTATCTTAACATAAAAATATACTATCGGAAGAAAATTTACTATCCTGATAGTAACATTTAGTATGAATAAAAATGTAATTAGATAAATTTCTATGTATGGAAAAGTTCAGTAATTTGATTTCATGTTATAATGTAAAGAGCTTGAACATAGAACTGATTAGCTTTCCATAAATAACAAAAAAAATCTTCATATGATATCACCTGTCAAAATTTGGAAAATGCTCTCGCGTTTTTTAGAACAAAATTTATCTGCTTTTTTTAAAATATTTCATACAACATAAGCATTCTTCACTATACTGCATTAATAGTTTGTTTATCTTAACATAAAAATATACTATCGGAAGAAAATTTACATTCTTGATAGTAACATTTAGTATGAATAAAAATGTAATTAGATAAATTTCTATGTATGGAAAAGTTCAGTAATTTGATTTCATGTTATAATGTAAAAAGCTTGAACATAGAACTGATTAGCTTTCCATAAACAACAAAAAAAATCTTCATATGATATCACCTGTCAAAATTTGGAAAATGCTCTCGCGTTCTTTAGAACAAAATTTATCTGCTTTTTTTAAAATATTTCATACAACATTAGCATTCTTCACTATACTGCATTAATAGTTTGTTTATCTTAACATAAAAATATACTATCGGAAGAAAATTTACATTCCTGATAGTAACATTTAGTATGAATAAAAATGTAATTAGATAAATTTCTATGTATGGAAAAGTTCTGTAATTTGATTTCATGTTATAATGTAAAGAGCTTGAACATAGAACTGATTAGCTTTCCATAAATAACAAAAAAAATCTTCATATGATATCACCTGTCAAAATTTGGAAAATGCTCTCGCGTTCTTTAGAACAAAATTTATCTGCTTTTTTTAAAATATTTCATACAACATAAGCATTCTTCACTATACTGCATTAATAGTTTGTTTATCTTAACATAAAAATATACTATCGGAAGAAAATTTACATTCCTGATAGTAACATTTAGTATTAATAAAAATGTAATTAGATAAATTTCTATGTATGGAAAAGTTCAGTAATTTGATTTCATGTTATAATGTAAAGAGCTTGAACATAGAACTGATTAGCTTTCCATAAATAACAAAAAAAATCTTCATATGATATCACCTGTCAAAATTTGGAAAATGCTCTCGCGTTCTTTAGAACAAAATTTATCTGCTTTTTTTAAAATATTTCATACAACATAAGCATTCTTCACTATACTGCATTAATAGTTTGTTTATCTTAACATAAAAATATACTATCGGAAGAAAATTTACATTCCTGATAGTAACATTTAGTATGAATAAAAATGTAATTAGATAAATTTCTATGTATGGAAAAGTTCAGTAATTTGATTTCATGTTATAATGTAAAGAGCTTGAACATAGAACTGATTAGCTTTCCATAAATAACAAAAAAAATCTTCATATGATATCACCTGTCAAAATTTGGAAAATGCTCTCGCGTTCTTTAGAACAAAATTTATCTGCTTTTTTTAAAATATTTCATACAACATAAGCATTCTTCACTATACTGCATTAATAGTTTGTTAATCTTAACATAAAAATATACTATCGGAAGAAAATTTACATTCCTGATAGTAACATTTAGTATGAATAAAAATGTAATTAGATAAATTTCTATGTATGGAAAAGTTCAGTAATTTGATTTCATGTTATAATGTAAAGAGCTTGAACATAGAACTGATTAGCTTTCCATAAATAACAAAAAAAATCTTCATATGATATCACCTGTCAAAATTTGGAAAATGCTCTCGCGTTCTTTAGAACAAAATTTATCTGCTTTTTTTAAAATATTTCATACAACATAAGCATTCTTCCCTATACTGCATTAATAGTTTGTCTATCTTAACATAAAAATATACTATCGGAAGAAAATTTATATTCCTGATAGTAACATTTAGTATGAATAAAAATGTAATTAGATAAATTTCTATGTATGGAAAAGTTCAGTAATTTGATATCATGTTATAATGTAAAGAGCTTGAACATAGAACTGATTAGCTTTCCATAAATAACAAAAAAATTCTTCATATGATATCACCTGTCAAAATTTGGAAAATGCTCTTGCGTTCTTTAAAACAAAATTTATCTGCTTTTTTTAAAATATTTCATACAACATAAGCATTCTACACCATACTGCATTAAAAGTTTGTCTATCTTATCATAAAAATATACTATCGGAAGAAAAATTATATACTAGAAAAAACAGTTTATTATTATTACTCTCCACACTATGGAATAGGGGAGAGTCTTGATTTCGCAAAATTTAAGCGTATTTTTTTTACATCAATTTCTCAATGGGTATCATGTAGAGAATGCACACTATGAGTTTCGTCGTGATGTGTTTGTGTGTATGGCGTATACGCTGTACGCCGTACGCCGTACGCCGTACGCCGTAGCATTTATCTTTTTTGTGTCCTCTCTACAGCCCAAACTATAAGTCTGATCGACTTCATATTAACATCATATGTGTAAAGTGCAAAGACCTAGAGCTGATTAGTTTTCCATAGACAACTTTTGATTTCTTCTCTATGAATTCATCATTTACGTTGTTTTTTTTTGTGTCCTCTCTGCAGCCCAAACTATAAGTCTGATTGACTTCATATTGATATCACATGTGTTAAGTCCATAAACTTAGAGCTGATTAGTTTTCCATAGACAACGGTTCATTTTTTCCCAATGTTTCTTTATGATTTCATCTATTAAAACTGAAAAAATGCTCTCACGACCTGGAAATTAGAGATATTTTAATTTGGTTTCAACTATTTATACAACACCAAGAATCTTCATAAAATTGTATTCAAAGTTGGTCAATGTTAAAAGAAAAATATTCAACGGTTTCAAAAATTATATTTTATTTAATGGATATTTGTATGAAACTTATATGTAACAAGAGAATTTTTTTATATTTGGCAATGTTCAGTTCATTGATTTCATATTGATATAAGAATATTAATAGCTTGAACTTAGAACTGATTAGCTTTTCATAGATATCATAAAATTTCTTCATATGATATCACGTGTCAACATTGTCAAAATGCTCTAACGCTCTTTGAAACAAAATTTATCTGCTTTTTTTAAAATATTTCATACAACATAAGCAGTCTTCACTATACTGCATTAATAGTTTGTCTATCTTAACATAAAAATATACTATCGGAAGAAAATTTATATTCCTGTTAGTAACATTTAGTATGAATAAAAATGTAATTAGATAAATTTCTATGTATGGAAAAGTTCAGTAATTTGATTTCATGTTATAATGTAAAGAGCTTGAACATAGAACTGATTAGCTTTCCATAAATAACAAAAAAAATCTTCATATGATATCACCTGTCAAAATTTGGAAAATGCTCTCGCGTTCTTTAGAACAAAATTTATCTGCTTTTTTTAAAATATTTCATACAACATAAGCATTCTTCACTATACTGCATTAATAGTTTGTTTATCTTAACATAAAAATATACTATCGGAAGAAAATTTACATTCTTGATAGTAACATTTAGTATGAATAAAAATGTAATTAGATAAATTTCTATGTATGGAAAAGTTCAGTAATTTGATTTCATGTTATAATGTAAAAAGCTTGAACATAGAACTGATTAGCTTTCCATAAACAACAAAAAAAATCTTCATATGATATCACCTGTCAAAATTTGGAAAATGCTCTCGCGTTCTTTAGAACAAAATTTATCTGCTTTTTTTAAAATATTTCATACTACATAAGCATTCTTCACTATACTGCATTAATAGTTTGTTTATCTTAACATAAAAATATACTATCGGAAGAAAATTTACTATCCTGATAGTAACATTTAGTATGAATAAAAATGTAATTAGATAAATTTCTATGTATGGAAAAGTTCAGTAATTTGATTTCATGTTATAATGTAAAGAGCTTGAACATAGAACTGATTAGCTTTCCATAAATAACAAAAAAAATCTTCATATGATATCACCTGTCAAAATTTGGAAAATGCTCTCGCGTTCTTTAGAACAAAATTTATCTGCTTTTTTTAAAATATTTCATACTACATAAGCATTCTTCACTATACTGCATTAATAGTTTGTTTATCTTAACATAAAAATATACTATCGGAAGAAAATTTACATTCCTGATAGTAACATTTAGTATGAATAAAAATGTAATTAGATAAATTTCTATGTATGGAAAAGTTCAGTAATTTGATTTCATGTTATAATGTAAAGAGCTTGAACATAGAACTGATTAGCTTTCCATAAATAACAAAAAAAATCTTCATATGATATCACCTGTCAAAATTTGGAAAATGCTCTCGCGTTCTTTAGAACAAAATTTATCTGCTTTTTTTAAAATATTTCATACAACATAAGCATTCTTCACTATACTGCATTAATAGTTTGTTTATCTTAACATAAAAATATACTATCGGAAGAAAATTTACATTCCTGATAGTAACATTTAGTATGAATAAAAATGTAATTAGATAAATTTCTATGTATGGAAAAGTTCAGTAATTTGATTTCATGTTATAATGTAAAGAGCTTGAACATAGAACTGATTAGCTTTCCATAAATAACAAAAAAAATCTTCATATGATATCACCTGTCAAAATTTGGAAAATGCTCTCGCGTTTTTTAGAACAAAATTTATCTGCTTTTTTTAAAATATTTCATACAACATAAGCATTCTTCACTATACTGCATTAATAGTTTGTTTATCTTAACATAAAAATATACTATCGGAAGAAAATTTACATTCTTGATAGTAACATTTAGTATGAATAAAAATGTAATTAGATAAATTTCTATGTATGGAAAAGTTCAGTAATTTGATTTCATGTTATAATGTAAAAAGCTTGAACATAGAACTGATTAGCTTTCCATAAACAACAAAAAAAATCTTCATATGATATCACCTGTCAAAATTTGGAAAATGCTCTCGCGTTCTTTAGAACAAAATTTATCTGCTTTTTTTAAAATATTTCATACAACATAAGCATTCTTCACTATACTGCATTAATAGTTTGTTTATCTTAACATAAAAATATACTATCGGAAGAAAATTTACATTCCTGATAGTAACATTTAGTATGAATAAAAATGTAATTAGATAAATTTCTATGTATGGAAAAGTTCTGTAATTTGATTTCATGTTATAATGTAAAGAGCTTGAACATAGAACTGATTAGCTTTCCATAAATAACAAAAAAAATCTTCATATGATATCACCTGTCAAAATTTGGAAAATGCTCTCGCGTTCTTTAGAACAAAATCTATCTGCTTTTTTTAAAATATTTCATACAACATAAGCATTCTTCACTATACTGCATTAATAGTTTGTTTATCTTAACATAAAAATATACTATCGGAAGAAAATTTACATTCCTGATAGTAACATTTAGTATGAATAAAAATGTAATTAGATAAATTTCTATGTATGGAAAAGTTCAGTAATTTGATTTCATGTTATAATGTAAAGAGCTTGAACATAGAACTGATTAGCTTTCCATAAATAACAAAAAAAATCTTCATATGATATCACCTGTCAAAATTTGGAAAATGCTCTCGCGTTCTTTAGAACAAAATTTATCTGCTTTTTTTAAAATATTTCATACAACATAAGCATTCTTCACTATACTGCATTAATAGTTTGTTTATCTTAACATAAAAATATACTATCGGAAGAAAATTTACATTCCTGATAGTAACATTTAGTATGAATAAAAATGTAATTAGATAAATTTCTATGTATGGAAAAGTTCAGTAATTTGATTTCATGTTATAATGTAAAGAGCTTGAACATAGAACTGATTAGCTTTCCATAAATAACAAAAAAAATCTTCATATGATATCACCTGTCAAAATTTGGAAAATGCTCTCGCGTTCTTTAGAACAAAATTTATCTGCTTTTTTTAAAATATTTCATACAACATAAGCATTCTTCACTATACTGCATTAATAGTTTGTTAATCTTAACATAAAAATATACTATCGGAAGAAAATTTACATTCCTGATAGTAACATTTAGTATGAATAAAAATGTAATTAGATAAATTTCTATGTATGGAAAAGTTCAGTAATTTGATTTCATGTTATAATGTAAAGAGCTTGAACATAGAACTGATTAGCTTTCCATAAATAACAAAAAAAATCTTCATATGATATCACCTGTCAAAATTTGGAAAATGCTCTCGCGTTCTTTAGAACAAAATTTATCTGCTTTTTTTAAAATATTTCATACAACATAAGCATTCTTCCCTATACTGCATTAATAGTTTGTCTATCTTAACATAAAAATAAACTATCGGAAGAAAATTTATATTCCTGATAGTAACATTTAGTATGAATAAAAATGTAATTAGATAAATTTCTATGTATGGAAAAGTTCAGTAATTTGATATCATGTTATAATGTAAAGAGCTTGAACATAGAACTGATTAGCTTTCCATAAATAACAAAAAAAATCTTCATATGATATCACCTGTCAAAATTTGGAAAATGCTCTTGCGTTCTTTAAAACAAAATTTATCTGCTTTTTTTAAAATATTTCATACAACATAAGCATTCTACACCATACTGCATTAAAAGTTTGTCTATCTTATCATAAAAATATACTATCGGAAGAAAAATTATATACTAGAAAAAACAGTTTATTATTATTACTCTCCACACTATGGAATAGGGGAGAGTCATGATTTCGCAAAATTTAAGCGTATTTTTTTTACATCAATTTCTCAATGGGTATCATGTAGAGAATGCACACTATGAGTTTCGTCGTGATGTGTTTGTGTGTATGGCGTATACGCTGTACGCCGTACGCCGTACGCCGTACGCCGTAGCATTTATCTTTTTTGTGTCCTCTCTACAGCCCAAACTATAAGTCTGATCGACTTCATATTAACATCATATGTGTAAAGTGCAAAGACCTAGAGCTGATTAGTTTTCCATAGACAACTTTTGATTTCTTCTCTATGAATTCATCATTTACGTTGTTTTTTTTTTGTGTCCTCTCTGCAGCCCAAACTATAAGTCCGATTGACTTCATATTGATATCACATGTGTTAAGTCCATAAACTTAGAGCTGATTAGTTTTCCATAGACAACGGTTCATTTTTTCCCAATGTTTCTTTATGATTTCATCTATTAAAACTGAAAAAATGCTCTCACGACCTGGAAATTAGAGATATTTTAATTTGGTTTCAACTATTTATACAACACCAAGAATCTTCATAAAATTGTATTCAAAGTTGGTCAATGTTAAAAGAAAAATATTCAACGGTTTCAAAAATTATATTTTATTTAATGGATATTTGTATGAAACTTATATGTAACAAGAGAATTTTTTTATATTTGGCAATGTTCAGTTCATTGATTTCATATTGATATAAGAATATTAATAGCTTGAACTTAGAACTGATTAGCTTTTCATAGATATCATAAAATTTCTTCATATGATATCACGTGTCAACATTGTCAAAATGCTCTAACGCTCTTTGAAACAAAATTTATCTGCTTTTTTTAAAATATTTCATACAACATAAGCAGTCTTCACTATACTGCATTAATAGTTTGTCTATCTTAACATAAAAATATACTATCGGAAGAAAATTTATATTCCTGTTAGTAACATTTAGTATGAATAAAAATGTAATTAGATAAATTTCTATGTATGGAAAAGTTCAGTAATTTGATTTCATGTTATAATGTAAAGAGCTTGAACATAGAACTGATTAGCTTTCCATAAATAACAAAAAAAATCTTCATATAATATCACCTGTCAAAATTTGGAAAATGCTCTCGCGTTCTTTAGAACAAAATTTATCTGCTTTTTTTAAAATATTTCATACAACATAAGCATTCTTCACTATACTGCATTAATAGTTTGTTTATCTTAACATAAAAATATACTATCGGAAAAAAATTTACATTCCTGATAGTAACATTTAGTATGAATAAAAATGTAATTAGATAAATTTCTATGTATGGAAAAGTTCAGTAATTTGATTTCATGTTATAATGTAAAGAGCTTGAACATAGAACTGATTAGCTTTCCATAAATAACAAAAAAAATCTTCATATGATATCACCTGTCAAAATTTGGAAAATGCTCTCGCGTTCTTTAGAACAAAATTTATCTGCTTTTTTTAAAATATTTCATACAACATAAGCATTCTTCACTATACTGCATTAATAGTTTGTTAATCTTAACATAAAAATATACTATCGGAAGAAAATTTACATTCCTGATAGTAACATTTAGTATGAATAAAAATGTAATTAGATAAATTTCTATGTATGGAAAAGTTCAGTAATTTGATTTCATGTTATAATGTAAAGAGCTTGAACATAGAACTGATTAGCTTTCCATAAATAACAAAAAAAATCTTCATATGATATCACCTGTCAAAATTTGGAAAATGCTCTCGCGTTCTTTAGAACAAAATTTATCTGCTTTTTTTAAAATATTTCATACAACATAAGCATTCTTCCCTATACTGCATTAATAGTTTGTCTATCTTAACATAAAAATATACTATCGGAAGAAAATTTATATTCCTGATAGTAACATTTAGTATGAATAAAAATGTAATTAGATAAATTTCTATGTATGGAAAAGTTCAGTAATTTGATATCATGTTATAATGTAAAGAGCTTGAACATAGAACTGATTAGCTTTCCATAAATAACAAAAAAATCTTCATATGATATCACCTGTCAAAATTTGGAAAATGCTCTCGCGTTCTTTAGAACAAAATTTATCTGCTTTTTTTAAAATATTTCATACTACATAAGCATTCTTCACTATACTGCATTAATAGTTTGTTTATCTTAACATAAAAATATACTATCGGAAGAAAATTTACATTCCTGATAGTAACATTTAGTATGAATAAAAATGTAATTAGATAAATTTCTATGTATGGAAAAGTTCAGTAATTTGATTTCATGTTATAATGTAAAGAGCTTGAACATAGAACTGATTAGCTTTCCATAAATAACAAAAAAAATCTTCATATGATATCACCTGTCAAAATTTGGAAAATGCTCTCGCGTTCTTTAGAACAAAATTTATCTGCTTTTTTTAAAATATTTCATACAACATAAGCATTCTTCACTATACTGCATTAATAGTTTGTTTATCTTAACATAAAAATATACTATCGGAAGAAAATTTACATTCCTGATAGTAACATTTAGTATGAATAAAAATGTAATTAGATAAATTTCTATGTATGGAAAAGTTCAGTAATTTGATTTCATGTTATAATGTAAAGAGCTTGAACATAGAACTGATTAGCTTTCCATAAATAACAAAAAAAATCTTCATATGATATCACCTGTCAAAATTTGGAAAATGCTCTCGCGTTTTTTAGAACAAAATTTATCTGCTTTTTTTAAAATATTTCATACAACATAAGCATTCTTCACTATACTGCATTAATAGTTTGTTTATCTTAACATAAAAATATACTATCGGAAGAAAATTTACATTCTTGATAGTAACATTTAGTATGAATAAAAATGTAATTAGATAAATTTCTATGTATGGAAAAGTTCAGTAATTTGATTTCATGTAATAATGTAAAAAGCTTGAACATAGAACTGATTAGCTTTCCATAAACAACAAAAAAAATCTTCATATGATATCACCTGTCAAAATTTGGAAAATGCTCTCGCGTTCTTTAGAACAAAATTTATCTGCATTTTTTAAAATATTTCATACAACATTAGCATTCTTCACTATACTGCATTAATAGTTTGTTTATCTTAACATAAAAATATACTATCGGAAGAAAATTTACATTCCTGATAGTAACATTTAGTATGAATAAAAATGTAATTAGATAAATTTCTATGTATGGAAAAGTTCTGTAATTTGATTTCATGTTATAATGTAAAGAGCTTGAACATAGAACTGATTAGCTTTCCATGAATAACAAAAAAAATCTTCATATGATATCACCTGTCAAAATTCGGAAAATGCTCTCGCGTTCTTTAGAACAAAATTTATCTGCTTTTTTTAAAATATTTCATACAACATAAGCATTCTTCACTATACTGCATTAATAGTTTGTTTATCTTAACATAAAAATATACTATCGGAAGAAAATTTACATTCCTGATAGTAACATTTAGTATTAATAAAAATGTAATTAGATAAATTTCTATGTATGGAAAAGTTCAGTAATTTGATTTCATGTTATAATGTAAAGAGCTTGAACATAGAACTGATTAGCTTTCCATAAATAACAAAAAAAATCTTCATATGATATCACCTGTCAAAATTTGGAAAATGCTCTCGCGTTCTTTAGAACAAAATTTATCTGCTTTTTTTAAAATATTTCATACAACATAAGCATTCTTCACTATACTGCATTAATAGTTTGTTTATCTTAACATAAAAATATACTATCGGAAGAAAATTTACATTCCTGATAGTAACATTTAGTATGAATAAAAATGTAATTAGATAAATTTCTATGTATGGAAAAGTTCAGTAATTTGATTTCATGTTATAATGTAAAGAGCTTGAACATAGAACTGATTAGCTTTCCATAAATAACAAAAAAAATCTTCATATGATATCACCTGTCAAAATTTGGAAAATGCTCTCGCGTTCTTTAGAACAAAATTTATCTGCTTTTTTTAAAATATTTCATTCAACATAAGCATTCTTCACTATACTGCATTAATAGTTTGTTAATCTTAACATAAAAATATACTATCGGAAGAAAATTTACATTCCTGATAGTAACATTTAGTATGAATAAAAATGTAATTAGATAAATTTCTATGTATGGAAAAGTTCAGTAATTTGATTTCATGTTATAATGTAAAGAGCTTGAACATAGAACTGATTAGCTTTCCATAAATAACAAAAAAAATCTTCATATGATATCACCTGTCAAAATTTGGAAAATGCTCTCGCGTTCTTTAGAACAAAATTTATCTGCTTTTTTTAAAATATTTCATACAACATAAGCATTCTACACCATACTGCATTAATAGTTTGTCTATCTTAACATAAAAATATACTATCGGAAGAAAATTTATATTCCTGATAGTAACATTTAGTATGAATAAAAATGTAATTTGATAAATTTCTATGTATGGAAACGTTCAGTAATTTGATTTCATGTTATTATGTAAAGAGCTTGAACATAGAACTGATTAGCTTTCCATAAATAACAAAAAAATCTTCATATGATATCACGTGTCAAAATTTTGAAAATGCTCTCGCGTTCTTTAAATCAAAATTTATCTGCTTTTTTTAAAATATTTCATACAACATAAGCATTCTTCACTATACGGCATTAATAGTTTGTCTATCTTAACATGAAAATATACTATCGTTAGAAAATTTATATTCCTGGTAGTAAAATTTAGAATGAATAAAATATTTCATTGTCAATATTTGTGGTGTGGAGAGTTTAGTGTTGGCCACAACCCACTCGTTTTAATATCATATTTGAAAGTAGATCTTTAAATAGTTAATTTTAAGAACACGCACATAAAATATTATCTTAATCTTCTGATATTTTATTCTTTTAAGTAGTCATAGCCAATAAACATACACCTCAAAAAATGCAATTTGAAATTTAAGGACGCATGCAGCAGTCTGACTTAAAAATATATTTAAAATATGAAACTATATTTTTTGCAGACTGAGTGTATGCATAATAAAAAGGAAGGATGTAATATTCACGGAACATAATATTTCATGGCAAATTCTCTCTCTCAACAATGAAACACGAATGCAAATCGTTGACACAAATCCAACAAAGCACTGTATGAATTCTGTGCGTTATTGAAATTTTACATAAACCTACTGTGTTCGTTGAAAATATTCCAAATATTACTCTTATACTAAATGCAAAAAGTACGAGATTAATAGCTGTTTAAGTCAAAAAGGGACTCACCGTGTGATTAGTTAGATTGGCGTTTCCTTATTTATTTAGCCGAACCATTGTTAATTATGATGTTAACATGTTTAGATGGGATGTAGCAGAGCGGTTAGCGTGCTGGGTTAGTAATCCAGTAGTCGCAAATACGAATCCTACCACGACCGATTTCGATCACCTATGGTACAAGCATTTATGGACGATGTATATGTACTTGTTTCAAGGACATATTATTTTTTTAATAGACTTAGTTTGCGTATTGATTTCTAAAAAAATGTTTGATTCATAATGTCGCCTACGTCGTTCCTGTTTCGCGCTAGTAAAGTCGTTTTATCGCGGCAATATACACAAGTTTTTACGCAACATGTGTTTCTTACAGCAGATCGTTATTCTGTTTTCCGCGGACCCTAGCCCACGAAAACTAACTCGCATTATGTCGAAAAAACCTCTGTTCGCCGTTCGTAACGAGGTATTTGATTGGAGCGAAATACGTTTGACATTCGACAGGTGAATTTATTTGCAATGTTTTATGCGGCATATCGAGGTGGTGTTTAAAAAATTAATAAATTACATGTTCTTTCCCGCCTCCATCCGTTCTGCTTATAGGGGCTAATAACGGCCCCTTGCAAAACTCTGAAAAAAAAACATAAAGAACATAAGAAGAGTCCGGAGAACTCTAAAACTTTGCAGACACTACACTTGAAGTGCCAAATATAAAACTTTTTGTATTAATAATTGGTGGACAAATTTACAGGTGGAAGAGAACGCCACCCAAAATTGAGCTTCGACCTCTATAAAGGTTCTAAATTGAAGCACGTCGCTGTGTTTCCATATCAAGGTGAGCCATAACTGTAAGAATTGGAAATGTTTGAGAAGCGCAGGTTCTGTAAGCCTTTGCTTTAAACTAGTAGGGCAAAGCACTGTCCAAAAAAGCAGCAGAAATATATAAATAACCTTTCAAAGTTGAGAGATGAACTAATTTATTATATGCTCACCAACATCATCATCATGAGCTCGACAGCTCTGGGTGGGCCTTGGATGAATCCAGGAGTCTCCTCCATTCCTGTCTATCCGTTGCCTTCAATCTCCAGTTTCAAATATCTATTGTGGAAGCATCAGCATCGACACTGTCCATCCATCGAGTCCTTGGTCTTCCTGATCTCCTTCGACCTTGTGGCACAGAGAGTGTGAGGCGTTTTGTGGGGTTGTCGTCGTGTATTCGGATTATGTGACCAGCCCATCTTAAGCGCCCTATCTTGATGGAACTGATCACATCGGGCTCTTCATAGGTCTCAAATAGCTCCCTGTTATATCGACAACGCCAACCATTTTTATATTTTATAGACCCGTAGATCGTTCGAAGGATCCTTCTCTCAAAAGCCGCTATGGATCCTTCAGTTTGTTTAGTCATCGCCCAGGTTTCGGAAGCATTCATATGCCCACCAAAATTGAGACAAAACAAAGCAAACCCAAACAAAACAAATTAAAGAATTCATTTGTATAATTCGTCATACGATTGCTGATGTAGTATTGCAGATTTCCATGATGTATTCTCACATCTACATATTATGCTCTGTCAATTCAGTATTCCCAAGAGATACTATTTCAGATTATTTGTGTAATCATCAAATAAAAATTACATGATACCTATATACACGATATGAATATGCATATCCATTATGACTCCAATTCACTTTATTAATCTGTGTACAATAGTTAAATCGAATATTTTTTTTTGCATAATATACGCAAAATATTCGATTTACATACACATTGGTACAAGTAGGTAAACAAGCCAAAAATGAAATAATATTTTGGCGCAGTTCACGGGTGACATCTGTGCGAGACACCGTCACCTCATTTATACGGACTGTTGCTTTCATTGTTTACAATTCAACCAATTTCGTTGCTCAAGCGCATAAAGTGATCACGTAAAACAGCCGATGACAGGTCGTAAGCCCTGTAGGTGCCTTGAGTTCCTGTTTCTTCTATAATATCCCAACCTCGTCTCTATTGAGATATTAAAAGTTTGTTAATAAAAATACAATAGTGAAGTTTATGTTGTTTAGATACTTTTTAAAAATGCAATTAGGTACAATCTATACCTATGTCTCCTGTGAAATATTAAAATAATATGTATGATCACTGCTAGCCCTAGAATAGGTATTCCTAGTTGGGCCGCAGTTATCTATTTTAATGAAGCTTCTTTAAATGGTGTGTTAAAAAAATAAAATATATTTAAATTTATTTTTTGTGATTTTTTTATACTAAGCGAATATATTATGTATCTGACTGATATTTTTCGTTTAGTTTGTCCTGCTAAAATTGCTTCTAGTTTATTTTTCGAAGACATTTCCCGATCAACATTTTTTTTTCAATTCAACAAATTGTATTGTCTGTGGGCCTTTCTCATCGGTGAAGCGGATTTTTTGACGTCAAAGAACAATAATATTATAAGGGATTATTTCACTGATAAGGTGTATTATCATCAGAAGACACTGAACTAGTAATTATTTCACTGATAAGGCGTATTATCATCAGAAGACACTGAACGAGTAATTTATTTCTAGAGATCTTGGTCACTTGTTTGACACACTCAGTAACACAAAGAGTTCACGAGCGTGAATTTTCTTTTCACAATAAATAGTTGTTTTTTTTTTGCATTATGGCGTTGAAATTACTAATCCACAAAGCTCCGTGAGTTTTCTTTGTGATATGCATTTTTTGCGTTGTCTTCCATTCTAGCATTCTGCGAATTATTTACCTTCACATTTAAAAAGTTTATTTTTTTCTTATTGATGAACAATGTGAAGATATTTTTTTTTATATACATAAGTATATCCTTATATTCTCATACACTCCCTACATAAATTAAGAAAAAAAAAGATTAGATATAAAGTGCATAGACCTTTCACACTGTTTCACTTACATTGGTTCATGGTACAATATACTTGTATAAATATTTTAATACACACATATGCTGCTATGCAAACTGAATGTAGTAAAGAAACCTACTTTTATTTACCGTTTTAAAATGAATGATCCTTTTTATGAATTAAATACAAATGTGACTGGTATAGGTAATTTTTGGAATTATTGAATTTGTCGGGCGGATACAGGTGGCTTAATAATGATCTTATTAATTTTTATTTTTCGCTTCTCTTTTTCTTTGTAACAAACTTTTTTCTCCCTCTAGCAATTGCTTAATTTAAAACATAATTTGAGTTTTAATATGTACCTACATACATAAAGGGGCGATAAAGTATTTTTTTAGACAGGGACAATGGAAGGGTACACATCCATACCATCACAGTACACATCCATACCATCACAGTACACATCAATAACATCACAGAACACATCTATACCATCACAGTAGGTACACATCCATACCATCACAGTACATATCCATACCATCACAGTACACATCCATAACATCACAGTACACATCCATACCATCACAGTACACATCCATACCATCACAGTACACATTCATACCATCGACAAATACGTATTGCTGTCGGTGTTTTCGCTCTCCAATATTCTACAGATATGCCCTGTGATTTATTAAAACATTATATTTTACAGATCTATACGTATGATTAGTTTAGGGAATGTATTTTATTTTGTAGTACACACCCATACCATCACATTACACATCCATACCATCGACAATTACGTTTTGCTGTCGGTGTTTTCGCTCTCCAATATTCTACAGATATGCCCTGTGTTTCATTAAAACATTTTATTTTACAGTTCTATACGTATGATTTGTTTAGGGAATGTATTTTATTTTGTAGTACACATCCATACCATCACAGTACACATCCATACCATCAGAGTACACATTCATACCATCGACAAATACGTTTTGCTGTCGGTGTTTTCGCTCTCTAATATTCTACAGATATGCCCTGTGTTTTATTAAAATATTATATTCTACAGATCTATTCGTATGCTTAGTTTAGGGAATGTATTTTATTTTGTAGTACGCATCCAAACCATCACAGTACACATCCATACCATCGACAATTACGTTTTACTGTCAGTGTTTTCGCTCTCCAATATTCTTCAGATTTCCCTGTGTTATATTAATAAATACATTTTATTTTACAGATCTATGCTTAGTTTAGGAAATGTATTTTATTTAATTTTATTTTATTGATATATAGATCCAACAGAATATCACGCAAGGCCGACTAGGAGCAATGTCTTCGAATTCGTAAATTTATACTTAAATTATATTTAACCGCATAGTAAGTTAAGAGATCAATGTTATATTATATATTCGAATGAACGAACAAAAATATAATTAACCAAATTATTCTCTGCATTTCCAATTATAATTAAATTATTTCGGGACATTAATTCCGTCCCGACTGTAAAATTGTGCGAATTATTCGTGTAGTCGTCCCCGACATTAATATTTTATGCCGATAAATTGTCAATATGGCCTTCTGTGGCAAATCTCTAGGGCGGGATTGAATTTGAATTCTACCCTCGACGCCGAGGTGTACCTATCCAACAAACGTGTTCGAATTGTGAAATGTCACATCCGGCGATGATTATTCTGTTTCCGCCTCGTACCGGAAGTGACGCCTGAAATTCTAGAAAGGGAGACGGCGAACAGGCTCTTTCTGTCTTTGTCTGACTGAGTAGCGCTTTGAAAAATGTAATATTCATGCTTTACAAAAAGAAAAAATAGGGTTATGATAAATAATCTTTGTATATTTGTAGCCAAATATCTTGAAGTTTTAGCCGAAAAGAGGGGGTGATTTGCACGTAAACCAACGAAGAAAAAAGACACAAATTTGCGCTCTGAGCAACCGGAAGCTCGTTTTAGTTATTTGGTGATATTTATATTTTTGTTTTGAAACAACGCGCGCAATTTCAAGATATTTTTTTTACGATAAAATTTTAACATCACAATAGAGACGAAGTTGGAATATAATAGGAGAACCAGGAACTCGAGGCACCTACAGGGCTAACGATTTGTTTACATGAGCACTTTATGCGCTTGCGAAATGTTCAACAATTATGCCTTCTTATTGAGTTTCCTGTCAATCCAATTTTTTAAAGTTCTATTTATTTTAATCATGAAAATTTGTTTCATTTAATGGTTCGTAGCTCTGTAGGTGCCTTGAGATCCTGGTTCTCCTATAAAATTGAAAATTACATATTTTACTTATGACCCAGCACATATTTATATTCCTATTTTTTCTGTTATTTAATACTATTTATAATACTTAATAATATTTTTAACAAACGTTAATGTTTTGTATATATTCTATTTACTCTTCATTTATAACCTGTGAAAATTACAGCTGAATAACCCAACTGTTTTAAAAACCAATATCCAGAACAGGCTTTTGCCTAGTGGGGCATTATTAGTCAGTTTATATGTATAATATTTGTTTTGTGTAATAAATTGATAAATAATAAAAATAAAACTATATTCATTCTTTATTTTGTTACATACCCTCATTACTTTGAAATGACTTTCGTATTAATTAATACCTTAAAATTATTGTATTTATAAATTTAATTAAGAAAGCCAGATAAAAACTAATCTATCTTATACTTTCGTGTAAGTTCAATTAAATAATTCACTTTCTCTCCTAAAGCCATTTAATACAGCACTCATGTACCTCTTAATCCCTTGGCATTGTTGAAAAAGACAATAACCATTGTAACTGGACTTCCTAACGTTTATTGCTTCGACTTACTAGGGTTAACAATCCAGATTCTTGTGGACAAGCCATAGTTACTAATAAAACTCTATAAAGGAAAAACGTAGATTATTGATAACACAAGGATTTTCTAATCATACATCTCTGAGCCAAAAGATTTGAAAAAATAAACTATGAAATGAAAAAAAGACAGACCAATTACTTTTGTCCACAATATAATATAAGTACATGAAATAATCATAGAGTATGAACCTACAATACAACAAAAAAATAATTTAAATATACTTAAAATTATTACATATTCATATATTTCACACATTTGCCCGTGACGAGAAAGGAAGGGAAGGAAAAAGGAAGGAAGAAGGACCTAATTTATTACTGATGTGAAAAATAAAAGAATCTGTTACATAAAAAACAAAAATTAAAACAAGTACACAAATTAAATTTTCAACACTATAAGATTTCTTGAAAAATAGATATTTGTGTGTAGTGCAATACAATCTTACGCTCGTTTATTAGAAACGTAAAAATTATAATAATATCTCTTGATGGTTGGAAGAAATCGCCAACTGGCAATGTCTGCCAGTGTGCATTATATTTGTTTATATTATGTTCAAAAAGAGAAATAAATAAAAAAGAAATATCTCAGACAAAAATCCTTAAACAATTGATCTGTCCGATATGTTAATGTTTTTTTACTATGACCTTAAGTGTTTTGTTGATAGATTTTTGCTTGGAAATAGCAAAATCTTACTCAACTCTTATTTAATACAACTTAATTGTGAATTATTTGTTCAACAATAGTCTAAAACGTCTTTTGAAATAATAGAACTTCACTTTACTGAAACTATGAAACAATCAAATTTAGCAAGCATAGTTGTGTATACTTGGCATAATAGACATCCATATGGATGTATCCTGTTGATGGTTAGAGAGAAACTACTTAACAGGCAATGAGATACATCATGATGAATTGACTAAAGACATATTTATATACGTGTTATACTGATTGAAATTGATTTGCAGTACCTGATAATTTGACTGAGACCAGATCTCAATTTTATCCTTATTTTTATTTAATATTCAACGATTATAACGACAACTAACGATTTAATTTAAAAAAAAACTCCGCTTGGTTTACGAAACCTGATAGAGTACGCCATTTATTTTCGTTCTTTAAATTTTACGTCGGATTGAAACAGTTTTTGAAGTGCGCACTTTTTTTCCAATGATCGATTTAGTAACCCATTTTGTGCCTTTCTGACCAAAGGAAAGCTTTTGCAATGGTGTTGTGGAAATGAGCCGTTTTCCGTTTATTCGGCCATTAACCAAAGCAGCAATTTGAAGAAACATTCAGTTAAATCTCGGAAGTAAATATTTGGTAGCAGATGGAAAGGCACGCACCTTTTAAAATGGTTTGAAAGGAGCCAAATAAATACGGTGTTAAAATTCACACTTCGATTTCATTCTAAATATTTTATTTATTTATCGACCTTTAAAGTGCTGCAATATATTTTTTTAAAGTCATAATCAAATCAAATAACGCCACCAATGCGGATAATTCTTGATTATTAAAAATATAATGGACAAGCGTTAACTAGACACAACAGTTTCAAAAATATTTTTATATGTTGTGATATATGGTATTTCTTACCATATAATGAATAATAACGCGTATTCAATACAATACACAATTTATTAATTTAAAGTAGGTATATAAAACAATAGAAGTAGAAACTATTTCTATATATACAGAACCACAACGTGAGAGCAATTACATCGGAGATATCGGAGAGAGCCTTTTCGTTGATTACACCTCATTGTATATTTATTTATTTTTTATTTACTTTTATTCACACCATATTTACAATGGCAACAATAAGTAGATTACCGCTGCCCAACTAAGAAATCCTGTTCGGGCTAGCCGTTTACAATTTTTGACAATATAAGAAATTATGAACCAGGCGACTGTTTCCGTACCACATTAAATAGGCACACAATCTCAACATTCTGCACTCACAGTCATTACCTAAATAAACATAATTTATTAACCAGGTCCTAATGTCCATCATAGAACCTGTCATAAATCCAATCTCTGGCGCTATTTTTATTTAAGTACCACAGAAAAGATACTAGTTTACTACGTTGGTGGAGTTAATATAAATCACATGGTTCCCAAATGAAATCAAATATTTTAATGTGTTACTCAAAGAGCATCGCAAATACAATACGGCATAGTTACAAATGTTGAATAGTAAGTATTCGTGTGAGTTGTGGCCGCACATAATTAATGATGTATTTTTTTAATATTCATTTCGAATATTCTCCGTGACGTTATGTCTTCAAGAAATGTATATAAACTGTTGTATAGTCGAGTTGTTCTTGTTTATGTATATCATTCCTAACTACGGAGAATACTGACCTCCTTATTCGTAAGTTTCCGTAAATAGGTAATCCTGTAGGCTTTACTGGTTTCTACTAATCAGGCGTAATATTAAACGCAAAAGTCTTTTAAAATTCCATGCATTATTTTATATAACATACATAGGCCAGTTGGTATTTACTTTCCATGACACAATGAAGTCATCATTTTTTTGATTACATGAAAATTCTTCGAAACACAATTATACGAATGCGCAATTGTACGAATAAAATTTTTTCGAAAATCAGTTATCAGAATGACAATTGTCCGAAAGTAAATTATTCGAACTAACATTTGTTGGAAAACCAATTGACCGAATTTAATATATTTTTGTGTCATTATGTTGCCTCCTTTGACATATTTGTTGCCAGTAAAATAGGTATATTCGATGAAGACTATTATTACTTGTTGTATAATTGTTGGGTACGTATGTTTGCACATTTTTAATAACTGATGTTTGACAGCGCGGGATAGCCTAGTTTGTACACCAGTTTATGTTTATCTAGTATTCACACCAATTTAGTTATTTTATTTTAATATTATAGTCACTTTTTTAAATATATAATGCGACTATAACCTAATATATATAACCTAACCAACCTATTTTTACCAAAGTTTTGTAGGTTTAGGTTTAATGAATAGGTGTACATCCTAGGATATCTGACAGCGCGGTGCGTCGCCATGTTGTTTATTCCATAGATTTTTATTAAACATAATATACTATGTAGATGTAGTACTCCGTGCAAAAAGTGAGTCATTTGTTTTCGATTCATACAAAATTTGCAAACTACGACATCTAGTATATTATAATAAAAATCTATGGTTTATTCCTCTCACAATACTACCAACATGACGTCATAAAAATTCGAACAATTGTAAATTCTGATAATTGTGTGTTCGGAAAATTGTTTTTCGAAAAAATGTGATTCGAATAATTGCCATTCGTAAAATTGATTTTCGTAAAATTGAGCATTCGAATAATTGTTTTTCGAATAATTTTCCTGTCACCATTTTTTTTTCATATTAATAATGAGTAACAAAAACAATACTGCATAATCATGTTAGAGAGGAATGGAAGATGAGAAAAGAAAAGGGGGACATGAGAGAAAACATCATATTTTAGTTTCCTCGTGTTTTCAAAATACCTATACTTATCTCTAACTAACACCGCGCTTCACTGATTTCTGAGACAACCAAGACAATAGTGTTAGCGCTGAGATATCTTCTTATAACAGTGTCTTCTAATTATAATAGTTGTATGACATAATAGTTGTATGATATAATAATTGTTTGATATCTCTTTGATATTTAATTTACGCAGCCTGGTTTCTTGATCGAATTTGCCGCTGCTTTGGCGGGAAATGCCATAACAATAATTTCCCTCGAATCCAAGTTTATGTTATTGTGATTAAGATTGTTAATAAACATCTTTTTATAATACGACGACTTCACATAATGCGTGTTTGAACAAAAGGATATCTGAATGTGTCAAACATGAATGTCGTGAATGAAAGAACATTCACGAACATGGATAATAAGACCTACTATTTATCTACCAAGTGATGTGAATGAAGGAACATACACGAACATGGATAATAAGAACTACAATTCATCTACCAAGTGAATCGAATGAAGGAGCATACAAAAACATGGATAATAAGAACTAAAATTTATATAACAAGTGATTTGAATGAAGGAACATACACGAACATGGATAATAAGAACGACAATTTATATACCAAGTGATACCAGTGAAGGAACATACACGAACATGGATAATAAGAACTAAAATTTATATACCATGTGATACCAATGAAGGGACATACACAAACATGGATAATAAGAACTACAATTCATCTACCAAGTGATTTGAATGAAGGAACATACACGAACATGGATAATAAGAACGACAATAAATTTATATACCAAGTGATACCAGTGAAGGAACATACACGAACATGGATAATAAGAACTAAAATTTATATACCATGTGATACCAATGAAGGGACATACACAAACATGGATAATAAGAACTACAATTCATCTACCAAGTGATTTGAATGAAGGAACATACACGAACATGGATAATAAGAACGACAATTTATATACCAAGTGATACCAGTGAAGGAACATACACGAACATGGATAATAAGAACTAAAATTTATATACCATGTGATACCAATGAAGGGACATACACAAACATGGATAATAAGAACTACAATTCATCTACCAAGTGATTTGAATGAAGGAACATACACGAACATGGATAATAAGAACGACAATAAATTTATATACCAAGTGATACCAGTGAAGGAACATACACGAACATGGATAATAAGAACTACAATTTATCTGAATTTGATGCATTTAAGTGTAGCATTACAACAGCGAGATGTATATTTAACGCATTTTTTAATACTATGTAATTTATTTGCTAACATTAACCCAAAAAAATCTATTAAAATTTTTAATTAATGTATGATCTTTTCTGTGATAAACTCTTTTTTTCTCTTATTTAATATAAGGTTCACCTCAGTTGCAGGATGAACCTTAATCTGTTACTAAATGGCCTATCAGCGGAGATTTCTATGTAACTGTTAAATTATAATATTAAATGTATCACTGGTGTAGGTATAGCTGTAAGTCTTCCAAAAATTTATAAATAAATAAATTAGTGATTTTTGTGATTCTTGAAAGTGCCTCAAAATTAGTTACCTCATTATGTTCTGAACTGAGAGAGCGAAAATGACAACGACAAAGCAAGAGTTTCAAAAGGTATCCCTAATTTTCCTGTTGACATCAGATATTATCGGGAACATAATATACTTTACTGAGGAACTAACTGACGTTACTTGTTGGATACTTGGAATTCACAGTTAAGATACGTCTAGTGCAAACTTTCTGATTAGTTTTCGCTTTACATCCCCGAGCAACTTTTGCTAATTTTCAACTGTCATAAAGTACGCTGTGATTAGCAAATATATTCATAACTTTTTTTTGACAAATTTTATATCAAAATACAGACAAGCGATGATATATATTTATACAAGAGCCGGGTAATCAGACAACTACAGGGCTAACGACCTGTCATCGGCTGGTTTACGTGATCACGATTGCGCAACCTTCTACAATTTATATTTTATATTTTTACATACATATACTCTCTTAATGGATCATTTACATTAAACATATTGATAGGTTGGTATGAATAATAAGAACAAAAATAAGTGCAAACACATTAATAACATAAACATTAAACATATATTAAACATTAAGAGGGTGACTGCTGCCAACGTACCTATTTTTTCAATTTGATATACCATCATTATTACTAAACGAATTATTTTGAAAAAAATAACCTAGTTAGTTTGGATATTAATAAAGAGAAAAATACCTTAACTTTTTGATTATGTTCTGTATATATTCTTGTAGGAAAATAATAAGCATACCCCGATTTTAGACATTTATCTTATATTTCTAAAAAAATATAAGGTATAGAGCAATATTTTTTTTATTAATCAAAGAAGAACAAAATACCTGGAAAAATATGATATGACGTTGCATTAACGCATCAGGTTAATTAAATAAACCAAAAAAACTTTTATTACGCAATGGCGCTGAATGGAAAATAAATGTTTTTTAGGTTTATTTACTAAACCTGAAGCATTAATGCAACGTCACATCATATTTTTCTAGATATTTTTGTCTTCTTTAAATTTAAAAAAAATATATTACCCCACGCCTTATAGTTTATTAAAAATATATGATAAACGTTGTGGAGATTTTAGACGACTTCTTGGTGCCTGAACTTTAAAACTTTCCTGGCTATAACCAAAGAACATGGTTCCAGCAGGACGGAGCAACGTCACACACGTCCAATACATCGTTGCCACGAGTTCGTGAAATTTTCCCAGGGAAATTGATCTCTAGGAGAGATGAAATAAATTGGCCTCTACGCAGTCCTGATTTAACCCCTATGGACTATTTCCTATTTCCTATTGGGTTATCTTAAATCATAAGTTAACGCCAATAAACCGACTTCCCTGGCGCATTTGAAAGAAAATATCCGTCACGAAATGGTAGCCATCACTGTGTCCACCTGCCGTAATTTTTCTGTTCGATTATATGAGTGCTGCGAACGCGAGGGTCTACATTTGGACGATATTATTTTTAAGATGTATACTTTTAAAAAAAAACTCATATATATAAGGAGTCAGAAGTAAGTGATGGATTATCTCCTCCATAAAAACTCATATAAATAAGAAGTCAGAAGTAAGTGATGGATTATCTCCTCCGTAAAAAAACTCATATAAATAAGGAGTCAGAATTAAGTTATGAATTATATCCTCCTTAAAAAAACTCATATAAATAAGGAGTCAGAAGTAAGTGATGAACGATCTCCTCCGTAAAAAAAACTCATATTTATAAAGAGTCAGAAGTAAGTGATGAATTATCTCCTCCATAAAGTGTCAATAATAATGTTTGTATGAATCAAACCAATAATAGTTTATGAGGTACTTAAATGAAAAATAGTTATATATAATGTGACTATTTCATTTGACGAATAAAGAAGGAAAAAAACTCGTTTGAGATCATTCACGCTTCCGAATTTCGTTATTATATAAGGCAAATCTTATTCAAGGGTACTAAATTATCTCTCAGTACAACATCTCTTCGCTGACGACGGATAAAGTGCGTGTGAAGTGTTTGGGTTTTCCTAAATAAATAATGTCCGTACAAAGATGGACCTCTCTCTCTCTCTCTCTACGTACATTGCGGAGATATAAATCTCCGACAAAATTATTATATTATTATAAATCTCCTGTATAATGCTGAGATACGACGGCTCTCCCGACAACATGACCACTTCAATTGGTGTTCTTGACATGTTCAAAGTTAATGCCAAATAAACCGGATAAATCATATTTAATTTCGTACATTTCCGATAATAATAAATCTGCAGCGCCATCTTTGGTTGTACTGAGTAAGTTTGATAAAATGATCTACCTATAAAAATGGTTTGAATCTGAGATTAAAGTACAAAATATGTAGATATAGTTCATCGGGCAACAACTTGCACGTAATGCGCTCTGCGCAACCGGAAGCTCGCTCGAGATGTTTGGCAAAAATTTTATACAAACACCCTTAATTTTCTAACTCAGGGTGGCATAGAAAATCTATCATAATATTCTCATCTCTGCACTTTCAGTTTTAACCTTATTCACATCCATGCACTCTTTAAGACATTTTTCAAGCGAATGAAATTATCCAAATTAGCCTAGCCGTTTAGGAATTTAGTGACATAAACACGTAAAGAATAATTGCGTATTACATAAAGATACTAATGAAACTCCTGTTTCGCATTTTTGTGCACATCTCAAAAGTTATACTATTTAGATTATACCAGTCGTACATTTTTTTCGCTATTACAATTTCAATCAAACATACACAAATAAATTCATCAAAATCGGTCAAACTGTTTAGGATTTTAGTGACATACACACGTACAGAAGATAACTTTTTTTTTTCATTAAAATTGTTTTCTCAGAATTGAACATAATTCTTATAGTTAAACGCATTAAAATTGATGTTTTGATTTGAGATAAATTTTTACCTTAATCAATGTATAAGAATCACTTACCTGAAACAAAAAAAAATATAATTAGAAAATTCTGTATTTTATAGACACCTAAATATTTTAAATTTACAGTTATTATTTCACGAATCCCTCGTTTTATAAAAGTATGAATATACAAAAATGCAATTTCTCATAATAAATTTAAAAAATATACCAAAACATATTTCTCCAAAATCTTTCAATATTCGAAATTAAATGATTTCAGATGTGAGGCGCCGGCTTAGAATAGTACTTCTACTCTTTTCGTAAGAGCCGGGTACCTACTCAAAAATACAACAGGCAACAATAACATCTCACATATTTCAGCAATGAGGTTAACCACCAATTATGAATGAAAGTGCCTTTTCAGGTGAGACGAGGCTGGTGTGTGGGCATACATGCATGTGTTGCATTGTTATTAGGTACCTATATTTAATTTAGATTGAAAAATGATTGTAGTTTCTTACATCTATTATAAACAAAAATTATATAAACAAATTGAAAAAATAAATGACGTGGTATGATTTATATAAAAAAACAACAAACAAGAATATATTCCAATATCCATCAAAGGGATATCCCTTTTTTAAGGTTATTTACACCCGCACATCTGTCGCTGGTAACCCCTAATTGTGTGATATGCCGTGATGATATGTATGTATGAATGAATGAATGAAATGATTTTTTTTTATAGTAACATCTTGTACCTTTGATAATGAATATAATATGATAAGAGCCTTGAGTGGTTAAGGTGATTAAACATTAATTTATCTTATGATGTTTCAACCAATCTCTTATTATAAATTCATTACGTGGCTTATAACTATGCTCAACTTCATTATGATAAAGGTAAATAAATATGTTTAATGCTAAAATGAAATTGAAATTGAATACAAAATGTAAGTTAAGATTATTATTTCACTTAAGCCAAGAGATAGACAGTTGTTTTGAAAATAAGGGTAGAAAAAATATTCAAGTAGGTGATTTGAAAAGTCTCAAAAACGTATTCAGTAGAAGCACTCTTCAAGTTTAGGCCACGATCGAAATATTCAACCGCGGTGCTCAATTGACATACTCGATCAAAACTCATTTTGTAAATATGTAAACGTGTCCGTTATAATCGAAGATGTCGTTCGTAGCACAAATTATTGAAGTAACTAAATCATGAATATTACTCTTAGAAAAAAAACGAATGTTCACGGTCACGTTTTTGATGGTAAAAATAATACAAATAAAAAAAACCTTTGTTTTGGTATTTAGCTACTTCTTCTGCTTCTTATATTAGATCGTAGATCTGTTTTTTCGAGAAAGCTATTCCTATGAAGCTGAGGTCCAGCTATCCCTCCACCTCTTCTGTGGTCTCCCAGGGAGGCGATGCCCTGGTGGGATTTCGTTTGCCGCTATGGATGGGATTCGAGATGCGTCCATCCTGTTGACATGGTTCCTCCAGAATCTTCTCCTAGCTCTACTCCATCGTATGGTATTTAGCATGGTCATTTTATTTCATTAAAATTATGTGTCTTTAATTGCATAGGTAAAATCAAATATATTCATAATTCATACTTTCATTGTATAGAGTATACTTTTGAGTGGAATGAAAGGTTGGACTCCCAAAATCTCCAATGAAAGAATTCTAAATATGAAATAGAGAGAAAGAGTTGCTGAATACTCTCCAAAGATGCAAAGCAGCATATTTTGCCATATATCGTCGGCCTTCGTGGCTCAGTTGGTTAGATATCTGACTGCTGAGCCAAAGGTCCCGGGTTCGATTCCCGGTGGAGACACAGTTTATAATTGTTTTTTCAGTCTGGATCTGTGAGACGATTAATATCGTAAGTCTCCAGAATGTGGCAACTTGTTATTGGGTGCGTGTTAATTAATATTTGACATAGTACCTGTTAGTTGCCCGAGAAGCAATATTAAAAAAAATATATTTCGTGAGAACCACGTTATCGGTGTTTCCAGTCCAGTAGAGCAATATTTGCGTGATAATATTTTTTTTTCCGAACCGAGGACTTAAGCTGGTAGACTTACAGGAGCCACTTATGCCACGGTAGTTGGTCAACCTTCTTGGGATGAAATATAATCACATTCCGAGAGTAAAAGTATTTTGAAAACATAATTATTATTAATATTTTTATTTTATATTTAACACATGCCTAACTTATCTTAAAATGTAAATACTTGAGCCTGTAGGGGCATAAATATAGCCTGTTGCTATATTAAAAGATTTTTCAAATACTTAATTTTTTTTTATTAACTAGCTTTTATGTCCCGCCGTTGGCCAAGAATGTAAATTAGTGAAGGAATAAGCAATCGTTTATATAATATTGTCACAAAAAATATTTGCTAATTCGTAGTATGAAAAGTAGTTTGAAATTTAATTGAGTTTAAGCGATGTAAAATGTTCAAGTGATGGCCACAACCCATTTGTTTTTATATATAAGTAGGTACATACAATTTCTGCACGCATGGACTATGGTAAATGGTTTTAAATATGACTGATTATAAAGAGACAACGTTGTAAAGAGTTTGGATTTGGCCACAACCCCTATTTTTATATATTGTCATCGAACGCAAATGTGTTTTAAATATTTAATAATTTTGGATGATGGGAAATGGCTTAAAAATTAAATAAACAAAAGTACTGAAAAGATTCTAGTGTTGGTCACATCCCATTCGTTTTTATATTTTTCGTCAAGTGTGCATACCTATAGATTATTATATTTTTGCACAATAAAACTGATCTACATTACAGAAGAAGACTTAAATAGTTTTTAATTTGAATATAAACGTTGTGAAGAGTCCAGTAATGGCCACAACCCCGATTTTTTATTAGGTATATTGTCATCAAAATCAAATATGTAGTTATTAAAAATTAAGCAATATATGATGATATAATAAATGGTGTAAATTTCGATTGAAAAAAAGTATTGAGAAGATTCTAGTGATGGTCACATCCCATTCGTTTTATGTATTTTCGTCAAGTGTGCATGTTGTTTATAATATTTCTATACAATAAACTAAAAGACTTAAAACTAACCCAAAAGACTAAATGAAAAAAAGAATAAGTATAAGACTATAACATATAGTTTGTAATAAAAACTGACCCAATGGTCTACATAAAAGATGCAATAGAAGAATTACACAATAGTAAATGTATTATATAAAAAAACTGACCAAATGGTCTTCATAAAAGAAGAAGAAGATCAATTGAAATATAGGAAATATTTTATATAAAATTCACCCAACGTCTACATTAAATAAGAAAATGAAGAATTAGACTAAAGGAAATAGTTTGTATAAAAACTAACCAAAAGATCTACAAAAAATAAGAAAAAGAAGAATTAGACTATAGAAAGTAGTTAATATAAAAACTGACCCAAAGGTCTACATATTAGAAGAATAATTATACGTCAGGAAATAGATTGTATAAAAACTAACGCAAAGGTCAACATAAAAGAAGACGAAGAAGAATTAGACTAAAGGAAAAGTTTGCATGAAAACTCTCCCTTAGTCTACATAAAAGAGGAAAAATTAGACTATTGGAAGTTAGTTAATACAAAATTCAACAAATGTCTACATAAAATTAGAAAAAAAAGAAATACGTTAAAAGAAATAGTTGGTATCAAAACTGGCCCAGAGGTCTACATAAAATAAGAAGAAAAAGAATTAGATAATAGGAATAAGTTTGTATAAAAACTCACCCAAAGGGCTACATAAAAGAAGAGGAAGAAGATGAATTAGACTATAGGAAATAGTTTGTATAAAAACTCACCCAATGTCTACATAAATTAAGAAAAAGAAAAATTAGACTATAGGAAATAGTTTATTTATGAACGGTCCCAAATGACTTCACAAAAGAAAAGGAAGACGAATTAAACTCCAAGAAATAGTTTGTATAAAAAATCACCCAAAGGTCTACTTAAATAAAAGAAGAATTTCACTATATGAAATAGTTTGTAGATTAAATGACATGTGTATTGTAGTTAACCTTAGATAGTTTAATAATTTTCCTATACGAAATTAGTATATAGTTGGTTTTTAAGTAGTATTAGGTATGTAGGTACCTACCTACAATGATGTTCTAAATTAATTCGAATTCGATTTATAACAAATTTTATTTGAATATCAGAATGTGTCCGTTACCATAGTAACCATAGAACATGTAAAAAATATCAAATGGTTTGTAGACATTTTTTGAATAATATGTAGGTACCTACATTGGTTTGTTCGATGCCATAAAAATGAAAATTGTCCGAAATATCAAATATTATATACAAACTAGTTGCATGTAACACATGAGATCCAACTGTCGATAGCGATAGTATGTATAGTTGAAGAATAAAAATCAAACTATAAACCCATAAATCCAAATTATTGAAAATTTTAACACATGTTGGTATGTATGTCAAGATAGGACAGTATGGAGGTCAGTCCTCTTTTCCTTCCCGGAATATGAAAACAGCATGATGGTTCTGTATGTATGTTTGGATATTAAAATCCTATCAAACTATTAAGTCTTCTTACATATTGTGTATAGGCGACTGCCATATAAATTGTATGAAGCGATGTCGTCACTAAGTTCAATTTTTATAAAAATTGTTAAAAAAAATTTGAGATGTACAAATACAATGTTATGAAAATTAAATTATCTAGTTGGGGTGTTTCGGCTTTTTTCGATATTTTTAAAAAGTTTGGAAATATAGGCAGTTAAACTCATAAATTTATCATAAAAAAAATACTTTTCTTAATAAAAAATGTTTGAGAAACCCTGGAATTTTTTTGAAAAAACATATTTGAGATTTTGTATTTGTCTATGTTTGTACCAATTTTCAGCGTTCTACCTTTTATGGTTTCTGAGATATATGGAAAAATAAAATAAAAATTCAAAAGTTGATAACCCCTGACTGAAACAAAAATTCAAAATTTTGAGTAAAAAAGTTTTGTAGGCCTATAACTGTGTATATATTCTGAAATTTCGGGCTCTGTAAATTGAGCGGATCAAAAGTGATAAGGGGGGGACGGACACACACACACACACAGACACACGAAATGTTCTACTCCGAATTCTGAGTAAATCCGTCTATGGAACATATATGCTGCGAAGCCTCTAAGTTGGTGTTTTTTGACTTCAAAATTGGAAAAGCCGTGAAAAAAGTAGACCTCTCCATACAATTCTCGCGTATTCTGGCTTGAAACATTGTCGATATGTTAAGAGAACAAAGTTCTCCTGAACAAATCGACAGTTGGATTATGCAATTTTATTATGTCTATATCTTTACTAATAATTAACAGACTTTTACAATATACGTCTAAAAACTTGCTGTAATGTCTTGTGTTTCATTTTATTATTTCATAATTTCATTTATTTCAAAGGTTTATTATTTTCAAGAACATATTCATTCGGTAGGAAAATGAAATATTGTATGAAAAGATATTAAAATGGCGGCGTTTTTGTACAAAACGCTTACTTAAAAAATAAGTTAAACATTGTAATTATACAAAATATATTCACCATGTTTTTCACTTAAACGCTAAGTTATACTTGAAAGTAAATTTTTTTCGTGTAAATACGTACTTCTAACTTTTAAACTTACAGATATTTGCGTGCAAAATGTACACTTTTTTGACAGATACGACTTGGAAAATTTTGTATGAAAAAAATAATTATTGAAATATTTTTAAAATTCAGCATTTTTATCGCATTATTTTTAGCGTGACACTGCATCAGGTATACAGGTACACGTTCGCACATAAATTAGATTTTTAGATGCTCTTGGTTTTTCAGAAGGCGTGAGACAAACACACACACACACACACACACACACACACACACACACACACACACACACACACACATACACACACACACACATAAACTAACATTTTGATTGCTTTATTACTTTAGATTTATTGGATACTACAGCTATAACAGTTACATAATTATAAGTAGGTACATTTCAATATTTATGGCGCCAATAACTGCATCCATCATTTTTACAATTAGAGTAGGCACATACATGTACAGTTTTTTTTATATAAAAAATACAAAGACAAAAATAAAAGATAAAAAGAGGGAGGGAGTAGACGGGAAGTATGAGGAAGGGAAGAATTTAGACGTCAAATAAAGGTTTTAAGTCTGATATTGATCTCTATAATTAAAAGTAAATCTTTTTTTTTTATTAAAAATGAATTCATGTAGAATCAAAAAAGCGTTTTACTTTTAATAATGGACATCATAATATGACATCATTGCTGTACACAAATAAAAAAATTTAATAAACATATCAAATAAAATGTAAACTACTAAAGCAATTTGGTGAACTGGCTGGGTTCTCGACCCCCTGGTATCTGCAGCACATGAGGTGGGCTTAAAGATTAATAACGAAAAGACAAAGTTTATGATACAAAGTCGAAACGCACCTAATAGAACAAGAGGAAATGTGCAGCTAGCAGAGAATCACACATTCGAATCAGTCAATCAATTCACATACTTGGGATCTCATCTCACGGAATGCAATGAGGAAGCGGAGGAAGTAAAGAAAAGAATCTCAGCAGGTAACAGGACATATTTCTCCTTGGTGCCAGTGTTTAAGTCTCGAAACGTCCATAGGAAAACCAAAATTATCCTATACAAGACAATTATAAGGACTGTGGTTACATATGGGTGCGAGACGTTGACACTTACAATAAAATCTGCTGAAGCTTTGGACATATTTGAGAGGAAAGTTCTCCGCCGCATATGTGGACCAGTGAAGGATGGGGAAGAGTGGCGTATAAGGCAAAACGATGAACTGTCCAGAATATATGAAACACCCAGTATCTCAACATATATAAGACTATCGAGATTGAGATGGGCTGGACATGTTTAGAGAATGCCAAATATGCGAATTCCCAAGAGAATTATGACTGATCATCCAGGAGGAAAAAGGAAGATAGGAAGACCCAGGTTGCGATGGCAGGACGAGGTGAGGAGGGATGCAGTACAGCTCCTAAGCATTACAAACTGGAGGACGGCAGCTGAGGACAGACGGGGTTGGAGGCAGAAGTTGAAGGAGGCCAAGGCTCGACATGGGCTGTAGCGCCATCGAAGAAGAAGGCTGGTTTCTGCATAACACAAATACCCAAAATATCATTATTACAGAAACAGTTTTTGCTATAAAATCGCTAATATCTCGAAAATATTATATCAAAGTATTGTTCAGTGAGCAGTGTAGGATCTGTATCAGTGTATTGTTGAGAAAAGCAGTGTAGGATCTCACAGAGAAAGAGATAAATGGAAAGGCTTGGTTACTAACATAAATGTATATTACAATTTAAAGATTTAATTGTTCTCTCGTGTGGTGGAACGGCAAAGGACGGAATCGATGCGAATTTGATTATAATAATATGTCTTACCAGGACGCAGTTTTGAAGGAAACTGACGTGAGGGTGCGTGAAGGGTAGTGATAGCAACAATTTTAATTGTCATTTTCACAAATACAAAATTCTACAATTACTTTAATTTATTTTCGCGTTAACAGCAACGTTGATTCCGTAAGAATAACGGACTTTTTAATACAAGTTTATTTTTCAAACATTTTTTTTCATCCACTACCCCAACATTGTTTTCTTCCTATTGTTAGACCAAGTCAATCTAAAGTCACGTTGAAGACTAAAGAAAATGCCTGCGGGTATTTTTTATCAACAAGTTAACAAATCAATATAAAAGGTATAAGGTTGTTTATTTATGAATATTTAGTACGCAGACCGCCAGATCACATTGTACACCAAGCAATCTCTATGGACCTTGCAATCTCTAAGACCAAAAAACTCCTGGATCGTGCAAAGAAGAAACCAATAGAACTGCAGAGAAATGACCTAGGAATCGTTGGATTACATGAAAATTCTTCGAAACACAATTGTTCGAATGCGCAATTGTACGAATAACAATTTTTCGAAAATCAGTTATCAGAATGACAATTGTCCGAAAGCAAATTAAACATTTGTTGGAAAACCAATTAACCGAATTTAATATATTTTTGTGTCATTATGTTGCCTCCTTTGACATATTTGTTGCCAGTAACATATATTCGATGAAGACTATTATTTCTTGTATTATTGTTGGGTAGGTACGTATGTTTGCACATTTTTAATAATTGATGATTGACAGCGCGATGCGTCGCCATGTTGTTTATTCCATAGATTTTTATATTCTATGTAGATGTAGTAGGTACTCCGTGCAAAAAGTGAGTCATGGAATATCGCGCGTTTGACGTTTTGGTTGACAACATATTTCAGTTTTCCTTACATTTCAACACATCCTGAATAACTTTTCTCTAAATCTAAATAAACAAAGTGTTTTTTACGACAAATAAATCCCAAAACAATTAACATTAGTCGTTATTCTCTATGGAAAAACGATGTACTAAAACGTCAAAAATCCCCCGGAAAAATGCCTCACTTCGATTCATACAAAATTCTCATCTAGTATATTGTAATAAAAATCTATGGTTTATTCCTCTCACAATACTACCAACATGACGTCATAAAAATTCGAACAATTGTAATTTCTGATAATTGTTTGTTCGGAAAATTGTTTTTTGAAAAAATGTGATTCGAATAATTGTCATTCGTAAAATTGAGCATTCGAATAATTGTTTTTCGATTAATTTTCCTGTCACCGAATCGTTGTACAAGACAGAATGAACTATGATATAAGGAGGAGGTTACCAAAAAATAAATATCCCTGAGAATATAATAATAAAAATCCCTGAGTTAGGATATTTATTTTTTTTTATTCCCGGAAAATTACACATCTATGTATATTATAAATTTGAATGTTTGTATCTATGTATCTATGTATGTGTTGAATGCGCTCCTAAACCGCTCATCCGATTGCGATGAAACTTTGGTGAACTGTCGAGAGAATACCAGGGATGGTTTCTGGATCAAAAAATTTTAACTTCTTCTTCTTCTTCATCGAGTTTTAGGTCATTTTACCTATGAAGGTGGACTATCCTGGGAACCGTTCATCCGATTGCAATTAAACTTTGGTGAATTGTCAATCGTATGCCCGGGATGATTTCTGAATTTAAAATATTTTCTTCTTCTTCTTCTTCATCGGGAATCAGGTCATTTTACATATGAAGGTGGACTATCCTGGGAACCGTTCATCCGATTGCAATGAAACTTTGGTGAATTATCGAAGGTATGCCCGGGATGGTTTCTGGATTAAAAAAAATTCTTCTTCTTCTTCTTCATCGGGTATCAGGTCATTTTACCGATGAGGGTGGACTATCCTGGGAACCGTTCATTCAATTTCAATGAAACTTTGATGAATTGTCGAGCGTATGACCGGGACCTACTGAAAGGACGGGAGGTAATGAAGGGACGGGAGGTAATGAAGGGACGGGAGGTAATGAAGGGACGGGAGGTAATGAAGGGACGGGAGGTAATGAAGGGACGGGAGGTAATGAAGGGACGGGAGTAACTGAAGGGACGGGAGTAACTGAGGGACGGGAGTAACTGAAGGGACGGGAGTAACTGAAGGGACGGAAGTAACTGAAGGAACGGGAATACCTGAAGGGACGGGAGTAACTGAAGGGACGGGAGTAACCGAAGGGACGGGAGGTACTGAAGGGACGGGAGGTACTGAAGGGATGGGAGGTATTGAAGAGTTTGAAGCGACGGGTGGTTATGGAGGACAATTTTGAATTATACAGGCAATACGAAGTTTGCCGGGTGTTCACTAGTTAAACATCATAAATTTAAACATTTGCAGTCTTACTATATAATAAACGTGTTGTAAAAGTAACACGACCGTTTAACACCCGTGTAGGCAAATACGTAACGAATAAACGCTGTGTAACAGATCAGTTGGTCAACGAATGTGTATTTCTCATACAATTTTTACACATCGTTTGCACGCCTGTTCTAGGTAGTTTAGCGGTCTTCCAACTGTCGATTCGTTCATGAGAATTCAATTCTCTGAATGAATCGACATTATTAAGCCAAGATGCGTTTACGAAGGAAAATTTTGTATGGCGTAGTGGACTTTTTGAATGCCAATAACACCAACTAAAGGCCTCGCAGCATATATGTTCCCATACATGGATTTACTCAGAATTCGGAGTAGAACATTTTATGTGAGTTTTGTGTGTGTGTGTCTGTGTGTGTGTGTGTGGGTGTGTGTGGGTGTGTGTGTGTCCCCTTATAACTTTTAATCCGCTCAATTTACAGAGCCCAAATTTTCAGAATATATAAAAAGTTATAGGCCTACAAAACTTTTATACTCGGAATTGTAAATTTTTCTTTCAGTCAGGGGTTACCAACTTTTGAAATTTTGGTTTATTTTTCCATATATCTCAGAAACCATAAAAGCTAGAACGCTGAAAATTGGTATAAACATAGACAAATACAACATCTCAAATAATTTTTTTTTTAAGTTCCAGGGTTTCTCATACATTTTTTATTAAGAAAAATATTTTTTTTTATGATAAATTTATGAGTTTAACTGCCTATATTTCCAAATATTTTTAAAATATCGAAAAAAGCTGAAACACCCCAACTAGAAAATTTAATTTTCTATAAACAATATTATAATTGTGATAGCACATCTCAATTTTTTTTTTAACAATTTTTATAAAAATTGAATTTAGTGACGACATTGCTTCATACAATTTGTATGGTAGTAGCCTACACACACAATATCTAAATAGTTTGATACTAATCTCCAAACATGCATACATACCATCATGCTGTTTTCATATTCTGGGTAAGATCAAAGGACTGACCTCCATACTATCCTATCTTGACATACATACATACCTAGGTATATGTGTTGTATAGAAAACCAAATATCTTAAAATATTAAATAATTTGTATTTATGGATTTATAGTTTGGTACTTATTCTTCACCTATACGTACTATCGCTATCGACAGTTGGATCTCATGTGTTACATGCAACTAGTTTAAGACAAATTTCATTTATCACAAATCAAATTTGATTTTGATATTTTTTTTTTTAAAAAAAAAAAAATGAATATGTCCTTGTTAAACAAGTACATATACATCTTCCTACGTTCCCTAAAATAAGCAAATAAATGCTTGTGCTATAGGTGAACGAAATCGGTCGAGGCAGGATTCGAACTCGCGACCACTGGATTACTAGCCCAGTGCGCTAACTGCTCTGCCACCGACCCTTCTATGCGATATGCGTGTTTATATTGTTATATCTTGAAATAATATGACGAAACCTCTACAAATTATTATATTCTCGATAGTTGTGCATTTTATGAGCGAAAATTTGTCTGTTATTTTATAATATCTACAATGGTGTTCGCTTGGCTATTCGTATGATGAAATTATTCGTTATATTTTCCATATTCCAATTTCAAATGTGAAAAACATATGAAAATAATAACTACGACAAACGTCAAAATAATAATGGCGGATAGCGTCTGGCGGCTCTGCGCATGCGCAAGTGCGAAATTACAACGTTGTCGGATTATTTTTTGTTGTACTCTTGTTGTAGATACACAGTCGTTATATGTACATACAGCGTTTATTAGTAAGACAGTATCCAGATAAGGCGTTTTGCGCGCGAGCCCACTCGCGCGTAGACACTCGCGCGTTCCCGAGATACTAGAGCTACATACATCCCGTCCAGATGCTGCCGCGCGTTTCCTCACTCGCGCGTAAAACGCTTGCAATGAGCGCGACTCTCGACTCGCCCGTTTGACGCGCGAGCGCCGCGTGAGTGGAGATACTCGGGCGCCATTGCTGCGTCCAGTACTACGCGCGAATCTGTGGCGAGTGGACGTATTTGGTTTGAAATGGAGCGTGATAACTTTGATACGGAACTTTTTATTGAAGAAATTAAAAAAAGAGTAGCCATATGGAATCAATATTATATTCCAATAGACTAATAAAACGTAGAATTCTTTCTTTCAAAGAATGCCAGACAGAATTCTTTCATATACCGCACTTCCCATTTTTATAACTCCAACATTAGTGATGCAGACCTTTTTAACTCCCCTTTGATTATGGTAAAGAATAGATTATTAAGTACTCTAATATAATCCTAGATACTCATGCTGATAAGTTGGGTTCATCACATAAAAGTTCACACATATCCTCATACACTCCCACACACACCCACACATACACATACTCACACACACACACACTCCCCACTCACATGTCACATATCTGATTATTTACTGTTTTCTTTTTTTTCTCCTACACTACATAAATATATAAATGGTAATAATGTATACATGTAAGTGATGCTGGGCATGCTAATTTTTTTTTATATTTGTATCACCTGTATATTTTTGTCCAGTTATTGTTTGTATACTTTGTATAAAATAAAATAAAAAATAAAATAAAAGTAGGAACTGGGAAGAATTAGTCGATTTTTTTGTGAAGCTGGTGATTCCGAAATAAAGAAAAAAAAATTGGTATGTAAGTAAAGAATAGTTTATTTAATAATATTATTTATTAGACTATGTATATACATATTGTAGTGAATACATTTCCAATTATTTTGTAGTAAATAATTTAAAATACCACCACAATAGGTAAGAAATAAATCAACTAAATCATTTTATCATGCCAAGGGAGTTTATAACTGGCAGTCTAATTCTTCCCAGCGTAGAACGCGCGTAAATCGCGGTATCTGGACGCAATAGAAATTGAAGCGCGCGAGTGGGCTCGCGCGCAAAACGCCTTATCTGGACAGGCTCTAAGATTTTCAAATAATTGCTGCACGTGCTTTACACGGTATGTAACTAAAACACTGATCAACGGGTGTGCAGTAGATTTTTATTAGTAAGACTGTATGTATTACATTGTAAACAGTTTAATAAATTTTTATGAAATATATAACTCCACTAGACCTAGATCTGTTCTGAGGTGATACTATTTTTACTATTTTTACAATTTTTAAGCGTATTTTTTACATCAATTTTTCAACGGGTATCATGTAGAGAGAGTGCACACTGTGAGTTTCGTCGTGATGTGTTTGTATGTATGGCGTACGGAATACGGATAATCCTTTTTGTGTCCTCTCTACAGCCCAATCTATGTAAAATAATCTATGGTATGCCATATCAATGTGAAATAAATTTCATTTTTATTTATTTATTTATTTATTTTATTTCAAATCCTTACATATTTAGGTACATAGCATATAAATATAACTTAAATATTTTAAAATATACATATGTAAGGATCCCACTAAGGCTAAGCCTGTATGTGGGAATTATATTCGAATAGGATACAGTAAAATCTATATAATATATAGGTATGTATATATGCATATTTTTTTTTATTATATACGCAGTTGCGTCAGCCACCAAGACTCAGATTCACTGTGGTATTCGATAGGGGTAAAAAATGAGAATTGTGTTTTCGAAACTTGAAAAATCATGAGCCATTTCCAAAAGATCCACAACATTTAACATATGTCGCTACAATAAGTATAGGTAAGTACGTAATATTTGTATGAAAAATGAATTTATTTTATTTCTTAAAAAGGGTAGGTACATCGACAGACATCCAGCTTACAATTTTCATAAAAAGAAAATATTATTGGTTATTATTATGAGTGCTGGACGTCCAATTATGGATGCACACAAATGTATTTTTAACAAAAATAGTTTCCGGATTGGTTAGTAAAATTGAATGATCAACTTCATATTGATATTGTATGTGTCTCTATAGACAAGTGTATATTTTTCTCTCCACTTCTATCTTCTTCAAGGGGTAGGCAGTGAGAACCGAACACCGCATTCTTCTATCTTGAGACATACATCACCTCATCAACATTGATACACTGTCTCATACATGCTCATCTTGCTAGTAATGCAATTTTACTTAAAATTTCTCATCAGGCATCATGTACAAAATACATACTATGAGTTTCGTGGCAATGTTTTTGTGTCTATTGTGTATTGTGAAAACTTTTGTCCTCTGAGAATCTAATATTTGTTTAAGAATCTAATAGAAATGTACATACATACATACATACCATTACGCCATGTCCCTCGCGGGGTAGGCAGAGAGAACAGAACGCCACACTATTCTATCTTGACATACATTCACCGCCTCGTCAACATTCATGCTACGTCTCATGCATGTTCTTCTATTGTTCAGACTTCTAACATTTCCTTCTTTCAGAATATCGTTCACATGGTCGTGCCATCCTTTTCTTGGGCGCCCCCGACCTCTTTTTCCATTCCTGTCAGCCTTATATATTTTTTTCGTCAAGCGTTCTTCATTCATTCTTTCCACGTGACCAAACAATCTAAGTGTGTTAACTTTCATTCTAGTTTCTACATCTTTCTTCATCTTACATTCTTTCCTAGTGACCTCATTTCTAACTCTATCATACATCGTTCTATTACAAATTCTTCTTAACGATCTGAATAGAAATGTACTTCATAAAAATGCATTTAGAAATTGTCAACATTTCAAGAAGAAAAAATGAACGCTTACTATGATGTGGAGAGTTTAGTGTTGGCCAAAACCCACTCGTTTTACTATTTTTTGTTATGATGTATGTCATGACGTATGAAGTTAATGTAATAATATGCAAAGGATGGTGAATATCAAGTTGTCTCATGTATATCGTCTAAAACATTTTCGTTTTGTTATTTAATATGATGTAGGTCAAGTCTTTTTCTGATTCATGTCTTCCTCTATCAATGAGCCACTTGGTCATCAGTTTTGCCAAGTTTTTCCCACTTGGGGAGATTGAGTTGGCAAAGTTCGGGATTATTTTGTTTTATATTCTTGGGCTTAAGAAATGAATATATCTTTGGGCAAACGTCGCCTGTGTAGTAGTTGGCTGTAGAAGTGTCCTATTTCGAGTACCCATTGAAAGTATAAATAAATATAGCCAGGAAGAAGATCTGGATTGTGTGTTGGTAAATCCCTATCATACAACGTTACACAAACGCATAATTCGATCTAGTTGTCCGATTTATCAAAGGACATACAACAACAACAACAACAATTGAACGTACAACACTATCCATCCCTATCCATAACACAGAATTTCTCAGTTCGTCGTTCGAAGTACATTCAGCAAGATTATGGAATAGCCTTATTCCGGATATTGCGTAGTCTATCTCACTTTGTATTAAAAAAACTAAAGAAGGAAAATTTATCCCTTAACACCTGATCCTGATTTCCTCTTTTTGTCATTTCCAACACCCTTAATTTTGCTTCGATGTGTTATTTTTATCTTTATCTTGGTGTAATGTATATTTTTTTTTGATATTTTTTTAACATCGCAATAGAGACGAAGTTGGAATATTCGAGAAGAACCAGGAACTCTAGGCACCTACAGGGCTTACGGCCTGTCATCGGCTGGTTTACGTGATCACTTTATGTGCTTGCGCAACGTTCACTCATTATGCCTTCTTATTGAGCTCCCTTATCGATGCAATTTTTGAAAGTTCTATATACTTTAATAATGAGAAACAGATCGTTTGAAAAAAGGACATTTTTACTATTGCCATCTATAAAGTAAACTTTTTAATATAATTAATATATTTTGTCAAACTAAATAATCTGGTTGGTTGTAAGAAACTGCTTAATGGTAATAAGCCCGCCAGTTTGTATTATATTTGTTTATATAAAGTACAAAAATATAAATACATAAATAAACAAATGCTTACGACTGGTTTTCGATTAGAATATCAAAAAATATACCCATATTCATATACGGTCCCAAAGCTCTTTTAAATTATATTATTGGTACCGTTTACCAACAAAACATCAAAAATGAAATTTTCAAATCGAAAATAATAAACATAATTAGTTGACTGAAAATCCGCCATTACAATGCAGAACAATAAAACACGTAATTTATTCTATTTTGAATTGTATTGTATCTTTGAACCACCAACACAACTGATCAATTAATATGGCTTTATTAATAATACTGTTGTATTCCGATATTATTACAGAAATCTGTATAATTATTTGCTATTGTCACAATTTTTCTGTTAAAAAGTTATTTAGTTCCAATAAAAATATTGTTTTTTATTTATTGTTTTTCATTGAACTGACCTCGACTGAGACGGGATAAGGGCAAAGAAGAATAAAGATTTAATGTTTTTCATTGCTTCTCTACTGTCAAAATATTAATTTAAAATGCATCCAATAAGAATTAAAAATTAAGATGATTATTGTCTCATAGATCCAGACTAAGAACACAATGAAAAATTGTGTCATCACCGGGAATCAAACACGATCTCTTTGGCTCAATATTCAGATATAATATAACTATTCCAAAATCAATGAAAATGACTATTGATTATAATATATTAAAAGAATGGCAGAGTCCCTTGTAATTTATTAATACTCTGCCAGTCATGTTTTAATTTCAATAAAGTATATCTATATCATAGAGTCAATCAATACTTCATTTGAATAATTACTGATTAAGATAGATATAGGCTTGTATTTAAATAAATTAATCTTAAGTTACGGTCTGAAATTTGTCACATGAACAATGTGAAGTTAGGAACGTTAAGATTATCTTGAAATGGTTGAATTTAGATTACCAACAAACTATTTTCATCCATTGTATAAAAAGGGCCGCATTAGGGTATAAACAAATAATAATCTATCGTATTAATAACTGATTCCGAATAAATGTATAACGTGGTAAAGAATTATTTGCCCATTTTAAACTGAGTTAAAATTTAAATGAGCATTAGTCATTAAAAAAATATGTGTTTACGGGGGTAGGTCTGGTCAACCAGCGGAATCAAAACCATCCATGTTTACCCATATGATCATATATAGTCCTATAATTTATAAAGATATTATAGAACTCCATAAGATAATTATATCCATTATATGTGTAAACATGGATGGTTTTGATTCCGCCGGTTGACCAGACTTACCCCCCAGAACTCGCACTTAAAACTTAATCAATTTTAAAATATACTAGTGATATTATTTTGAAATTTTAATATTATTATACTTCCTGAGTTTTATTCAGTCTTAATAGCAAAATATACAAAAAATAATAGTTTGACATTTCATCACAATTTTATTATTATGGATTTTCTGCAATTTCCACGGCATGATGTCTGATGACAATTTGATGTACTCCAAAAAATGTATCAGACACCTGTCCGGAAGTGAGAAGAAGTAGAGACAGACCTAGATTGAGATGGCTGGAGGAGATCAAGGAAATGGACCTGATAAATTGCAGAAAACTGGCTGTCAATAGGGAGGGATAGTGATGATAGCTTACTTAAATTAGTTTTCTTGTGGCCCCTGTACAGGCATCCTCTTGTACCCATATGGGCAGCTTCTTAGATTTACAGCCATGCCTCCAGTTTTCTACGCCTCCGGTCACGCCTCGAGAATATCCCGAAGGGTGCATTTAAATATCCTGAGCTAGCGGTCCTGCTCAGGGTGCTGTACTGTCTGCTCAGCCCCACATTCACAATCTGGGTTCTCCCTCTTCCCCCACATCCAAAGCGAGTAGTCACAACAGCCTCGCTCCGTTATCGTTTAGCTGCACCCATGTTTTAGGTGGTAGTTCAAACCCAGGCACCTACTCGGGTTGTTGACTCTGCATGTTTTATTATGATGACATTGCAAATTGAAGAGTTTAATGATTTCCTTGTGGATTCTATCATCATACATCAGATCCTGACCTAATTTGAATGACAATGTGGTGAAAAATTCTACTTACATAAAAATTTCATGTCGATTTCCTTTTCCTTTCGTACATAGGTTGAAAATTATAAATTAATTGTATCAACGTCTTTCTTCACCATCAAAACGAATGTATTTTGGCCGAATGGAATCTCTCTACAACTAATAAAGTTGATTTCACCGTACATATTATAATAAGAACATTATTTGATACCATTTAACTGCCCACCACTTCACACCAGGAATCCACTACCATTTGAGTTACCAATATGTAAAACAAATTATTTACAGAATTCATTTATTCATCTATTAATTGTTACAAAACTTGTAACAATTTCAATGTGTTCTATAAGAATATAGACCTATGTAATATGTCTATTATCAGATTCAAATCATCAGTAATAAAGTCCCTAAATGCCTCTGTGTTTAGTATTTTTGCAAGCTCTCCTCTTTCTCTCTCCGTCCATTTCCTAATATCCTTTCCATTCCTTTCCCTATAAAACTGATATTACAATTTACACAATATTGATTATTTCTGTAAACTTAATTGGTCCTCTAATAGGGTGTCATACTATTCATGTATAACTTGTTATTTTATAAAGACTGTATTTTTCCAAAATAAAATGAAAATAAGTGGTCCAAAAAATGATTTTCGGTGAAATGTCTTTTCAAAACAAACCAGGATTTTACTTTATTGAAACGTTGATAATTGATTATTATAATGCGAACTATGTGGGTTTGCCTAAGTATCAGCTTGATAGATTACTAATAGTTTTCAACGCAGCTGCGATGTTGATATATGGAGCTGGCAAAAGTTGTCACATAACACCTCATCTTAACGAACTACATTGGTTGAAATGTCCAGAACGAATAGACTACAAGGTATGCCTGATGATGTTAGTTTCAGGCTCTGAACTACTCGGCTCCACACTACATTCAAGAAATGAGTCAAAAGAATGTTCCATCATGAAGAAAGCTTAAATAGAGACCATCTGGATCACAGAGTACCTACCGACTCTGTAAAATAATTAGACAGAGTCAATAAGGAGGCTTATATGTACATTCTAATTATCATTATTATTATAATCTGTGAACGCATATGAATGTAGTTTAGGTATGTTAATATATATATATATATATATATATATATATATATATATATATATATATATATATATATATATATATATATATATATATATATATATATATATATATATATATATATATATATATATATATATATATATATATATATATATATATATATATATATATATATATATATATATATATATATATATATATATATATATATATATATATATATATATATATATATATATATATATATATATATATATATATATATATATATATATATATATATATATATATATATATATATATATATATATATATATATATATATATATATATATATATATATATATATATATATATATATATATATATATATATATGTTATAATATTTTTATCTCGGTTTTCCCGTGTCAGTAGGTCTTGACTAAGACCATTTGTCTTCCGACGTTTCGCCTGAATATCACCAGGCATTTTCAAGGACTTAACGAAAAGCACGCGCGCGACACACGTCTACTCACACTGAAAGCTCACCGTCAAGTGACTCGTAGCGTACAAGATGGCCGCTTATGTCAAATATTGTTAGCGCGACGTGATTGGCTCCTTGTGACACGCCCACCTGCTGTCGTGTTCGTTGGTAATAATATTTTATCATTATTTTTGTGTTGTGATTTATTGTTAATTTTAGTTGTGACATTAATATTATTATTGTTGTGTTTTGGGGTTATTTTCGCTATGATATTATTAATATTATTATTGTATTGTTTGTCATATAAAATGTTCTTCCAGGTACTAGGCAAACGAACTCCGTCGTCCCGATTGTTCATTATATCCCTTCTCTTATATATTTCTATAGCTTCCCTGTAAATTCTGAGAGGTTCACTGTTTAAACTTGCTATTATTTTTGAATGGTCAAAATCTATTGTATGTCCTTCTGTGAGCGAGTGTTGTACAAGTGAGGATGTAAGTTTTTTGTTTCTTTTTGTTTCTCATGTCGACTCTGTGCTCCGCTATTCGTGCTTCAACTTTTCGATTGGTTCTTCCTACATAAGTCTTATTGCACGATCCGCACGGTATTTCATATACTCCATGAGCTTCAAGTGGAATGATGTCTTTCGGGTTTCTTAGAAAGGTTGATATTTTATTTGTTGTGCTGAAAACGGTACGTATGTTATTTTTGTTTAATAGACGGCTGATTTTATCGGTGACGCCTTTGATATATGGTAGTCGGGCTGTTGATAATGGTGTTTCATTGGATTTTTCTTTCACTGTTTTTGGACTCTTTAATGCTTTGTTTATTATATAGTCTGAGAAACCATTACAACGTAGAGCATTTTTCGTGTATTCTAATTCTTGTTTTTTATGCTCGTGGTCTGCAATTCTTTTTGATCTTGTTATTAGTGTTTTTGCGACTGAGCATATTTGTGCGGGGTGATGATTGGACGTTGCGTGTAGGTATCTATCGGTGTGTGTGGGCTTTCTATATACTGTGTGCCCCAGTTTACCGTTTGCTTTTTTTAACACTAAAACGTCTAAGAAAGGTATTTGTCTGTTATTTTCCTTCTCCATTGTAAACTTTATATCTTTATGAATGCTGTTAATAGTGTTCAAAAAATTATTTAATTCTTCTTCTCCGTGAGACCATACTACGAATGTGTCATCCACATATCTTAGCCATTTCTTTGGTTTGAGTATTACTTTCTTTAAGACTTCTTCTTCAAACCTCGTCATAAATAAGTTGACGTCATAAGAAAGACATCATTCCACTTGAAGCTCATGGAGTATATGAAATACCGTGCGGATCGTGCAATAAGACTTATGTAGGAAGAACCAATCGAAAAGTTGAAGCACGAATAGCGGAGCACAGAGTCGACATGATAAAGAGTCCAAAAACAGTGAAAGAAAAATCCAATGAAACACCATTATCAACAGCCCGACTACCATATATCAAAGGCGTCACCGATAAAATCAGCCGTCTATTAAACAAAAATAACATACGTACCGTTTTCAGCACAACAAATAAAATATCAACCTTTCTAAGAAACCCGAAAGACATCATTCCACTTGAAGCTCATGGAGTATATGAAATACCGTGCGGATCGTGCAATAAGACTTATGTAGGAAGAACCAATCGAAAAGTTGAAGCACGAATAGCGGAGCACAGAGTCGACATGAGAAACAAAAAACTTACATCCTCACTTGTACAACACTCGCTCACAGAAGGACATACAATAGATTTTGACCATTCAAAAATAATAGCAAGTTTAAACAGTGAACCTCTCAGAATTTACAGGGAAGCTATAGAAATATATAAGAGAAGGGATATAATGAACAATCGGGACGACGGAGTTCGTTTGCCTAGTACCTGGAAGAACATTTTATATGACAAACAATACAATAATAATATTAATAATATCATAGCGAAAATAACCCCAAAACACAACAATAATAATATTAATGTCACAACTAAAATTAACAATAAATCACAACACAAAAATAATGATAAAATATTATTACCAACGAACACGACAGCAGGTGGGCGTGTCACAAGGAGCCAATCACGTCGCGCTAACAATATTTGACATAAGCGGCCATCTTGTACGCTACGAGTCACTTGACGGTGAGCTTTCAGTGTGAGTAGACGTGTGTCGCGCGCGTGCTTTTCGTTAAGTCCTTGAAAATGCCTGGTGATATTCAGGCGAAACGTCGGAAGACAAATGGTCTTAGTCAAGACCTACTGACACGGGAAAACCGAGATAAAAATATTATAACATATTTCACCCGTGAAAACATCAAATATAACATATATATATATATATATATATATATATATATATATATATATATATATATATATATATATATATATATATATATATATATATATATATATATATATATATATATATATATATATATATATATATATATATATATATATATATATATATATATATATATATATATATATATATATATATATATATATATATATATATATATATATATATATATATATATATATATATATATATATATATATATATATATATATATATATATATATATATATATATATATATATATATATATATATATATATATATATATAATTGAATTTAATAAACATATTTTCTGCATACAAGCAGTTGACTATCAGAATTGTTACAAAAAAAACATAAAAGAGCCATAAATTTAGAATTCAAATAAAAAAACTTGTTTGAAACTTTCCCGAACGTGAGAGCTTTGAAATTTATGACAGAAAATGAAAGTCTGACTTTCAAAAACTATTAGTTTGAGTACCTACACTTGTGAATTAAATCGATTTCTGTCGTTTTTCATATTTTGTGAATGTTAGTGGTCGTGCAGAAATCGAAATTCGACCTGGGGGGCAAGTCTGGTTCGACTGGCGAAATCAAAACCCCATTGATTACCCATATCATTGATATAATTATCGTATGGAGTTCTATGACATCTAAAGATATTATAGAACTCCATATAATAATTATATCCATGATATGGGTAATCACGAGGGTTTTGATTTCGCCGATCGAACCAGACTTGCCCATCTGATCTATGAAAAAAATAGCATTTATATTTTTTTACAGTAGATTCTGTATTTGAATTTAATAAAACCGCGTTTGACATTACGTATTTAACATAAGAAGTATGAAATTCAACAATCCATGGTGTGACGAGATATATTTTTTTTATAATTTAATGTATTTTTAACACATAAGGGACAGAATTCATTAATGGACAGAATCCAGAATGTCATGATAAGAGAAAGAACCAAAGGGTCGCTGGTCTTAAATGGAGCTGGAGTGGGAGTTAAACCTTTTTTCTTGGTTGAATAAGACCCCTTCAAGTTCGCTTTATTTACTTTCTTCGTCAGACGTCCTTAATTCCAATGTGGCCAAACCATCTCAATGTGTTCACTGTCATTCTCTTCTTAGTCTGTTTAATTATCTTATATTGGTTATGTTGACAGTTCGATTCTGTCAATGATGATGACCTTTGTGGCATGAACAGGTATCGCATGTTAGTAAATCTATTTTCTTTGTCCTACATTCACTTAATAAACTTAAAAATTTCCTTCCATTCCGTTGTAAAATAACTCTTGCTCAATCACTTCTTCTTCCATTGCTTGATTATGCCGATGTATGCTATTTGGATGCAAATGAAGTGCATCTCAATAAACTTGAACGTCTTCAGAATATATGTATCAGATTCATCTTTGGGTTGAAAAAATTTGATCGCATATCATCTTACCGTAATTTTCTTTGTTGGCCCAGGATACGCCAGCGGCGCAATATACACATTTTGTCACTATTGTACAATATTCTCTCGAACCCAAACCTGCCACAGTACCTCAAAAGCAAATTCACTTATTTATCCAATCATGGACTTCCACTCCGATCTGCTGAACGTACAACACTATCCATACCTATCCATAATACAGAATTTCTCAGCTCTTCGTTCGAAGTACAATCAGCAAGATTATGGAATAGCCTTAGTCCGGATATTGCGTCGTCTAACTCACTTAGTATTTTCAAGAAAAAACTAAAGAAGGAATATTTATCCTTGAACACCTGATCCCGATTTCCTCTCCTGTCCTTACCATATCCCTTTTCTTGCTATGAATTATATTTTTTTTTTGTTGTTTTAATAGTTTTTAAGTATTATGCGTATTTTCTTTGATTTCTTTTACTCTTTTTTATTTGCTGTTGTACATATACAATGTTGTCATACTTTGTAATCTGGTTGGTTGGAAGAAATTGCCTAATGGCAATAAGCCCGCCAGTGTACAATTATATTTGTTTATATTATGTACAAGAAGATGTATAAATAAATAAATAAATATTATTGTTACGATTTTCCTCTGCGTATATAACATTAAGTAACTTATATTTTAAACAATCAAACAGCGAGAATTGTCGACTGGTGACAGCTATAGACGTAAAGTTGTAGAAAATCTAAGACAAAGGATAAAGATAGATAGATAGTTACAGAAAATCAATAGATTTCAAGGAAATTTGTCTCGAAAACAAAACAATTTCTATGAGACTCGCCTTTCAATAGACTTTCATTATGAAGAACAGTGAAATCTAATAATATAAGATCAATAACCGCTTATTATAGGAAACCTTGACGGTATTAAATTCTCTTTTTTCCTTTTAGTTGAATATTATGTTTTGAATCATTGTAAACTTAAAATGTTGCTCTTACCTACATACCAACCTGTGATCATATTTTATGATTTTTTGCAAACTTATTGTATTATTTTATATTATAATAGCCCTTAATACTTGATGTTACTATTGTATTGTACTAAGTCTTAACGTTTGTCTAAATTTAACCTTAATAAATAAATAAATATTATTATGACATTTTATACTCAAAAGGTGCGAAATTTGAAAGGTAAAATGTTTAATTTATTAAGTGTTTCTTAAATACATACATACATACCATCACGCCATGTCTCTTACGGGGTAAGCAGAGAGAACCAACCGAGCGCCATACTTATCTATTTTTGTATAATTTCTGGCTTCCTTTACGTCGTCTCATACATGCTCGTAGATTGTTCAAACTTTTAATGTTTCCTTCTTTCAAAATATTCACATGGTCATGCCATCCCTTTCTGGGGCGACCTCTGCTATTCACTCAATCTCTTGCACCCATATATATTTTTTTGGTCAGTCGTTCATCGTTCATTCTTTCAATATGTCCAAACCACCTCAAGGCATTCACTTTCATTTTACATATATTATTATAATATCCTTCTTTATCATGAAAGAAGGATAAAGAGGGATATTAATGTTCTGTAATAATCCCTACAAGGTGTCACTTTAACAAGCCTCATAAGGAAAAGCTGAAAAGCTGATAGGGCAACTTATCAGATCATTATTTAGGGAAAATATTTTGCTGTACGGCTCCGCCTTAAAATAGTGCTTCCACTCTTTATCTATTATTTTCATCATTTTCAAGTATCCCGTAAGAGGTGGGTACTCGAAAATACAACAGGCAACAATAACATCTCACATAGTTCAGAAATGAGGTTCACCAGCACCCATTCTAAATGTAGTGCCTTTTAAGGTGATACGCGGCAGGTGTGTGGGGATGCACGCATGATTCGTTGTTCCTTTAATCAGTTATAGCGTACCCGCACATCTGTCGCAGGTTAATACGCATTGTGGGATATGCCGTGACGGTATGAATGAATGAATGAATCGAATTCAAATAAGTAAAAAAACCAAATTTCACACATCTGCCGCTGGTTAATCCACATTGTGGGTTATTCGTGACGGTATGAATGAATGGACGAATGAAGTAAATTCAAATAAGTAAAAAATTGGGATTTCGGTCGAAATGAGGTGTCCATTAGTTCTGTTGGCGGATAGCGGGACAGACGGGACAAAAAACGGAGCGTCGTTATTCAAGACCGGGACCGCGTTGTCGAACATATTTCCGCTCAGATTTATTCGGAAAACGCTAAGTGTTGCCATCAATCTCCCTGCTAGGGCGGGAAGAGTGAGTGACAGGCAACACCATGTGGTGACGTCACAGCATCCCTCCCCCTCCACCCCCCAAACATCCTTCAGATCATGGAGTATGGAAAAATAATGGCTTCGGTTGTAGGGTGATTTGGCCTACCGAATATTTCACACATGGCACACAGCGGGGGAAATTCCAAAGCCATTGGACAAAATATATTTACGTGACGATGACTTCTGGGGGGCAATTCTGGTCAAAATGCGGAATCAAAACCACACATATTTACCCAGTTCATGGATATAATTAGCATATGGAGTTCTACAATATCTTAAGATATTATAGACCTCCATAAGATAATAATTATATCCTCGATATGGGTAACTGACCAGACTTGCCCCCCTGGTTTCGGTTTCCAATCCAAGTTATTTTATTTCATCATCAGTAGCTCTACAGCCCTAAATGGAACTTAGTTTACCCGAGGAATCGCCTCGATTATACCCAGTCCATGGCCTTCATTCTCTTATTCTGCACTTATATTATTTATTATATACTTATTGTTTAATACTCTTAGCATATTGAACTTTATGGTCCAGGTTTCAACTCCATATACCTCATGTATTTATTTATTTATTAAAGAAACAAAGAGTTTTGTAAATATATTGTAATGGTCCAAAAAAATCAAATAAACCAGCGAAGTTTCCACAGATGGTTAACAATAAGATACTTAATAAAAAAAAACATTTGTTATAAGAAAAGGAACAAGAGTGCCATGTGTTTCACAAGAGTGAAATAAAACACAAAATAAAAATATTAATAAAAAAAACAGTTCATTCATACCCACATATGTTTAAGTTCCCACAACATAATAAAATTTATTTTAAAAGCTGCAAAATCGTTATTTAGAAAATCGATTGGATATTTATCAATAGAATTATACAATATTCAAATACGTCTGACAAAAAAGTTTTGCACATAATTAGTCTTACACATAGGAATTGTAAATAATTCATTCAATCTATGTAGTACTGCGTAAAGGACAACGAAAGGTAATTTTCTCCAACAGATATGTAGAATCCACTATAAAAAAACTGACAAGTCTGTATTAATTTTCCCAAAAACGATATGTTAAATATTTGAAAAAATTATCTTGAACTTTGTCAATGCGATCAATATATGTAGCACTTCACCAGGCGCTGCCATATTTTAAGTTTTTTTTTCAGCTCGCGCGATCTTTTTTAGAATGAAGACACTGTTTTGCGACGATAGCTTAAACCTTGTTCGGGTGTTTAAGATCCACCTTATCCATATTCTATCCTTGGCTTATTATCACCACGCTGAGAACAGACGTCGCCCACCGCAGCCCAGAGAAGAAAGTACCTACCTACAATTCGGAATCTTCATTTCAATTATTCGGAACATATTCAAAAAAAGGAACATTAATTTGTTTTTAGTAAGTTGCAATTTTTCACTAGTGTCAGACACGTTGTTAATTCGCCATTCATATTTTTAAGAAAACTTTTACATTTTCCACTAAGTGTTGTGTACCATTTAAGAGGAATTTCAGAAGCTCTGTTCGAGAAAAGCGGAAGGCAACATCCGGTGCATCGCCGAGAACCTGGGTAAGTCGATCCAAGTTCCTGGTGATAAATTTCTCTTGTCCTATCCCAATCCGACCAAATCCTTCAAATGTACAGTCCACTTAAGCGAGTCGGGCAGCATCGTCCAGAGCCAATATTACTAATTTTCATTTCTCCAGGGCAATAACAAACCTTAATAATAATTTTTGTCCAGATGATTTCAATAAAATGCCCAGTGTGTTGCGTGGGACACTACGTGTGCTTACGTCAAAGGGATCATTTTACGTCAGACACAAAGTGTTTGCTTACTGACCGGAATCATAATGAAGACTCATGTAAGTACATTTATTTTTACATAACGCTCACGTTACATACATCCTACATACATACAACATTCTTGTATGTTACTAACTAGCGATATCAAATAAAATTTCGTATTTTTAATACCTGATTATCTTCGTTAACAGAATTTCGATAACTCAAACACTAGTTATTGATGAACTGTTTACATCGAAATTAGGCTATATATTCAATATTACGTTATTATCAGTATGTGGAGCAGGTGTTCTTGTTGATTGCACCATGAGTCGGTAATATAATATATTATGATCCAGACTGGGATGTATTCTGGTATAATTTGTTCAAAACATTTAACACAATAATTCACTCTGCACTCTCAAACCAGTGACAATAAGGGGGGCAGGTCTGGTCCAATCGGCTAAATCAAAACCCTCGTAATAATATCTTTCGATGTAGGTATTTTTTAATCAAACAAAAATGATTGTTTCTACACATATATTTACCTTATAATAGGACGACCGTTTCGGCTGACTAGGCCCTTACCAACTGGTCTTATCAGGTGGTAGACCAGTTGATAAAGGCTTAGTCAGCCAAAATATATATGTAGAAACATAATAATTTTCGTTTAATTAAAAAATACCTAGAATAATGGAGTTCTACATATTAAACACCGTCAGTATTGACAAATTAAAAAATCTTTATTAAATGTCATAGAACTCCATATGATAATTGTATCCATGATATGGCTAATCACGAGGGTTTTGTTTTCGCCGGTTGGACCAGACTTGCCCCCCACTGAAGTAACGTGGCACCTGGGAGTGATTGCTTCTCGTCCTGTTCAAATGTTCAGATTTTAACATTTTTTCAATATAATTTGCACTTGCAAACTGACTAGTTTACTATAAATCAAATGAGTTTTCTTTATAACCATCATTAAATGTTATAAATATATAATTAAATAAAATTGCTTGTTCTTCTAGACATCTTTATCTCTTGTTAGTTAATGACGCAATCAAATCATCAGTTTTTATTATGCTGACAAGATCTTCCTTAACGATGAAGTTGTATACTGTCTGTAATAAAATGAATATAACAATCAAGAAAATCCTTTTCCTAACGTCTCACTATTTTCTAGTCGTTTGAAAACTAAGCCAACTTGAGAATACTGCATTCAGATGGATTATTCAGTTTTAGTGCATTGATACTTATGTTTCTTTTATATTCAAGTATTTATTAAGGATGATATCAAGTATTAATTTATTAAGAAATTAGTCCATGGTATTTAGCGGATTGGGTTGAACTGCTGAATGCCTGTCTTTCTTAAATTATTGAAAAGTTTGTTTTGTAGCTTCTGGTATGTTTATGTAATGGTATGTTTATATGTTATGTACGTGAGTGATTAAAATGGTTTTAAATTACATGGCAGTTCATTAAAACTAAATCCTTTTCGGCTAGAGGCTTTACAAAGTTGGTTGGATTTTGTTGAAAACTTCATAGGAATTTATTATTGTAATTTGAAAACAGTCAGTTTGGAACGATAAAACTTTTAAAATTCAAATCGATGGTTTCATAATGTGGTTTTAATAATTTCAAATAATAGATTTATTTGAAACTTAGCCCAAAAGTCGATTATAATTATTATATTCAATTATATACATCAGAACTTGCAGGTTTTTATGCATATTTTACTTATTTATTATTAAAATAATAGACTATTGATTCATGCCGTGAAGCACCGGCTAAGAATAGTGCTTCCACTCTTTTCTATTATCGTTATTTTCGGGTGACGCGTAAGAGACGGGTGGTCGAAAATACAAAAGGCAAAATAACATCTACCATAGTTCTGCAATGAAGTTCACGCAATGACATTTTATATAAAGACACGATAATAAATAGTGAGAAATGCATATGCCATCCTTCAGCTTGTCATGAAGGGGAAGATCGAGGGTAGTAGAGGGGTCAGAAGAAGGCAACTTTCGTGGCTTAGAAAAATCCGGGAATGGACCGGTATGAAAATTGTGGAAGAGCTGTTTTTTGACAGGGAGGCTATATCTATGGTGGTCGTCAAAGTCGGGGGGCCTGACATGACACGAGAAGAAGAAGAAGAATAAAAAAAAATACCTCGTAAGGGACATGGTGAGTTAGTACGTATGTTTGAATGTTTCTAATTAAAAGCGCGATTCTCCCTTCTGTATAAAATAGTTTATTATAAGAAATAGCTTTTCGATAGGAAACTCATCACATGCCTTGGAAAATTCATTTTAGCCCGATGAGTAGACAATTAATTCCATTAATTTACAAACCTTTATACCCGTAATTAACGTTCAACGAGATCTACTTCAGTAATTACCAACGACAAGCTTTTTCGCTTAAATAAGGAAATTTACTAATCATTACGAATTCTCTTCATTTTTGTTCAGCTGACTGCTGAGTGGTGTGGTTCTTTGACGAGTTTCACTCTCCGTATATATGACCTCCATCATTAAATTTGTCTTTCAACTTTTAAAAATATTGAGCATATTTTTTTTTTACTGAAATTGATATTTTTTACGGCGCTGGCCGATTTACTAATGATATTAAAAAGAATTAATCACCACAAATAATAACACTCAATTATTATTATTACCATTATACACTTCCTCAAAAGAATTAGCAGATAAATGCGTAAATTGTAAATGATTTAAAATGCAACAAACGCATCATCAAGCTTTCAATTGCGAAAAGTTCACCCATCCAGATACTTAACATATCAAAGGATTAGGCTCTGAGGAGGTCTCTATACTACCTGTCAACCCTACTGATTCCCGAATATTATTTTTTAAAAATCTTTAATGATTCTACATGTAGGTATTCATTATTCCCGTTTTTTGCATTTTTATTAAGTTTTTCAATAAATCTAAAATTCAACGATTTTGGAATAATACCAGTTGCTGAAATAATGAACGGTAATATTATTATTCTTCTTTCTCAGCCATCTCTCCACTGCTGGATGTAGGCCTCATCTTCTAAAAGCTTCCATTCGTCTTTTTTTTTGGCTTTTTGAACCCATCTGCTTCCAGCAACAGGGACAATATTATCGGCCCACCTTTTCTGGGGCCGGCCTATTCCCCTTTTCATATCCCATGGTCTCCAATTTAGAATTCTGGGTGCCCATCTGTCCTTACCCTGCTGCCAACATGACCTGCCCATTGCCATTTAAGTTTTGCAACCGATCCATGACATCAACAACTTTTGTCTGGCGTCTGATTTCTTCATTTCTAATTTGTCTCTTAGACTTATGTACGCCTATTATTTGTCTTTCCATGGATCTCTGAGTGCATTTTAGCTTATGTATGGTCCTCGCAGTTAGCGTGATAGTTTTCAGACCATAAGTAAGCACAGGCAGTATACATGTTTCAAACAATTTTCTTTGCAGACATGTGGGAATATCTCTGTTTTTTAGGACATGTTTAAGTTTCCCAAGGGCTGCCCAACCTAGTCCGATCCTTCTGGGATCCGATCCTTAGGAAAGGATAACCAGACAGTAGAAATACCCAGAAGGATCGGACTAGGTTGGTATTATTATTATTTTACGAGAATGCCAAAATCTTTTAATCTCGTTAACTAAAGCGGTTTATTTTTTTATAAGATACTTTATAACGCAAAAAAAAAATCACATAATGTGGCGGACTTATTACCCGTAGGCAATTTTTACCAGTGAAACACACTAGTAAATACATTAGGAAACTGACAGACACTCAAATCCCTACAAACACTTCTTTCATTAACTAAATTAAACATTTTGAATTTATGACGTAGTTACATATAATTTACATTCAACCGTTACTATATTATGGGAAATCCCAACTTGATTAATGTACACTACACCTTTTGGCGGTCTGGCGTTTTGGGCCTATGACCATCCCTACGGCGAGCCGGTGACGCGGCGAGCGGTATATAAACGCACACGGGCGAGGTCCCACTACCACTCTGTTCCCGATCGTCACGTTACTGGCCTCATACCGCGCATACAATTTTATTGTAACATGTTGTATCGTTAATAATTCGTATATCGTTATTTAATAATAATAATAATAACAATAAATTTGGATTATTTTTATAGCGCCGTTTTTGTGATATAGTGTTCAATTATAAATAACTTTAGTGCCTCAATAAATGTAAGTACCAAGACCTGGCGTATTAATTTTCCTCATTATATTTAGTAAATTGAATTTCGTAATTATTATAATATTGATTCTTGTGTGTATGCTCTCAGCAGCACATAAGTAAAAGGGAGAGGTTTGGCCATCCAGGATAAACGAATACACTCTCGAACAGCGGGTTCGATCCCCGGTGACCGAGAGTTTCATTCAGTTCCTAATACTGTGTAACAAGTTAGTTTCATATAGATTCCATTGGAAACCACATTCCCTTCATGGTAAACCTCCACCCCTTCAACCTAATATATCACATAGTTAATAAGTTTTCCAACTGTGGATTTTTTAAAATAATGAATATGCCCTTGAAACAAGTACATACATAATATATATCCATTCCCTAAACTGAATATAAATGCTTGTATTCGAACTCGCGATCACTGTATTACTAATCCAGCGCGCTAACCGTTTTTTACCACCTGTCTCAAATAGAATTTGTTTCTCTTAACATATCGATATATTTTCAAGCCAAAATCCGCGTATATGATTGAACTTTTATTAAACTTTTTTTACATAATATAAAAAATATGATGCACACTGATGGGGTTATTGCCCTTAGGCAAACTACATACACGCGGTTGAATAGTGACTGAACTCTACACTATCCTATCCTGACATACGTGTTTTTTATAGGAAATCGAAATTTCTTAATATAAATAAATTATTTGGATTTAAGATTTGATAGTTTTAAAAAATAATTAAATTAAAAAAAATTTCAATTATTCCACTATTTTTTTGAATAAATCCTTCAGCCGGTTTTAATCAAATGAATTTTCGAATCGATAATTTTTAAATTACATATACGCAAACATTAGATTATTTCCCTGTCGGGAGACAAATGATATTTTTATTGACAAACTTTTTAACATCTCAATAGAGACGAAGTTGGGATATTATAGAAGAACTAGGAACTCAAGCCACCTACAGGGCTTACGACCTGTCATCGGCTGGTTTACTAAATAAACTAATAAACAAATGAACTAATTTCTCGGTTAGTTTATTTGTTAGGCGTTACAAAAAAGGTTTATTCGTTATTTCATAGATGGCAATAGTATAATTCCTTATTTACAGGTGAATTGTTTCACATCATTCAAATATATAGAACATTCAAAAATTACATTGATATGGGATCTCAATAAGAAGGCATAATTGGTGAACGTTGCGCAAGCGCATAAAGTGATCACGTAAACCAACCGATGACCGGTCGTAAGCCCTGTAGGTGCTTTGAGTTCCTGGTTCTTCTATAATATCCCAAATTCGTCTCTATTGAGGTTTTAAAAAGTTTGTCATTAAAAATATCAAAATTGTGGAATGACTAAAAACAGTTAATTTTCATGTGGAAAATAGAAAAAAAATAAATGGATTTCCATCAATTTTATTAAGTGTTATTGTTTGGAACGTATTCTTCAACTACACATATGTATATATTTGACTTTAGTTATCCTCATACATTCCGTAAATAAAGCGTAAATGCTTGTGCTACAAGTGAAATCAGTCCAGCCGAGATATAAACCCGCGTTCTCTAGATTGATAATACTGCCCAATTACCATTCTGCCACTGACGCATCTTCATTCGTTAATCAACAAATTACATTTATACTTAAAGTGTTATTATAAACGTGAGAATGTTTCTTTTTTCGTTTTCCAGATTTTTATTCAAATTAAAGTACCTTCGAGGACATTAAGACCGTGTTTCTAAAACAAAAGTATTAGGTAAGGCGCGCATGGAAGCTTAAATTCATCGGCCGATTATTATCGGCCGATTAATTTATCGGCCGATCGGTTCTAGCGCGCATGGAAGCTTATAGAATCGTACGATTGGAAATAACACGGCGGTGAACATTCACATATTTAAAATACAATATGTATATTCACAAGTTTTAATATACATATGATTAGAAATATGGTTTTTTTTATTCATTAAGTAGAATATTTATTAAATTATCTATGTAACTATTAATCAATTAAGTAATAACTTACCCAATTCAGTTCTTTATTATGATTTAGCTGTTCTCAACCAGTTATTAATATTTCGCTTAATTTTTAATCATATCTACAATGAAGGACGTACTTCAACATATATAATTAATTGTTCGGAATCAACATTTATTTCATCCATGTTTTCTGACATTTCGTTTGACAACACTGAAAACGTACTTCTCGATCTACTGCGCTCGGACGATTAAATTATCGGTGAGCATGCGCCATGCGCGCCCTCTCATACAACAGTATTGGTTACAAAAAATCGGCCGATCTCGATCGGCCGATTTTTTTGTGTCTCGTCACAGATTTTAAATCGGCCGATTCTGTTAGCTTTCATGCGCGCTCTTACATGTAATTCGTATGTTGTAGCTCACCGATAATTAATCGGCCGATGAAATTAGCTTCCATGCGCGCCTACCTTTAGTAATAGTATAGTTAAAATACTTTGATTTAATAAAATTGTGCAATACTTTTCGTTATTTTGTCGAAATCTAATTCCGTCAAACGACACAATTTTGAACAATGTTATGAAATCAAAGTATTTTATCCAAACTATAACTGATACTTTCGTTGAAACAACCCAGCCTTAGTGATTTAAACAAGGGATTATGTTTTTTTTTTATTTAAACAATACTTAAGTTTCAATTGATTTAATCATAAAATGGGTGTTTGAATATTTAATAATAATAATTATTTTAATGGAAATAAATTAAGACATTCTGGTAACTAAACAAACTTAATTAATAAATATTTTTTAATAAATTTGAATAAATAAAATTATTCACGTTTGAACATATTGATGCCAGTGAGATGCGATACAGAAGACCCGATGATAGTCAGTTGTGGCTGCTTTATTCTGGAGCGTGGTGGCCTAGTGGACAGTATAAAAATAATTAAAATACTATAAAGAGAAGATTTAAAAAAAATATGACTGAGACCCAAATGCACAGTCCTAGGTACCTAAATACCAACTCCTAACTTCACTGGAGTATTTAGTATTCTTAAGTTAGCAATTGCGTTGCAGAGACATCACTAACTAAATACTAAATACTACGCCAAACTTAAGGTCGATGGCGTAAAGTTTCACATGATTGTATATGATGAAAAGAGATAGATAGCTTTATATGGGTTGAGACTGACGTTTAAAATGTTTTTTGTCATAACAACACAAACACATGTAACAAAGATCACACTGACAGCTCGATTTCGCGATTTTTCTGAAATTCCAGCGAATTTTCGGCATCTCGTATAGATCGCTGAATAGGTACTCTGTTTGGTATTTGATTTGACAAAATTACCAAATACATAATTTGACAAAGTCGCTAAAATCATCATCCATCGAAAACATCTCGTATTTTAGTATTAAAGCACTCGTAAGGTTCGTAAGATATAACAACAAACGCGCCACTTGTGCAGGGCTTAGATTATATATGATACAGATACCTAGTCAGCGCAATGAATGTATGCCAACTAAAACTACGAGGAAACAGACGAATTTCTAGTATACGTAAACCTACCGATACGCACACCTACATAAAACGTAGACCAACCGATCTACCGCCTCACACACACATGTAAAAAAAACTTGGCATACATTTGAATTCGAAATTTGTACTAGACGCGGCTTCTGTACATTATAATTCTATGGTGCAGGGTTTAAGGAAGTGTTTATTATAATTCAGTCTATTCTCAAGGTTAACGGTGAAATAAAACCTTAGCAACGGAGGAGTTCTCGTGTTATTCAGTTATTATAATATAGGATAATAATAATCGAACTATTGAACATGTTCTTACAATCACTATCTTTTGGATCTGAGTGAATATTAAATTGGGCATATTGAGTTTTTTGATGCTATCATTCATATTTTTTTCTCCTACTCGCCGGTTTTATTATAAATGTTATATTAAGATGTGTGTGTGTGAATCGTGATGCGTGAAAGGAACATACCAGTGTGCAAGAGAGATAGATCTATTGTATAAATAGCTCTGAAGTGGGTAGAGCGAGCACTCTCGGATGGCAGCACTATAGATAGCAGATTAGATATTTATATTGTAAATAGACACGACGTTGAATATTTGAAGAAAACATCCCCATTTTAACAAGAGGTACCTCAGAATATATACTGAGTTCAACCCTAATCTCAGTATATCACAATAACTTTTTTGTCCTAAACAACATTATTATTATTGATTCAGTTTTAGTGCCAACAGAGTGGAAAACCATTTTAAAGTTAATGAACAAAAATATACTTAAGCAATGAACATAATCATTCATTAGGATTGAGAAATGCAGAGGTTCTAGACTGTGTTCAGATTCAACGCTCGACGGTGGCGTTTCAATCTGAACGCCGCGCTGCATCGAGCGTTTTAAATGTCAATTATCATACATGTCTCTTTTTGGGTTATATTTTCATCAAAAACAACAATTGGGCAGTGATGTAAATAATGACCTCTGACCTTTTATTGGAAATCGCTGAATAACATTTTTATAAATTAACCTCTTTGTTAATGCATATTGTCATCATAAATAATGTCTACTGACATCATTCCACAGATAAAATAGAAGACAACAGATACTATAACTGTCAGAGAGTTTTTCAATTGACAATTTTACCGAGCGTTTGGTGCGTACACTCGACGATCAATCTGGACGACACATAGTGTCTTTCGAGCGTCTGTTTCCGGTCATTATGAACTGCTTAGAGCGTCACTGAGTGCACTCATTGTGAACGTATCCCTGCATTCAGAATGTAAAGGATGGAAAAGCAACGCTTTAGAAATGTTAGAAATTAATAAAAATAAAATAATAGACAGCATTCTAAACATCCAGGTATCAACCCACACTTCTTCAAATTTAAAACACCCACATACTAAGCAACATTGTAAAATCACTGTAACTCCACCCACACAGGTGGCAACGCTGTAAATGTTGTAGTGTAGGATGATTTTTGTTTAAATTGGTTTGTATCATCTTAGACCTTCATAATGCCGAGCCACCTCGGCGTGAACGTTCGGTTATTAAATAAATAAATAAATGATTTTTTTATTTTCCGTATACACAATTAAAAAAAACATCGTGATTAGAAAAAGATTAAAAAATTAATATCAAAAAACAATAATATAACAAAGCATAACAACAATAATAATCATATAAAGATCATATAATTTTATTTTTATTTTATTTTTAATTAACACAAACAACATTAGATAGTTTGATTACATGGATTAATAATATGTTATGATACATAAATTATCTAAATCTAATGTCAATTACATGTGTCAAATACATTTTTGTTAGTGTGTGTAGTGTATGTAGTTAATTATTTATTTATTAAATTATTATTCCGCTTATGTAAGAGAGAGGGTGTGTATTTGAATGTGTGTGTGAGGGGTGTTTGTGTGTGAGGGTGTGTGTATGTGTCTGTGTGTGAGTGTGTGTGTGTGTGTGTGTGTGTGTGTGTGTGTGTGTGTGTGAGGGGTGTTTGTGTGTGAGGGTGTGTGTGTGTCTGTGTGTGAGTGTGTGTGTGTGTGTGTGTGTGTGTGTGTGTGTTTGTGTGTGTGTTTGTGTGTGTGTGTAAAAGAGAGTATGTGGACTTAAGAGTGATGGGCCATGGTTAGCTATCGTTTTCTAAATTATCTATTTGGGATATTTTACGTCGATATTCGTTTGGGGAGTCGTAAAAAATGTCCAACTTTAAAATATCCACATACCTTGTGAAAGGATCCATGGCCCTATTGATTATACAACATTAAAATAAAAAAAAAACAACTTATAATTGTATTTGTTAACATAACATGAAAAAAAATATTCAACAATTATTAAGTGTATAAATAAACGAGAGAAATCCCACGAATTGTAATTGAATTTTTATGGAAAAATACTTATTATTATCATATAATTAAAAAAATGATAACAATACATAATAATAATTAAATTCCTTTATTGTGCAAAAGAAATCACATAATGTGGCGGACTTATTGTCCGTTGGCGATTACCATTAAACCACACTAGTTAATACATTTGAGATGTGCTAATACAATGTTAATATTTTTATATAAAATTAAATTGTCTAGTTGGGGTGTTTCGGCTTTTTTTGAATTTTTAAAAAATTAGGAAATATAGGCAGTTTAACTCATAAATTTATCATAAAAAAAATATTTTTCTTAATAAAAAATGTTTGATTTTTTTAAAAAAAACTAATTTGAGTTTTTGTATTTGTCTATGTTTATACCAATTTTCAGCGTTCGAGCTTTTATGGTTTCTGAGATATATGGAAAAATAAACCAAAATTTCAAAAGTTGATAACCCCTGACTGAAACAAAAATTCACACTTCTGAGTATAAAAGTTTGGAGGCCTATAACTGTTTATATATTTTAAAAATTTGGGCTCTGTGAATTGAGCGGATCAAAAGTTATAAGGGGACACACACACACACACCACACACACGCACCCACACACAGATACACACACAAAACTCACATAAAATGTTCTACTCCGAATTCTGAGTAAATCCATGTATGGGAACATATATGCTGCGAGGCCTCTAGTTGGTGTTATTAGCATGCAAAAAGTCCACTACACCATACAAAATTTTCCTTCGTACACGCATCTTGGCTTAATAATGTCGATTCATTAAGAGAATTGAATTCTCATGAACGAATCGACAGTTGGATAATTCTATATATGGTAAATTATAATAACCAGTGTTTATCAAATCAGAAAAACTATCTGTAATTTAGCAATATAACCACACTTTTTTAAGATATTTTAGTAATCGGTGGTGATGAATCATGATATATAATAGTGGTACAATGCGAGTGAACATTTTTTAAACGATAAAGGTTTCTAAAAATCATACATTCGTAAAACTATTGTAAGTGAGGTGATTTTAAAAAAAAATGCAATGAATTATTCAAACCACGATTTATCTTTTCGAAAAACTACACCAAAGATCTGAATACCTTTATTTTGATCACCATTGATATTCCCGTGAACCGAGAATTTGGTTTTATTACAATCGCATATATGAATATTTTATTTTTTGGTATTGGTTATGTACACAATATTATATCTACTGTTGGCAGTATTACGGTTTCGAGAATGCACATGGGATTTCAGTACAAAGCTCTTCCCACTCTCATAATATAGAGTTGTTGGAATGTACACTCAGAGAATCAATTATCGAATCATAAATAACATTTAATTACAATACACATTTCAAACACACGGACATTTTTCACGACACATCACAACATTATCAAAGACAGATAAAGATGTTCTTAAACCCTAACACACAATCCAACAATCTCCTCCTCAATCACTAATGATCCCGGTCCTCCTTGTCATCCTAAAACATATTATGTACCTAATTGTTTTTTTTCTTATATTACTGTACTTTTATATTATTATTATTTTTTATGTATCTTTTCTCTCTTTTTTTTTTAAATTGATATTACTTGTTGTATTTTTTTTTCCATAACTAAGTATGTAACCAAACATTGTACATTCACAAATGTAAATAGAAGAAAGCATTTTTGGCTATGTTAAAATTTAAAAACTGAATTGTAAATGATATAATTAACAGCTGTAGCTTTCTGAGAGTAAATAAATAAATAAATAAATATATTTTACCTTTTAAAGGGTAACTTCAGGTCTTTTTTCTTCAGCCGTCTCACCACTTCTGGATTTAGGGATCTTCTTAATGCATCCACTCGTCTCTTTTTTGGGTTTTTCGCACCAATTCGCTCTCAGCGATATGAAATCTAACATATCATCGACCCATCTTTTCAGAGGCTGGATTATACCCAGTCAATTTATTTCACTCAAGATGGCGGGATCCTTGCACAGATCATACAGTTCCTGGTTGTATCTGATACGCCACTCTCCGTTGTCTTTTTCTCGCAAAAGTTTCCAGGGCTCGTTCATCAGTTTAATTGCCCAGCATTCCAATCCATATGAGAGTACTAGCAGGATAAGACTCTCATAGAGAAGGACTTTAGTTTTCTTGGTGAGGTAACGAAACTTCATATGCCTCTACAACCCAAGTAGCACCTATTTGCGGCCACTATTCGACGCTTGATTTTGGTCGATACATTGTTGACGTTTGTCACCATCGTACTGAGATACACAAACAGTTTCGAATGTATAGACGTCAACTCGTAAATTTGGCGATTTTCTGCGTCCATGCACTGGCATATACTTTGTCTTTCCCTCGTTCACCATCAACCCCATGTTTCTCGCTGATACAGCCAGGGCTTTAAAGGTAATTTCAATCGTCTCATTCTTTTGAAATAAAAATTCCTCAGTTATGTACATAGATCCAAATCCTGGACCAATAAATAAAAGATGAAAGAAATATGACTTAAAGATCTTTATTTTGTTACATCATCTTCTGTACCTGCGATCTTATTTTTAACGCATGTTTTAACTTAATCAATTTTACTGCAGTAAAATCAAAGCACGTCTACACCATCCATTCCTATCCATGTTTACAACGTTCCCATTTCCGATTCACTAACCGTAATCAAGATGATATATGGAGTAAATTTATATATAGGTAATTTATCAGTTCAACGGCGTGATTAAATCAGGATAAAGATAAAAATAGAGTTTGAAAAGAGAGTACTAATCATCAAGATTAAATGATGGTAAAAAGATGATGTGAACTATTAATCATATTCAGGTTGTTTAATCAATTTTTGTTAAAATTAAAATACGATGTTTTCAAAATTATCTCAGCTAGTGTATTTCAGGACTTACGGATTAGATGCATTTGCATTGATAATAACAAAGATATGTACTTCTATTAAAAATACTCATATTGTCCGTACATACAAATAATATTTCACCTCAACATAAATATTGCATCAGCAGATAAAATCCCACACAGTTTTATCCCTTTGAAGGAAGATACTAATACAGTGTTGGATCATACGATAATATGGGAATATCACAAGCTGTCTCATTTTTGTGGGCGTAATACTCTCCGTCTCTTGATCGTATCATCTTAGGTTTAAAATAAGAATCGTATCTTTTGAAACATGTCTTTGATGCACACAATTCAAAATATTTTCTATACGTTTACTGTTTGTTTTAGATATTCTTTGGTTATGCGGGAAAATGCTGGTTCAATAGATTTATTGATTAATTTGATATTGTTGAGATATGATTGAGATTTTCTGCACTGCAATTTAATAATTATGGACACCCAGTAAATAAGCCAAAAGGAAATCATGCACTTAGCTTTGATAGGCTGGCAGATCCTTGGGCATAGGGCACTCTTCTCCTTTGGGCGTTTTTGATGATTTCTTAATTAAATTTTCGTGTGGTTCTGGTACTTGTATCCTCTTCACCCATATGGGCAGCGTCTAAGTTTTTCAGGCTTGGACCAAGTTCTATCAACCATTCCACCGCCCCTGGTCTCGCCTCGTGGATATCCTCTAGGTTGCCGCTAAACTTCCTGAGCTGGCAGTCTTGCACCATGTGCTTTATTGTCTGCTCAGCTCCACATTCACAGTCTGGGTTCTCCCTCTTTCCCCATATCCAGAGCAAGAAGTTACAGCAACCTTGTTCCGTTCTTACCCTGTTTTTCTGTACCCATATTTTTCGTGGAAGGTCGAATCCAGGTACTCAGGTTGTTGGGTCCACAATTAGGTGGTGGTTTATGATTGATGAAACGGTTAAAAAAATGTTGAAATCGCGATGTTATTATAGAAAAAAACGGTGAAGATGGCGAAGATTATACAGTGAACGTAGCGGTTGGAAATAATCGGATTTTATCAATAAATTTGCGACGGTCACAATGACGCGAACAAATATTAGATGGGCGTATAACGAATGACAAGCGGGAAGTATTTTGTTTTTTGGTGTTGCCAACTCACAGGCGCGAATATTGTAAATACATAGTAGGTAGGTAGAGTAGCGGATTATTTTTGAAAGCGGCAGTAGAAGCGGTGAGAAGCAAAGATGATGATGATAAATCCCAAAAGAAGCCTCTTGGTCGCCAATGGCCATTGGCTTAGCGCATTACTTCATCCGGCGATACACAAAAGCACCACAATCCATCGAATGCAGTGCATTTTGATAATTTAAATGAGTAACAACTAAAGGGCGCAAACAATTTTAGTTTAACTTTTTCCATTGAAATTTATTTTCATATTACTTAACTTTTTTTGTTTTCTTCTTCTTCTTCTTCCTTTTCATAGATCCGAAGATCTGTTTGTACCGCTATTCTGTCTCCTGCGATGTGGACTGCCAACTGTCTCGCCATCTCTTTGGAGGTCTTCCTGGTGGTCTTCTTCCAGCTGGGTTCTCCTGGAGAGCGATACGTGGGAGTCTATTTTCAGCCATTCTGTTTACATGTGAGCTCCAATATCGCCTCCGCTGTCTTCCCCATCTGACGATGTCCTCCGTACTACACTTTTTTCTTATTTCGGTATTTCGAATTCGGTCTCTTAGAGTGTTTCCGGTTATACATCGCAATGTCCTCATCTCTGATGTTCTCAGAAGAGATTTTGTTCTCGTTGTGTCTGCTCTGGTCTCTACTCCGTAGGTGGCAATGGGTCTTACACATGTTTTATATATTCGGACTTTGCTTTCGATATTCATGTGTTTATTCCTCCATATACTTTCCTTTAGACATCCTGATATTGCAGCTGCTTTATTTACTTGTCTTAATGTTTCGTCGTATAGACTACCGCTGCTAGTGATGTCTATTCCCAGGTATTTAAAGTCCATCACTTGCTCTATTATGTTATTTTCTACGACTAATTTGCATCTCAACGGGTTCTTGCTTGCTCGTATCTTATAATGTTAAAACACTTCCTACAGATATATTTTTTTTTTGATAGCACCAAATTACTGTACCATGCAACTCCTTACTGTACACGGTAGTTTCAAAAGTAATCTTCGTTTTCGCTTATCCGATTCATCCTCATGACAGCTTTGTGATAAGATCAGACTAACGAGCATATCTTATGGAAATAGATTAAATTCTCCCTATCAACTTTCCAACGTGAACTCTACAACAATGTCCGAGTGAATTTCTTTGGACCCATTGGACATGCGGACCTTGTAGCCACGAAGAACATCTTTAGGACGTTCAAGGCTTATCAAAAATACTATTTTTATTAAAATTAAAATTATTTTATTTCGTAGAAATTTTTTCACATAATGTGGCGGACTTGTTGCCCGTATACAATTTCTACCAGTCAATCACGGTTCACTGTTGTTTTCATTTTCAGTGAACGGTGAGCCAGATGTAATCTCATAATTTGTCCTTTTTAGCACTTCAAGTGCAGTGCCCTCGAGGTTTTAGAGTTCTTCGGTCTCTTAATTTCTTTATGTGTTCTTTCAGAGTTTTGCAAGGGGCTGTAATAAGTCAACTTAAACAGAACGGGTGGTGGTGATAGGAAAGAACAGCTCCAAAACAGAAAATTTTACACCTTCAATTTTCCATCATGTTTACGTTAACATTTCATTTTGGAAAATAATCTTGAGTTATTCAATGTGCATGAATATAGTACCTACAACAGGTTAATTGAAATAAAATAATGCCGTTTTAAAGAAAAGTGAGCTATAAATAATGATTTGTTTAAATAAAAACAAACGGTTTCCAGTTATATTTGCACACCCCGTGAAAGTCAACACAAAATTTTACAAATATGAAAAGTTTTCGTTTCAAATTTGAAAATTGTTGGTTACGTCGAAACATGTTTGAAATTGTTGAAAAGTTGTTCCGACTTTTCAGATATTTTAAAATCCAATTTAAAATGACATGGCCATTTTTGACGTCATTTTCTCCTATACTATCGGTTGTGCTAACAGTAACAGAGATTTGCCAGATATGACAGTTTATTAATTTTAAATACAAATACAAAAAAAATTAAAGTAACACATAAATAACTATTCATTCTTATACGTTTGCACAAATGATGCTATACACTTTGTATAAATCCAGGCGCTATTTGTTACTTATGTATTTTTGTTCAAAATATTAATTTACAACAAAAAAAGAGATGAAAAAAAAACAATTTTCAAAACATCAACAGGGCTGCTCATGGTGTGATCTTTATTAGTACATTATTATCTTGTCTTGATCTTAAATTATACAAGTAAATACTTTGAATACTTAGCCGACCGCCGCGCGCCGTGGCAAGGTTGGTAAAACGTTCGGTTTCTGTGCGGGCGTCCTGGGTTCGATTCAGAGGAGAAATTTATTTAAATTTATTTCTCACGATAATATTGCTTCTCTGGGCTGGAAACACTGGTTAGTTGGAAGAAATTGCCATACGGCAATAAACTCGCCACTTGCGCAGGGTGCAAGGAAGTGTTCATTATTATTAATGTCGGTCAACAGAAAAAACCCAATATTAAATATTTTAAATGTAATAATAATGGAGAAATAGTATTAAAATCTATTTGTGCATTAATCAAAGGAATGCTTCTGTTACCTTTAACTCTATTTAACTGAATGAGGTTTTTTATTTATTTATTTGAACCAATTTTTTTTTCATCTTAATTCCATGTGATATATATCACGAAGTGTTAGTATTTTTTTATTAGCTTAAATGGCATTTCACCCAATCATTAGGACGATTTCTGCCAGTATGAAAATGTCATTAAATTATTTTGAGACTCGAGGTTATTGCATTATAAATTGAATCCATTAAGGCGAAGAAATTTTGCTATGTGTAAATTAATATGTTAGGATATTAATGATAGAAGATGTGAAATATTGATTGGTAGTTAGTTTGTTTATTTGTTAGTTAGTTAAGTGTTAATTTCAAACAAGGAAAAAAAATAAAGATTTATAGTTAAACATTTTTCTATACATTTCAATTGTGTTGAATATTGTCACCACGATATGATGTCAAATAATGTATTCTTGTCTTCATTTAAAATTCTCTTTTTGAGAACGTCCGAATTCATCATAATCTATACCAGACCATCTTTTATCAAGTATTAAAAAATTTCTTCAGCGCTTTTACGAGGAAATAAAAAGGAGAAATTTACAATTTGAAAAAAAAAACAGAAATCAGGATCGTTTGTTGTTCAGAAATTCACGGTCCTTAAAGATAGTATTTATTTTGACTCCTCTCTCCTTTTTTTGTGTAAAAAAACACAAAGATAATCTTTCCGTTTACAAAAGTCCTTATCGTTCGTTCTCGACTGAGATAATCCGCGACGTAATTGTACTGCAAAAGAAAATAACATTTTAAACTGGAAACATATGAAATTTGCAGATAAAAACAATCAAATACCATCCGATGCAACAGTAAACATTGATTTTTATGTTAGAAACTAACGAAATAAGAAAATATTACAGAGATACTACAAAATATTTGTTAAATATTTTCACGAAAAAAAACTTGGGATTTTTTTTAGACGATGAAAGAAATTAATAAGAAATACTTAGGAGATATAATTGTGTTATTTTAAAATTATTAACAATTCTGCAGAAAAATATAAATTCTTCGATTTTGGTACATGAAATGTTTAATGTTTTTGTTTGAAAAACTATTCTCATACAAGTATAAAAGTCCTGCTTAATCAGTATCTGCATTAACCTTGTACCTTCTTCTAAATAAATTAAGGCTACAAATAATATTATGACATATTTTAATTTGTTAATTTCTTATTTTATTGTACAGAAGACACCACACAATACATGCATGCATGTATAGGCTGACGAAAAGTGTGCTTTATGTTTGAGATAAAATTCTCACAAAATTGATCCGACAGCATACAATTAAAATCTATATTTATAAAAAATTATGTTCGTAAGTAAGTATGGTTGAACGTACGCTATGCGCTCCTAAACCTTCCATCCGATTTGTCCAGCGTATATCCTGGACGAATACTGAACTGTTCTGGATTTAAACTTTTTTCTTCGTCTTCTTCAACGTATATAAGGTCGCTTGATCTGTGAAGGTGGACTATCCTAGGAGAAAGAGGTCCAAATTTCCTTCCAGTTCTTCGCAGGTCTTCCGAGTAGTCTTCTGGTAATTCTGTCTTTAAAATTTAACAATTCTATTGTCGTCCATGCGTTCGACGTGGTATCTTCTGAAGCGAACCATGGGGAGGGGCAAGTCTGGTCCAACCGGTGAAATCAAAACCCTCACGATTACCCATTCATGGATTTAATTATTATATGGAAATCTACAATATCTTAAGATGTCATAGAACTCCATATGATAATTATGTCCATGATATGGGTAATTACTAGGATTTTTCATCTCGCTAGTCGGACCAGACTTGCCCCCTATAACTTAACTTATTGGTTTATGTAATATCTCATCATAAAATTAATTAATGGAATATTATTAATGTTTTGAAAGGAATAAAAATATGAATGGGTCGTTATCAAATTAAGTGTAGCTAATTTTGTCCCTCAGAAAAAAAAACATTATTTAGGGGGGGACTGCTGCCAACGTACCTATTTTTCAATTTGATATACCATCATTATTTTTTATCAAATCATTTTAAAAAAAAATAATATAAATAGTTTGTACATTAATAAAGAAAAATATATATTCACTTTTTGATAATGTTCTGTATAAATTATTGTAGAAAAATAATGGCAAACCCCGATTTTCATCGTTTATCTTATATTTTTAATAAAATATAAGTCGAAGTTCAACATATTTTTTTAAATCAAAGACAAATATATCTAGAAAAATATGATGTAACGTTGCATTAATGCTTCAGGTTTAGTAAATAAACCTAAAAAACATTTGTTTTCCATTCAGCGCCATTGCGAAATAAAAGTTTTTTTGGTTTATTAACTTAACCTGATGCATTAATGCAACGATACATCGTATTTTTCCAGATATTTTGATCTTCTTTAATTTATAAAAAAATATAATGCTCTATACCTTGCAGTTTTTTAGAAATTTAAGATAAATGTCAAAAAACCGGGTATGCTTATTATTTTCCTGCAAGAATATATACAGAACATAATTAAAAAGTTAAGGTATATTTTTATTTATTAATATTCAAACTTACTAGGTTATTTTTTTCAAACTGATTCGTTTTGTAGTACCTAATGATGCAAATTCAAATTGAAAAAATAGGTACGTTGGCAGCAGTCACCCTCTTAACTGACATTCACGTCAAAACCTATTAACGTAAATACAAAAATACAATTTTTTTAACATAAATACAAAATTCATTGAAGTACATAGTAAACATTTATCATAAACAACAATCATGAATCTTTTTTTACACTTTTTTAAAAGTAACAATGTGGTATTTCTTCGTAACAGTTTTGTTTTTCCTACAAACTCAACATAGTTTATTAAAATATAACAAATTAATTTTTAATAAAAAATATATTTTAAATACGTAATTTATAAATTTGTTGTGTGTACATGCTAAGTTTACCCTCTAATTAATATTGATTTATAAGAGAATATCAAGTTAAATTATTCTGAATATACCGCACTGTTGTATGTAACACGTTATTAATGTATACTACTACGATGTATTTTGTATTTGTGATAAAAAATGAGGTTATACGTGTTTAATTATATTTTTTTTTCCTTGAGGGACAGAACGACCCAAACCAAAAGACGACCCAAATAACATTTGACCCAGAAGGGATGGAATACATGGGGTGAACTGAAGGGACAAAAGGGACTGAAGGGACGGCGGGAGGTACTGAAGCGACGGAACTATATTAAGAAATTTTAGATTACATAAATATCGACTGTTTTTGATTAAACACAAGTTAATACGAAGTTTGCCGGGTTTCGCTCGTGTGATTATAAATCTTTTAAAATCAAACCATTCAAATAGTTAAATTCAATCAACATTTAAAAAAAAAAATCACTTCCATATTTTTATAATACTATGTTTCGTAGAAACGAACAACCCTTAGACTTATTTAATTTCTAAGAAGATATCCTCGCTTGATAATAATAATATTTTATTCGTAAAACTAGTCCGCTTTTATCAGACATTGAAAGAACTAAATAAATATCTGGGCCTTAATACGTTTTTCCTTGTGAAAAGCTCACCCATTGTTGTGTTTCAAACTTACCAAATATATGAAAACAAACTTACTAACAGATTGTGAATTACAAATAAAAAGTTAATGTAATGTTGTGTAGGTAGGTATATCAATAAATCTTTCTAAACTAACATATCTCTCGTCTTAATGTTTATGGCACATACTTATGGTTGATCACCCGGGAGATAAACGGAACATGGGGAATTTGGACTGTACCGCCATCAAAGAAGAAGAAAACTTATATTATTAATCTATGTATAAAAATAAATGTCTATATTGAATAAAAAATATACTATATCACAAGTTTTACTCTATCATATGCACATTTCATTTATTTATTAAAAGAAACACCAACAGAACATCGGAATACACATACAAAACATATATGTAGATAGATAGATTGAATTTCGCAGTGTCGTACACCACCCCATAGGGAACGTTTCAGAGCTTGTAGCCCTATTCAACCCCGGAGCGACTGCTCGTCTAACAAAACAAGGGACTACTACCAAGCATAATATATATTATCATACCACAAGCATGGAGGCTATATAGACACTTAGAATCAGCATAGAAGTTTTAATGCACCAATAGATATTTTTTTTGACTAACTTTTGAACATCCTAATAGGGACGAACTCAAGGCACCCATAGGGCTTACGAACTGTCATCGCACAGTTTACGTGATTACCTTATGCGCTTGCACAACGTTCTCCAATTATGCCTTCTTATTAAGTTCCCTTATCAGCATTTTTTTTTAAACTTCTATATATTTGAATAATGAGTAACAGATCACTTGAAAATAAGACATTATTACTGTTGCCATCTATGAAGTAACGAAGAAACCTTTTTGTAACGCCATCTATTGAGAAATTGGTTTATTTGTAAAAAAACTAAAGCAACACTCTTTATAAATGATACGAAGGTGTTCTCGTACAGAAGTCACCCCTGAACAGCGCCAGAAATATTTTTTTCGTTTTTGGCTTGTCTACCTACTTGTACCAATGTGTAGGTATATCGAATATTTTATTTTTCGTTAAAATGTTAATGAAAAAAATATCACTTGACTTCCGTCATGGAAAAAAATCCAATGTTTGCGTATATGCAATTAAAAAAAATATTCGCTCCAATAGATGTTTATAAGAAAATCATAATTGATTAAATAAGCCTTGAGAATAAAAATTAAGTGTACAATAAATGTATTGTTAAAAACATGCTTCAGAAAAACTATTTTCAAGAAACAATCCACTATGCAGAAGGTAATTTATCTCACAACGATTATTGACTTGCTTTTATCAAACACTTGAAGGTGCTGAGGGTGTTTGAGAATATGTCGACGTTCTCAATTTTTGTGTGTAAAGAATTATAGGAGCGTATCATTCTACTCAGTGGACTGAAATGGCCTTCATTGTGGTAGTATCCTTAAAGGAAATACTTCCGGGTTTCTCAGCCTAGCATTGGCATGGATGCTTTTTTAATTGATTGGCATTTTGTAGGTACTGTTTGCGCATAATCATCAAGACGAAATTCACAAAAAGAATGAAAAAATATTTATATATTTTTTTCCTTACCCTCACTTGAAAAATCACGTTTTACATATTTATTTTGTTTCATTTCGTATTGTTTCTTAGGTAAATAACAGATATAAAATCAAATATTAATTAAATACGCACGCACTGGAGACTTATGACATTTCTCATCTCACATATCCAGACTGAAAATACAATGATAAACTATGTCTCCACCAGGAATCGAACCTTAGAACATTTCGCTCAGGAATAAGACATCTAATCAACTGATCCACGAATGCCGTAAACGTACCATAGGTTTGTTAATAATACTTTAAAATGAACGCTCATGAATGTAGGGTATGCCCTACACGCTTTTGAAGATGGTAATTTTTTTTTTTTTTTTTTAAATGAATATGTCCTTGTTAAACAAGTACATATACATCTTCCTACGTTCCCTAAAATAAGCAAATTGTTATTTCTCTTAGTGTGATGTATATTTTCTTTGTACTTTTTTCGCTGTCATTTTTTGTTGATGTACCTACATACATAATTTTGTTATACTTCGTAATCAGGTTGGTTGAAAGAAATTGCCTAATGGTAATAAGTCCGCCAATTTGCATCATATTTTTTTAAATTGTGTACTAAAAGATAAAAAGATATAAAAATAAGGTTTTTCTTCAGTAAAAGTATATAGGTATAAATATTTTTTGATAGAAGGAAATATGTCTTCGAATCAAATCTACATAATACATTCGTATTATGTGTAAAATACCGTACAATGACTTAACCTGGATGAGAATAAAATATACATTTTTTTATTTGTACGCTGTATGCATGTCTATTTATGATTCTTTTTATAAATATATCACCATTTTTTTTATACAAAAAAATGAATATGTCCATGTTAAACAAGTACATATACATCTTCCTACGTTCCCTAAAATAAGCAAATAAATGCTTGTGCTTAGGTGAACGAAATCGGTCGAGGCAGGATTCGAACTCGCGACCACTGGATTACTAGCCCAGCGCGCTAACCGCTCTGCCACCGACCCATCTAAAACATAATATTATACGATTAAAATTATAATATTGGACTGATCTTGTTAAATTTAGTACTTCAAAATAAACCCTCAAAAATTCAGCATATTCATACCCTACACGCTGTTGAGGATGGTAATACATATTATAAGATTAACATTATAATAATTGGACTGATCTTGTTACATTGAGTACTTCAAAATAAACCCTCAAAAATGCAGTATATTTATACCCTACACGCTGTTGAGGATGGTAATACATATTATAAGATTAACATTATAATAATTGGACTGATCTTGTTAAATTGAGTACTTTAAAATAAACGCTCAAAAATGCAGTAAATTCATACCCTACACACTGTTGAAGATGGTAATACATATTATAAGATTAACATTATAACAATTGGACTGGTCTTGTTAAATTTAGTTTTATTTCGCGCCTCGATAATGCCAAGTCAACTCGGCGAAAACGTTCGGTCATTAAAAAACTATTTTGCAAAAATATTATGTGGAATAATATAAAATTTTGTGGCCACCTAATTCGCTAATGGACCTAGAGGATCGAGACGCAAATTCGGACGTCAACACATTTATCACTGATTTGCTTAACAGTTTCATGAATAATTTTAATTCTTCTTCTTCTTATATAATATCGTAGATCTGTTTTTCGAGAAAGCTATTCCTGTGAAGCTGAGGTCCAGCTATCCCTCAACCTCTTCGGTGGTCTTCCGGGGAGGCAATGCCCTGGTGGGATTTCGATTGCCACTATGGATGGGATTCGAGATGCGTCCATCCTGTTGACATGGTACCTCCAGCGTCTTCTCGTAGCTCTACTCCATCGTATGATGTCCTCGGTCTCACAGGTCCGCCTAATGTCGTCATTGCGAATTCTGTCCCTAAGGGTCTTCCCTGTGATAGCCCTTAAAACCTTCATTTCCGATGTTCGTAGGAGGTTTTTGGTTCTGGTCGTGTCAGCTCTTAATTTCGGAATTTTATATGACATTATAAATTTGAAAAATAGCTTATTGTATATGAATGATTGTAAACAGCTGTTGTATTTACAAAAATAATATATTAAGAATTGTCCATTGATTACAAAAATAAAGTTATTTGTTTCTGGTTAGTTGGAAGAAATTGGCATACGGCAATAAACTCGACACTTGCGCAGGGTGCAAGGAAGTGTTCATTATTATTAATAAAGATTGTTTATATTAATATAAGAAATTATATATGTAAAACCATTATTGGGATTCCCTCTACATATTTATTTCATTCTGTGTCAATTCCACTGTGTCTAATTTATAAAGTTAAATATGAAACGCCACTGCTTGTTGAATAATAAATCTTTCGTTAATACCGTTAAACGATTTCTTTGCTCATGTTCTGAAATCCAGTGGCGTCCGCTGTTGACAACATCCTTCGGTATTTATGTAAATAGAGAACAAAAACTAAACATTAATTTCCTTCCTGGCTTCAATATTCAAGTAACATTCAGGACAAAATTCGTCTGGTTTGAATATGGAAACATGCATCATACATATTAAATATTTTATCTGCATTGTAAATTTTTGATTCTAAAGAGAGTGAAATGATTTAGACACACCGTGTTCATGAATAAAGAATGTTTAACAGTAAATATAATGTACTTTCTTAGGCCTCATTTTTTGAAGTGAAAATGTAAATTTACAAAAACTTCAAAATAATAAGAGTTAAAATGTAACTGAAAGTAAAATAGTTTATTTTTAACGCGAATGAGATATCAACCTCGTGTAAAAGAAGAAATTTTATTTAAATTATAAATGAATTTAGTATGGAAAAATAAAACCAAAGTTTTCAGTTCTACTAATTTAATGACACTGACTAGTTTCGGTCATCCAGTGACCATTTTCAAAGTGTGGTCATCCAGTTACCATCGTCACTGGATGACCGAAACTAGTCAGAGTCATTAAATTAGTAGATCTGAAAACTTTGGTTTTATTTTACCATACCAAATTTATTTATAATTTGAAATGGAGTTCTAGCAAGAATTGTCCGTAGAAAAGTTAAAAAAATATTATTTAGATTTAATTACCTAAAATAAGTTATAAAAACTCAATATTTAACTTGTTTTCACTAATGATACGTGGCCACTGACGCGATTCGCTCAAAGAACATCTAAAGAATAAAAGAATCAAAGTATATTCTAAAATATATATGTCCTCTGTGTAGCCTAATTGATTGTAAAGCTTATTGATTTTGTCAAGTGTAGTGTATTTATCTTAAAAGTGTAGTATAGTGTTAATGTGTAGTGAAGTGTTTAAAGTGTAGTGTATTTACCTTAAAAGTTTAGTTTATTTTATATATATTACATGTGTAGTGTAGTGTGTATTTACATATCTTAAAAGTGTAGTGTATTAATCTTAAAAGTGTAGTGTGTTGAATTTATCTTTAAAATTCAGTGAAGTGTATTTATCTTGTGAGTGAGCAGCTGCCCGCCAGAAGAGTCCTTCACCATAGACCAGAGGGTGTGAGGCGTAGGGGGAGACCCATGTTGAGATGGATGGACTGCATCCAGGGGGACCTGGACTCTTTGGGCGTGGTCAATAGGAGACAAGGAGCCGCTGACAGATCAGAATGGCGAAGACTTCTTTTGGAAGCCAGGTCCCACCTTGGGATGTGGAGCTGATGATGATGATGATGTATTTATCTTGTTATTGTAATTTCATGTATTTATTTTAATATCTCAAAAGTTTAGTGTAGTGTTTTTATCACTAAAGTGTAGTGTAGAGTACTTATCATAAAAATATAGTCTAGTGTATTTATCTTAAAAATTTAGTGTAGTGATTTTATCTTAAAAGTGTAGTGTAGTGTATTTATACAATAATCATAAAAAGTATGCAAGTCTTTAACGCTTGCGTTCTACGGGAACTGATGTATGGCTGTGAAACTCTTGTGTTTCCAAACAAAATGCTTCGTAATTCAACAGTTCTACTAAGAGCCAAGGAAAGGAGAATACTAGGAAAGAAAGAAACCAAAGTTATTGACGTTGTCCAAAAGGTTGTCAACCAGAAGTGGAGCTGGGCAGAGTATGTCGCCCGAACCACAAACTCCAGATGGACTAATTAAGTGCTGGAATAGCGACCTAGAACGGGCAAAAGAAGTGTTGGAAGGCCTCAAACAAGGCGGTCTGACGATATTAGACGAGTGGCTGGAGGCGGATGGATGCAGTCTGCCCAGGATAGGAAGCTGTGGAAGTCTTGGGGTCTTCTATCCACTACTAGAAGAAGGACGGTTGACTTAGAAGAAGAAGTGTATTTAAACCTATTCAGAACTGAAGTTAAAAGAAAAGGAAATAATTTATCAAAAAAATTCATTTCAAAATAACAGGAAATAATATTAAAGTAAAGCTGATATACTACACATAATTATGACCGACTTTATCTTCCGGGTGTTATTCATTATTTTAAAATATACATTTTTATTTTGAAAGAAAACAATTTGTTTATTTGTTTCAAGGACACAATTTACTTATGTGAGATTGAAATACAAATTGAATAAAATTATAAGACCCAGCGGACGCAAACGGGATAAACTTTATAATATAAAAAACACCATCTTGAAATTTTAAAATCTGACAATAACGCGTTAGATAACACAGGCCAACAAAATTAAATTTTTTTTTGGTGCCTGAGATCTAAGAACTGAGTTTAGATATACGTAATGTACTGATTATAAAACTGGCAGCAGATTTTTTCTATCAGCTCTAGTTTTTGAGATAGAGACTAATTGAATTTAGTTCTAATAAAATAAATAAATCAACATCTCTTTAAAATTCAAAATAGAAATTTGGTACTTAAAACTAGGATCTAATCAACCAAATATACCTGAAATTGTCCGTCAACAAATATTCAAATATTCCTAGAACCACGTAAGCATTCTGATGACTGATATTTTTGTCTCGTCAATATTAAAGGCATTAATAGGAACAATCGACATAAATGGACATATCCTGATCTAGATTCTGCAAGAAGACTTGTACCGCACTCTAATGAAATACCCGTTCCAACCTTCAGCAGTCTCCCTAAAATCCCGGAAGATGATACAGAAACATCAACGTCTGATGAAGTTCAAAGAATACAATCAGAAAACGACAGTGAATTTGAAGCAGATTTAACAACTCCTCAGTGTTTTAATCAACAAGAACTGAACGATCTCATGAGAGACCTATACCTCTCAAAGGAGTGTGCTGAATTACTGGCATCCAGATTAAAAGAAAAGAACCTTCTTTATCCAGGCACTAATGTTACATTTTATCGTAAGAGAGAGTTATTTTCACTCAGGAAAATAAGCTGGTATTCTGTAACGATATAAAAGGAGTCTTAGAAAAAATGAGTTTGCCATATTATGCTTCAGACGAGTGGCACCTTTTCATTGACAGTTCAAAACGTAGTTTAAAATGTGTCCTTTTACATAAAGGTAATAAATATGCCTCAATTCCTTTTTGGACATTCTACTACCATGAAAGAGGAGTATAAAACAATAGCACAAGTTTTGAAACAAATTAAATACGAAGAACATCTGTTGGCAATTTGTGTTGATTTGAAAATGGTGAACTTTCTCCTTGGACAGCAAAGTGGATATACAAAATACCCCTGTTTTGTATGTCTTTGGGATAGCAGAGCTAAAGATCAGCACTGGGTTAAGAGAAATTGGCCTTTAAGAGATACTATGATTCAAGGAAAACAAAACGTAGTGAATGAACCTTTAGTTACGAGAGAAAAAATCTTACTACCACGATTGCATATCAAGTTGGGGCTTATGAAGCAGTTTGTAAAAGCGTTAGATCGAGATGGAAATTGTTTTGGGTACTTGTCACGTAAGTTTCCTGGGATTAGCACGGAAAAACTAAAAGATGTATATTTGATGGTCCTCAAATAAGGCAACTTATTAAAGATCCACAGTTCACCACATCAATGAATGAGACTGAATCTAACGCTTGGGGTTCATTTGTTCAATTAGTTCAAAATTTTATTGGAAATCACAAAGCAGACTAGTGATAGTGATAGTTTCCACTAGAATTAGTGGAAACTATGCTTACAAATTTTCATATTCTCGGTTGTAACATGAGTATAAAACTTCACTACATCCACAGCCACCTAGATCGCTTTCCAGAAAATTTAGGTGACTATAGTGAAGAACAGGGAGAAAGATTCCATCAGGATATTAAAACTATGGAAGATCGATAACATGATGGCCGACTACTATTGGAGCCTTCAGCGAGACTGCACCAGTACCTAAACTCCATGCTAGAAAGTCATATAAACGAAAATTTGTAGGTGATAGTGACTAATATGAGTATGAATGTATGTTAATCAACTTTTTAAAATAAATATTTAATATAGGTATGTGTTTTTTTACTGGCAATACTCATAGTTATAACGTAAAATATATATAGAGGTTAAAAACAGTAAATAATTCCTATTTTAAAAACTAGATCTGATAGACAAAATCTGATGGCTTATTCGGAATCTCCACCCAAAATTACCCAGGAACAGTTAAAAAATCGCCGGCACCAAAATGTGTGTTGGCCTGTGTAATATATGAATATTTTTTTTACAATTCTTGTTTTACCAAATTCCAAAAATACTTGAAATTTTTACACGACGTTGCACTCAAATACTCGTGTTTTTTAATATTATATTTTTATGCAATTATCTATATTTAATAAAAATAATAATGGTAAATTTTATTTAGATGTAAAAACATATATAAAAATAAATACATCTACTATAAACAAAAAATATATAAAAATACTTTTTTTTACAAACAATACGTATGGTAAGAATATGACAATTATAAAAACATGTAAAACTATGGAACATTAATATGTAGTTTTTAACTATGTATTCTGCACCTAGCCTACGAAAGGAGACAAGACTTGTGGTTTCTTTTATGTTTGGTGGCTCACTATTATATGTCGTGAGACCTTTATGGTATAAACTATTTTGTGTACTTGTTAATCTCGTTTTTGGAAGTCTAAAATCCTGACATCCTAGGACACATTTAATAATATGTTTTTCTGCATATATTTTGGAAGCATTTTTAAGTTTGTAAATCAAAGTTAATGTGTTGTATATAATGTATTGCTTTACTGACATTAATTTAGTTTACTTAACATTAGGTTTATTCTTGTGTATCTGCTGCATTTTAAAATTCATTCCCATATTGTAATTTGTAATTTGAATGATCTGTAATTTGAAAGCGTCAAACGAAAACTTCGGAATCCTTTTAAAGCGATCTGCGCGCGCGGAGGAGTGTTAGATTTGGCATAGTTAATTACAGTATGGAGAAGAAGTGATTATAGAAAAGAAGTATTATAATATAACAAATAAAGATAAATCGCACTAAAGCAGAATAAATGCAGTTGAAATGAGATCGCTAAGAAGAATCTGTAATAGAACAATGTATGACAGGGTAATAAAAGAAGAAAAAAGTAAAGAATGTTAGATGAATAAAGATGTCACAAATAGAATGAAAATGAACACATTGAGATGGTTTGGCCACAGACATCGGAGCCGCCCGAGAAAAAGATGACACTGCCATGTGAACGGTATTTTAAAAGACAGACGAACATGTATAAGAAGATGTATGAATTTTGACGAGGCGATAAATGTGTGTAAAGATAGAAACATGTGGACTATGGTTCTCTCTGCCTACCTAGTGAGGGACACGGCGTGATGGTATATATGTTTGTGTCTACTTGTTTTATGAATTTATAATCCGATTCTCATCTACATTCCCGATTTACTTCGAATCGAGATTCACGATATTAATTGATGTTGATTTTAAATTTACATTTCCTTCGCGAAACATACAACAATTAAAATTTATGACCAAACGATTTTCCGGTTAGAAATCTATAAATAATTTTGAACTTGGTCCAACTTCAAGTACCCAATCAAAACTTTGGGAGCGAAATCAGTGCTTGATTGATAGATAAAATTGATCGTTGTAATTTGTACGTCTTGTGGGGCATTTCTATCCAAAGTAATGGCAAGTTTAGAATAGACAATATAATTAAGAACAATAATTTATCATGAAACTTACGTGTACATCATCAGACGAACAAGATTTCCGATTCAATAGTTGTGTTTGAGATCTTCTTAATTTGTTTTATACTTAACAGTTAACTGTGGTGGTTATTTGATACGTGGTATGTGACTTTCTAGGATTTCTGAGTAAATGTAATTTCTAAGTTGCTGTAATTTCTATATGGCTTGACTCTCCAATCCACAAAAGATGAGCATCATTTTGCAGTGATTCAAGTGAGTATTTAAGGTTTTTTCATTCTTTTTTTTTTCAATTATGTTTATATATTTGTTAATATGGTTCGTGTAGCATTGCAACCCCCTGTTAACGAACTGGTTATTATTATCAATTTTATTTGTTCAAATACACAAATGTTATTTTATTAAAATAAATAAAAAAAATTTAAAAAAATATCACACCATTTAAATGAGCTTCATTAAAAAAAAACAACTGCTGCTCAACTAGATATAATTTTCTAGGGCTATTTATATATTTTTTATACTTCGTTCTCAACACTTTTTTTCCTTCTACAATATTTCCACAATTTTATTAATTTCATTATCTCTACTAGTATTTGAGAGAGAAATATTCAGAAAGATATTCGGACCTTTTCAGGTATTTTATAAAAAACGACACAACGACAAGATCTACAATATTTTTAATGAGCCCAACATTATAAAGGAAATACAAATTGGGAGGCTGCGATGGGCAGAATACGAAAACTATGGGCTATGAAAGAGTGCCAAGAGGATCCTGCACACAAACTCCGATGGCTGGATGGAGTGCAGCGGAATGTGGAGACTGTTGGTGTAAGGGACTGGAGATATATGTACGAGGATATATGACAAGTAATGCTGGTAAAGGCCAAGGGCTCGTAACGGGCTATGGAGCCATTGATGATTCCTAATTCAGGAATTTAAAAAATACGTTAATTTACATACGGACCAAACAAAATTTTTTACAAATACAAGTTCTTACAATCTTACAGCATGTTAATAATACAGGGAGGCAAGTCTGGTCCAACCGGCGGCATCAAAACCCTCGTGACTACCCACATCATGAATATAATTATCATATGGTGATCTATGACATCTAAAGATATTATAGAACTCCATGTAATATTTATATTCCATGATATGGGTAATCGTGAGGGTTTTTATTTCGCTGGTTGGACCAGCCTTGCCCGCCAGGTGTCAATTAAGTCAAAAAGGGTATCTTAAAGTCGACCATTCCATTGATATCGTAATTATTGATACAAGTGATCGGTCAGAGTTCAAAATTCGACCGAAATTCAGTAAATTATTAAGCTTAAAAAGTTATAATAATAAAAATTTGCTTGCACCCTGCGCAAGTGGCGAGTATATTACCATATGGAAATTTCTTCCAACTAACCCATGTTTCCAGTCCAAAAAAGCAATATTATCTTGTGAAATTAATTTAAATAATTTCCCGTCTGCTGTGGATCGAACACAGTAAGTTCGCACAAAAACCAAACGGCTTGCCACGGCGGTTGGCAAAAAAAAACCATCATGTATTCATCAAGGGGTACAAAGTTTTCTTTTCACATATTGTAAAATTGACGCAGTCCAGACGTCCTAGGTGGGCCTAGGTTGCGGCTCTAAGGGCCTAGGCAGTAAAGGCGGGGGTGGGCGGCCGACGCTGTTGTGCCCTCGTCAATTCTGTACTTAGAGAAGAGCAGGACGGACGCCTCTAGTCTCGCTCGGCAGTTACTCGTCAAACTGTGGCGAATGTTGTTGTGTGGTTCGGGCACACCGCCGGCGCAGACGTCGGGTCAGACATCCTGTGTTGACAACTAGACGTCAAATCTGACAGGTGATGATTGCGTCGGATGCCCCCGGTGTTCGCCCGCGGAACCTTCGGACGCCAACACGAGGACCGAGGGGTCGGGGTACAAGCCCCTCCGACTTAAAACGGAGTGTACTTAGCGGCCGATTTCGAGACCAATCGGAGGCCCTGACGTGTGTGGTTGGATTCTCGGGGGCAGTGGTTGAACCCGATGGATGGTGGATATTTTGTGTTTGTCCGATTTTGCGTCTGCGTCCGGTGGCGAACAGGGCCAATGGGCTCTATAGCGTCGCCGGCGTGGAAGTGGATTGCGATCTCCCTCGAGTCCAGACGTCCGTACTCGTTCAAGTCATGCGAGCGACTGATTCACTGATTATCTTTTTTTTCTTTAATGAAACAGAGGTTTATTAAAAAAATTATAACAATATTTTCCAATACTAAAATAATAATTTTAGTGATATAAATTATTGAGAAGACTATTTTACACAATAATAATGTTGAATATTTGTATTAAGTATAATATTTATACCATTAAAATGCTTAGAAATATATAGAAATTTTATTTTAGAAATGGTGTTTTCAAAGCTCATTTATAGCTTAAATAAAAAAAAATCGAAATTTTACCTATACCGATCACTAGACAAATATGTTATCTAAAACATTTAAAAAAATCATCTAGTTGCATTAATGTATTTCCGAGTAAAATTGATTATCATGAAACTCAAAATCTGAAATATTTGTTTGATATGTTTTTTAAATGCTTACAGTTACAATTACAAAAAAATAAATGAAAAACTAACTTTACCGATCACAAGAATAAATATTGATAAACAAAATAGTATTTATGTGAGATATATCAAATATTACGTTTAGCCATAATTCTTATCCAAATAATGCTGAATAATGCATATTTTCGTGAAGTCCGATAACATCCCATTAAGTAACATTTACATATATTGTTTCACAGCAGTTTTTGTATTTTTCTTTAAGATGTTCTGTATTTGCATTTATAACAACTGCGTTTCACATTGACAGTATGAAAGTAAATAAATATTATTTTATAATTTTATTTATTTATTTATATATATTATTTATTTAACATTATGTAAACAATATAAACAAATATAATGCACACTGGCGGGCTTATAGCCATTAGAGAATTTCTTCCAACCAACCAGATTACAGAGTGACAGAATTATACATGTACATCAACAAAAAATGAAAGTTACAAAAGAACAAAGAAATTACCTATACATAACACCAAGATAAATAAAAAAAATTAAAAAAATACAGTATGGGAAAGTAAAAGGATTGGAAAGGAACAAGAAGAGGAAATCGAGATCAGGTGTTTAGGAAGGAAGGAAGGAAAAAGAGAGGGATCAGGTATTTTCAGAGAGATATTCCTGTTTTAGTCTTTTCCTGAATATGTATGTGTATTTTTAACACACAATGTATAAATTTTAACTTCCTTTACTCTCCATATGAACTTTAACTATATAAAATCTCACACTCCTCTCACCCGTGCGCGCTGTTTACTTAAAAAGAGGAAAAAAATAATATATAGATTTTATCGAATATTTTTATTATTGCATATGCGCAAACATTGGATTTTTTTCCCTGTCGGGAGTCAAACATATTTTTTAACAGATTTTTTAATTATCTCAATAGAGACGAAGTTGGAATATTTATTGTAGGAGAACCGGGAAATCAAGGCACCTACAGGTCTTACGACCTGTCATCGGCTGGTTTACGTAAGATGACAGGTCGTAAGCCCTGTAGGTGCCTTGATTTCCCGGTTCTCCTACAATAAATATTCCAACTTCGTCTCTATTGAGATAATTAAAAAATCTGTTAAAAAATATAGATTTTATAAAATTGCATTGAGTATGCAGAAATCAGCTTCAATAATTACTAACGGAGCATAACTCACAGTGGTTTTTTAGTCATTTCATAAAAAAGACACTATCGACAAAATAAATTCTTAGTTAAATCACTTTATTCACAAAACATCACATAAATCTATCCAAATTTCATGATACGTGTCTGATACGCTGCCTTTGAGAAAATGTAAATGGACCTTGTGTACAAACTGTCAGAGATAAGTATTCTCAACTTAAAACTTTATTGAGCCACACTTATCTTTTGTGAACGCCCGTCAAAGTTCACAGTGTGAAAATTCACAACTCGTGCTTTAAACACAAACAAAAGATTTCGATACTCTTGAATCTCGATCTTCGGGGTTTTGTTGGTTAACGAAAGTTTTCAGATAAAGTAATATTTGGTCTTCTCTACGCGTATAGTTTTGTCAGTTCTGAAAAAAAATGGCGCAATGAGGTAGGCATTATTTTCATATTTATTCAAAATTCAGGACGTAGTCGTTAGTGTTTTTTATTGTACGGTGAAGTATGGTTCATTATTTGGATATAATCCAAAATCGTTAATAAGATGTAGGTACTTTCCTATACAATCTGAATACTGAAAAATATTTTAGTTTTTCCGGCCGCAATCAGACAAAATACTCAATAAGACAAGCGTGCATATATGGGATAGCAATATAATCGTTGAAACTATTGCAAGTCCGTATATATCACAATAAAATTAATTGTTTGTGCTTGCAAAAGCCGCCGGAACCATTTTGAACCACAGATTCCATAGATAAGTAGAGGTTGCAATTGAATTTCCAGCTATACATTGAAATTAATATGAACTTCCTATTGATTGCGCAGCCAACAGTAGGTAGGTACCTTACATCTACATAACTACAATAGTGAATAAGAGTCGCTTTAATATACTATATTATTTAATTATTAATTGTTTTAGCCATTGGCATTGACATCGGTGTTATATATGATTGTATGTATGTTTGGAGATTAAGTAGGTATTAAACTATTGAGTGAAATTTTGAGTAGCGTATTGCAAGGTATTGGTGTGTTAATGAGAAAAAAACAGAGAAGCTAAAATTATACTCACCATAAAACCTTACCACCAGCAGTCAGCGATATTGCAATGAGACTCATATAAAAATAATGCAAATATCTCAGTATCTCAGAGCGTGTTGTTTATTGATTAAGACAAAAAAGTATAGTTTAGTATTAAATAAGAAATTTAATATTTAATAAAACTGTAATGAAACATAAAAAAGCTGAGTCAGATGTGATTGTGGGGAAGACTAAGTGATGAGAGAAACGCAGAAATACAAAATAAATCATAATTTATTTATATCATGGTTGGCAAGGAGTGTTATAAACATGATGAATTTATCTAAGCTACCTGAACTAATCCAAATATTTAACACTTTGATAAAACTAATTAATCCTTATATTATAATTTACAAGTTTTCAAATATTTTTTAAACCATGCGATGTATAATAAAAAAGAAATATTAAACATGTCATAATTAAACAGATTGAATCTAAATTTCCAAATAACACCAATATTTTACATTATTTATAATCAATTAAAAATGTATCAGTTTTGTGAATTTGCATCTTCTTGAAGATAATCAGTAGGTATAATTGTTGAGATGAAATCTACCCTCATAGTATTTATGTCGATCAGAAGTCCAATTTACATGTAATTTACAGTCATTAAATAAGTCTTGAGGTGCAAATATGAGTGATGCACCAACCATGATATTAAGAATTATCCATTTTCAATCATCAATGGTATCAAACGAAAAGTTCATTAACAAAGAAGAAAAGAAAAGAATGAAAAGAAAGGAAAGAAAGGAGGCGGTTATATTTCCTGCAAGAATTCAGTTAAATTAGCGAACGTGACTCATGCCAGATATTTTATATAGACGAGGATCGATGAAACAAAATAAAGAAACTTACCCAGCCTCCTCCTTAGGAGCCTCCTTAGGCTAGATTTACGTTCGCCATGCTCTCTGGCGCGATGCGACACATCGTGTCGGCTGACAGAGTTGAAAAGGAAGGCATAGATACATCGATCCGCCTATCTAATCCGCTCGGAAACGGCTGCGTTCGCCTCACAACTTATTAAATATATTTTCAAATATTGCGAGGTGCGTTCGCTTAAAATATTTTTATAAAAATTAAAATAAAAATAATCAAGTAGTGACGTGCAAATACAAAATAACGTCACAATATACTGCCTTACAAATTATTTGAAACAATGTCGTCACTAAATTAAATTATAATAAAAAATTGTTAAAAAGGTGTGAGATGTACAATTCAACGTTAATATTTTTTATACAAAATTAAATTATCTAGTTGGGGTGTTTCGACTTTTTTCGATATTTTTAAAAACTTTGGAAATATAGGCAGTTAAACACATAAATTTATCATAAAAAATGTTTTTCTTAATGAAAAATGTTTGAGAAACTTACGAAATATTAAAAAAAAAACAATTTGAGATTTTGTATTTGTCTTTATGAATACCAATTTTCAGTGTTCTAGCTTATATAGTTTTTGAGATAGATGAAAAAATATAGTAAAATTTCAATAGTTAATAATTTTAATTGAAACAAAAATTCAAAATTCTGAGTATAAACGTTTTGTAGGCTTATAAATTTCTATCTTCTTCTTCTTCAATGGCGCTACAGCCCATATCGAGCCTTGGCCTCCGTCAGTCTTCGCCTCCAGCTTCTCCTATCTTCTGCAGCAATTTTCCAACTGCCCGGCACTTGCAGTAGTTGGGAAGCATCCCTTCCAACTTCGTCCTCCCATCGCAGCCGCGGTCTTCCAACCTTTCGTCTTCCACCTGGATGTCCACACAGAACTTTCTTTGGTATTCGCTGTGGTGGCATTCTCCGTACATGTCCGGCCCATCTCAATCTGCTCAATCTGACATGCACAGAGAGCCTGGAATTTTTGTAGATAGCATACAGCTCATTATTGTATCTAATCCTCCAGGCGTCACCATCTGGCACAGGTCCTAGGATTCTACGAAGCACTCGTCTCTCAAACGTGTCCAGTATTTCAGCAGATAAATTTCTATATATTCTGAAATTTTAGGTTCTCTGCATAGAGCGGATCAAAAACTATAAGGGGACACACACACACACACAGACACACTAAGTGTTCTTCTCCGAATTCTGAGTTAATCCATATTCATATAAAATATATGTATATACTGCGAAGCATCTAGATTGGTGTTTCTTAGGCTTCATGTTTGAAAAAAACATGAAAATTAAAGATCTGGCATACAAATTTCGCGTATCTTGACTTAATACTTTGTCGATATTTTTAGAGAAATGAATTCTCTTAAACAAATCGAAAGTTGGAAAAGTCCAACGCCCGATTTAACACAATCTGTCTATCGTCAAATTTTTAAATTCTTATTTCTACTGTAGAAGGTATTTTTTTAAGTATGTGATATTTCTCTTCAAATTTTCGCGCTTTTTTAGTGTAACATCTCACTTACTAAATAGTAATAAAATCAACGAATGCAAAAAAAAACCATCAAGGAAATACACGTATTTATATCGTGAAATCATTTCCGCAAATTCCCAGTGGAAATTATCGCATGATACAAAGTTCCATTCATGAATGCAATATTTTTTATTGGAATATTTTCTCAAATGAAATCGCTCCAATAACATATGATACATCTTCCATAAGAAGATTTAAAAATGCAATGGTATTTTGAAATATTACATCGATATTTCAATGAGATTGTATGAGTAAAATATGTTGTTCAATAATTGCGCTGGTCAGCAAAAATATTTTACCACTGAAATGTATTTTCCTGTTATTAACGAGTGGGTTGTAGCCAACGCTACACTTCTCACTACCAAGTCACTCCACAAAGTAGTCAAATTTTGTATAGCAATTTTTCAGCATTTCATAAAATGAGTTTGTTCAAAAAAGAAATTAAAAAAAAATATTCTTGATAATTCTTCAATGAAAGCTTAATAATTCTTCAATGCCATTTTATGAAAGTGATGTGTCTTTTAACGAATTTGATTTCAAATTATAAGTTCCTGAGCTTGGGGTCACATTGAAATATTTGACAATTAAAAAAAAATAATAACTATTCAGATATCCTTCAAAATCTAATGGGGTCTAAGCGGGTATTCGATATAGATATTTGCAAAATTTGAAAAGAATCGAATAAATACTTTAGTTAATAATCGATAAAGTAAAATAAACACGCCGTACATATCACACAGCACATAGCACACACAGATATATTGTGATGAAACTTTCAGAATACAATCTCGCACGAATCTAGTTGATAATCTAAATAAAATAAACAAATCTTAAATAAATAAATCTGCAATAAAAAAAATAGCCTTAAAAATTTCGAAATCATAACTTTTTTTAAATTTTCTACGGACAATTCTTGGTAGAACTCCATTTCAAATAATAATTAAATTTGGAATGGTAAAATAAAACCAAAGTTTTCAGTTCTACTAATTTAATGACACTGACTAGTTTCGGTCATCCAGTGACCATTTTCAAAGTGTGAAAAAACAAGAGTTGGTTGGTGTTTATATAATATCTGGTTAAGGGGGTTGCAACATTTTTTTTTTTTTTTTTTGTTTATTTTATTTTTTTTTTTCTCTTTTTCCGTCAGTTCAATAAGTGTTGCTAGAAAGAACTGACAAAGAAAACTAGCAAACAAAGCGGAGCGTACTAATACAGACTTGGATGAGGTTTTAATATTAACAAATTTCGGCGTCAAATCTTTTTCTTTGCACTTGTTAATAAACCAAAGGTGTTGCGTTGCAAGACTCCTTTTTAACTTCAACTTCTTGTATACGTCCGTTAAATAAGCCGTACTCGCTGAATTAACTTTTTTTAACTTTTTTACGGACAATTCTTGGTAGAACTCCATTTCAAATAATAATTAAAAATGGTCACTGGATGACCGAAACTAGTCAGTGTCATTAAATTAGTAGAACTGAAAACTTTGGTTTTATTTTACCATTCCAAATTTAATTATTATTTGAAATCATAACTCTCCACTGTATCCCCTTGGGTTAGTGAGGAGTAAAAATAATTTATTTTTATAGACTTAAGTAGATATTTATGCAAAATTACAATTTTTTAAATATTTTTTTACTGTAAAAATCATATTCAAGGTACCAAATAATTTCAATTAATTTATTACAACTACGAAGATAAATTGTTTTTATGTCTTACAATAAGTACTTTAATTCACGTTTAACTATTTTCTTTTTTTTTCAATAGTAAATTACTTTTTTTTATTTACCGATTAATTTTTAGTATTATATTTTGTTTCAAACATACAAGCTATGGGACGCCCTGAAAAAACATGGTCAGATAACCTGTCGTAAAAAGAGGGTGGACCTGAAAGGCTCAGAGAGACGGAGAGAAGTGGAAGTCACCAGAACAGGCCTACGTCCAGCAGAGGAAGGAAAGCTATAAAAGGTGAAGATATTTATTTCTATTTCTGTCAAACGTGAAACAAATAAGACTTAACGTACTGAAATTGTGTTAATTAATTGGTTATAGGATCATGCTAATAATCAGCTGGGGGCTTGTCCTCTAATAACATCACTGAGCAAGGTCCTTTTTCAATGCAAAAGTTGCTTTTGTCAATATAATATCCTCTTGTTATGATGTTATTTTGATATTGCTTTAATGAATGTTTTTATTTTACAATAACATTTTTCATTTTAACGATATATGATAGAGTAAAAAATGAGAACATAAGGAGAGAATACAAAATAAAGAAGTATATTATATGTAAAATGAAAGTGAATGCTTTGAATGCATCGTTCATTCTTTCAATAGTGACATATTGAAAGAATGAACGATGAACGACTGAGCAAAAAAATAAACATTGGTGCAAGAGATGGAATGAATAGCAGAGGTCGCCCCAGAAAGGGATGGCATGACCATGTGAATGGTATTTTGAAAGAAGAAAACATAAAAAGTTTGAACAAGCAAAAATAGAGAAGTATGGCGCTCGGTTCTCTCTGCTTACCTCGTAATGGACATGGCGTGATGGTATGTATGTATTTTACAATATTTTGATATCACAGTTTTTTTGATTCGGTAATTTTTGTTATTTGTGTTAGTTGTATTGTGACGTTATCTTTTCAAACAACGTCATATCAGAAGTAACTGGTAAGTAAAATCTTTAAAACAAACGCACCTCATCTATGACTTGCTCATAAACCGTAGGAATTTTTCTCGATGACTTTCATTTACTAGCGGAACGCAAATATAGCGGAACGCCAATATATTATGTAATCTGTCACAGACGGCTCGACACAAATTTGGCAATTGTGAAGTTAGCCGAATTTAAACCGCATGTAGAATAATTACCTCAAATCTACGTAGCAAATCCATAGATAAGGTAATGTTTATGGTAAAAAATTTGCTAACTAATAACTATATGATATTGTTTGAAAAAATAACGTCATGGTATCCCAAATATCCTCAAAACTAAAAACAATTAATATTAACGTTCCAATGTATATGTTTTTTACTGTATATCATTTTTTAAATTTTGTTTTATTCACTCTTGTTTAAATTTATAATATTTTTGATACATTATTTTTTTTATCATTTGTCATAGGCATATTATTTTATATATAAAAAGATTATATTTGTTTATAAAGTAATTGTAATATTTTGTTTTTTTAATTTCTATTTTATATTGTATGTATATATATGTATATAGGTAGACATAAAAAAATTATATTTTCTAATATGTATACCCACACACAAGCATTGCCTTTGTAGGAATTTTGGTAATTTGAATTCAACTTTGTAATTTTCTTTAAATCTTTAATTTTTTTTGTACTTTTTTTCTTGTTTTCTTAAATTATGTAACATGTGCCACAAATGAAATAAATAAATAAATAAATAACGACCCCATATTTACCGCCATTGCACAGAAATCTGTAGTTTGATGAACGTGCCGGGATCATAACATATTCGATTTCCAGCAAAGATAAAAATATACATATGTTATAATTTTTTACCTGATTCCTATTTTTCAACGCTGACATCACAAATTGATTGAAAGCGTTGTCATTTTGGCAATGTACATAATTGTATCAATACTAAATCTCAGCAATAGTTGGTAATTTTTACTCCTCACTAACCCAAGGGGATATAATGGGGAGTTATGATTTCGCAATTTTTAAGGGTATTTTTTTTGCAGATTATCAACTAGTATCATGCTGAGATTGTATTCTGAAAGTTTCATCACAATGTATCTGTGTGTGTGTGTGCTATTTACAGTGTGATATGTGCTATGTGCAGTATGCTATGTACCTATGTACGGCGTGTTCATTTTTACTTTATCGATTATAGACTAAAGTAATCATTCGATTATATTCAAATTTTGCAAATATATATATCTAATGCTCGCTTAGACCCCATTAGATTTTGAACGATATATGAATAGTGCTTCTCAATTTTTTTAACTGTCAAATATTTCAAAGTGACCCCGAACTAAGGAAACTTAAAATTTGAAATTTTTATTTTCAAATTGGTAAGAAGGCACACCACGTACATAAAATGGCATTGAAAAGTTATCAAGTTTTCATAATAAAATATTTAAATAAAAAATAATTTACAAACTCATTTCATGAAAATGCTGAAAATTTTCCATACAAAATTTGAATACATTATAAAATGACTTGTTAGTGAAGAGTTTAGTGTTGGCCACAACCCACTGGTTTTTTTTTTGTTTATCCTTTTGTCGAATTAAGAACTCAGCCAAGTAAGTAAAATGATACATACATACACTCTCTCTCTCTAGGTTATTTCTTTCTTTTGAATATAAAAGAATGTACCTACATATTCAATAGGTATTCAATAGGGGTGACGATACAATTCAGTGTGGTGACCGCTTACAATTGAGATCAAATAGATAGATCTCTTCGAGATTACTTCTTCGTATTTACGTACTGGAAGCTGGGTTTACAAATAATGAAATCTTCCCCTGAAAAATTCAATACATTTCTCTTCATTCAGACAAATGCATTTCAATTGAAATATATCGGACGCTCGGTATAGATTATTGTGAAATACATCAAAAGGAGCCAATTCGTTTATATGTAGTAAGTACCGACATATTAAATTTTTAGTATTTGTTACACAAACGGTTTTTTCACTTCAATGCAATGTACTGAAATATACGCATTTTATTGAACAAAGGTTTCCCCGTGAATAGAGATGGCCGTGTTAATGAAAAACTTGTTCTTAAGAGGGCGACTGCTGTCAACGTACCTATTGTTTCAATTTGAAATTGCATCATTACTACAAGACGAATCATTTTGAAAAAATAACCTAGTTAGTTTGAATATTAATAAAGAAAAATATACCTTTACTTTTTAATTATGTTCTGTATATATTATTGTAAGAAAATAATAAGCATTCCCCGATTTTTGACATTTATCTTAAATTTCTAAAAAAACTATAAGGTATAGAGCAATATATTTTTTTTATAAATTAAAGAAGATCAAAATATCTGGAAAAATATGATATGGCGTTGCATTAATGCATCAGGTTAAGTAAATAAACCAAAAAAACTTTTATTTCGCAATGGCGCTGAATGGAAAATTAATGTTTTTTATGTTTAGTTACTAAACCTGAAGCATTATTGCAACGTCACATCATATTTTTCTAGATATTTTTGTCTTCTTTAATATAAAAAAATATATATTCCTCTACCCCTTATAGTTTACTAAAAATAAAAGATAAACAATGAAAATCGGGGTATGCCATTATTTTTATACAATAATTTATACAGAACATTATCAAAAAGTAAAGATATATTTTTCTTTCTTAATACCCAAACTATCTAAATTATTTGTTTTCAAAACGATTTGATAAGAAATAATGATGGTATATCTAATTGAAAAATAGGTACGTTGGCAGCAGTCCCCCCTTAAGCCAAATGGAAGAAAAAATAATTATTAATTAAAACCCCCAATCTCTACATTTCACGGCCTATCTCATCGAACATTAAATGTTGCGTTTTATTTTTCTTCTTGGGTATTTTAACAAATATACTTGAGACTTTGCGTGTATTCGGTAGATGGTTAAGAAGACATAAACCCTTAATCACAGAATTAATTCATGCTTTCCACGCATTTGTAAGGAGTATAATACAAAGTTTTACGATACTGATATATTCAACAACACATATCCGTAATATACTAATATCGCAGGAGTATATCGGCAATGACGAAGTGATATGAGGCATAGAATACCTAACTCCTTTATCCCTCCCCGCTCCCCCCTAATTCCTACATATCGCAGCATCATTTGTATGATTTTAATTTTGAATTACTTGCATAATATTTCAGTACAGTTACTGAAATAAGAAAAAAGTGTAGTACGGAAGATATAGTCAGATGGGGAAGACAGCGGATGCGATATTGGAGCTCACATGTAAACAGAATGGATGAAAATAGACTCCCACATATCGCTCTCCAAGAGAATCCAGCTGGAATAAGACCACCAGGAAGACCTCCAAAGAGATGGCGAGACAGTTGGCAGTCCACATCGCAGGAGACAGAATAGCGGTAAAAACGGATCTTCGGATCTATGAAAAGGAAGAAGAAGAAGAATCATTATATTCTGTATTTTAATTATTTTTTGTATTTTATATATATTATTGCAATTTCTTGAATGCTTGATTTCAAACTTACTCTGCTATTTACAAACATTTTTGTTATTTTATTTTTATATTGCGTGTAATTTAATGTATGATGATGAGGGAACTATTTTGGCAAATACTTAACATGCATTATTATAAAAAATCTCTTATATTAAAAGTAATTCATTAATTAAAAAAATAGCAATAAATAATGGATACAATAGTAAAATTATTGACAGTATAGTAAACAAAAAAGTTAAGAAAAAATATTATAGGACATATTTATACCCGGAAATAAAGGAAAAAAATAAAAAATGGAGAAAAATACTATTTTATAATAATAAAATAGCCAAAACAATATCTAAAAATATACCAGATACTATCAAACCCGCGTTTTATACCAACAATAAATTAAAAAAATACATAATAAATAATAAAGATAAAGAAAATCCTAATAAAAAATCAGGAATCTATAAATTAGAGTGTAACGATTGCCCATCATTTTATATAGGAAAGACTACAAGAAATATAGAAACGAGAGTTAAGGAGCATTTAAGATGTCTTAACAGCAATAATTATTCAGAATTCGCAAACCATTTGATCGAAAATAACCATAGTTTTATTAATAATTTAGGCGTAAAAATATTACATAGTAATTTAAGTGATAGACAATTAGATAGCCTGGAAATCTTGGAAATCAGAAAAAACGTAAACATGAGAAATAATATAATTAATAATCAAACACAATTTCCTAATAACCCTATATTAAATATTTTACCAATACAAAAATTAATTAACCAATAACTTCATTGCTCCCCCCACCAATAAATAGTTTAACCCAGCCCACACTACACCCATTATGTTTACCTTAAGTCTGTATATTGTAATTTTTTTTTTTTTTTTTACTTTTCAACATAATTTCGTTTATAAAAGATCCCACTAACCATATATGGTTATCAGTGGGTTTCTATATCATACAATATATGTGCTAACTTAAACTAACCAACAATGGCAAAAAGAAATGAAATGGGTTTGACAGTATAAAAATGTTTTGATAGATCCAAAAACAACACTAGAATAAAAACAACAACAAAAAAAAAACATATAGAAGAAAACCCAAAAAATACAATAGAGTAAGAACAAAATCAAAAGGAAAAGTAATAAAATAATAAAAATAAAAGGAAGGAAGAGACCATTATTCGTTAAAAATGATTTTTTTACAGGATCTTTTGATTTTATAAAATGAATTTAATCCAATTAAGTCTGAGGGCAAGCTGTTAAAAATTGTTGGTATTGAATACTGCAGTGTTCTTTCACCGTAATAGTTATTTACTCTAGGTATATTATATTTACCGGAAGTTACTTGTCTGGTCTTATACTTATTTGTTACAGGTGTTTTGTGTTCATTTTTAAAGTAATTTTGTAGAATAAATCTGTATTTATAAATTTGTGTAGCTGTCATTATTTTGGTTTCTGCGAAAATGCTCTTTCCCTCCCTTTTCAAACAAATAGCTCTATTTTTGGGTAACATACATCTAATTAAACGTTTTTGTAATTTTTCTATTTGCATAAGATATGTTTTAAATGTATGTAAAGTATACTTTGTATCCTCCTGAGGAAGGGAACTTTGTTCTCGTAACATGTAGAGGGATTTTTTATTCATTTGAATAAAAATTATAATTGTAGTGGTGTACACAAAGTTGTGTTTTATTTCATTTAATTATTTCAAAATGATACCACAAAGTAAAAAACAATCGTTTGTCGATGATGTAATTCATTTTAATTAATTAATTAATTATTTTTTTGTTTACTTAATTCATTTTTTCTAGTAACTGAAAAAATGACATCGTTTCATAATAAATACGAGTCATGTTACGAAAGCAATTTTAGGAGAATATTTAAAACAAATCTAATTATTGTATGATTACATAAGAAACACAATTTTTTTTTATTAATAAAATAATAGCAGTATACGATGGGCATTGTAAATTGGCGGCAGGAAGCGATGGTCAGGTAGGGGTAGAGTGAGCTTCTGGAGGAGGCCAAGACCCACGATGAGTTGTAGTGCCACTGATTATTTTTTTTTTTTTTTTTAACGGCGCTGGCCGATTTACTTATGATATTAATAACAATTAAGCACTACAAATAATAACACTCAATTATTATTATTACCATTATACACTTCCTCAAAAGAATTAGCAGATCAATGGGTCTATTGTAAATTATTAGTATATAAAATATGTTGTATAATAATATTTAAACACAATATATTTTTATCAGAATCAACTGGTGTTCTTACAATTTAGTCAGTGAGTCGTTTTTTTTATACAACGACAAACAAACACTATGAACAACAAAATTAATTGACTTTAAAAACTTTGTGTCACGCACTCAACTCCGTCGCTACCTCGACCGGTTTTGGAGAATACCTCTCCTTCGTCTGGAGTTCACTTACAAACCAACTGTGTTAAACTTAAAATTATGGAGAATGGGCCAGTTGTAGGGTGGGGGAGGGTTATTGGAGGGCATGGCAGTATTTTATTATTATGAGTTTTTGGAAAGATATTTAAAATAGGGCTACCTGCGATATTAGTTTTATTATTAATGATATTACCTTTTTGGATTATTGCTCACCTTATCTCTAAATTTTCAAAAATGTTTTGTATTAATCCTGATTTATTAATATGTATTTTTTTATACCTGTGCTGTGTATTTTTAATTATGTGGTTTGCAAATTCACTGAAGTTTGTATGCTTTAAACATCGCAGGTACTCGTTTACGCTTGCATTCATATTTCTGTCTGTCTTTCCTATTTAAAATGCGTTACAATCTGTAAGTTAGATAAAAAAAACTCCTGGTTTTTGTAAGGGTATAGTCGAATTTTGAAATTTTGGTAAATATCTATTAATACTATCATTAGTATGAGATGCCAATTTTTAATATTTTAGAGACGTATTGGTAAGGTTTACAAACGTGAGGTTTAAAAAGAGCTTATTCGTGATTAAGATTATTGGAAAACTAACTTGAAATGATCACATTGATTTTATGCACCCTTTAAGCACATAAGTTCTTTTTTTTCTTTACGACATACATTACACGTAGTTTGGGACCATTTAAAAAAATGTTTAAAAATATACATACATACATACATACCATCACGCCATATCCCTTACGGGGTAAGCAGAGAGATCCGAGCGCCATACTCCTCTATTTTTGCATACATTCTTAGCTTCCTTTACATCCATGCATCGTCTCATACATGCTCGTCGATTATTCAAGCTTCTTATATTTCCTTCTTTCAAAATATCATTCACATGGTCATGCCATCCCTTTCTGGGGCGGCCCCTGCTATTCACTCCATCTCTTACACCCATGTATATTATTTTGGTCAGTCGTTCATCATTCATTCTTTCAATATGTCCAAACCACCTCAAGGAATTCACTTTCAGTTTATTTATAATACTCTTCTTCATCTTGCATTCCCTCCTTATGTCCTCATTTTTTATTCTATCATATATCGTTCTATTACATACTCTTCTTAGTGATCTCATTTCCACAGCATTTATTCTACTTTCATGCGTCTTTTGCCACGTCCATGTTTCACTGGCATACATCAAAGTGGGCACTACAATTGCATTATGTACAGCAATTTTGGCTTCCTTTGAGATGCTTGGATCGGACATTACTGGTCTGAGAGCTCCTTTTATTCTGTTACCTGCCATAACTCTTCTTTCAATATCTTTATCAGGTCTTCCATTCCGTTCAAACATACTCCCAAAGTATAAATATTCCTCTACTTGTTCTAGCCATTCGTTCTCTACTTTTATTCATTCTCTACTATATGTTAAAAATATATTTTTTATATTTCTTTTACGAGAATCTTTGCTGAATTTTATAATCGTGTGAATCGTGAATTTTATAATCGTGGAATTCACTAGAGAATATGAAAAAAAAAAAAATTAGAAATGTTTAATTTATTTGAGATTTTTAATTGCAATTCAGGATGTTTATCTTTATATTATGCCCTCTTAAAGATTTCCTTATTGCAATAAACCCTGCTTTGCGAATTTTTGCTGTACAAAAATTGAATCAATAAATAAATAAATTATTCATATCGTTTATCATAAAAATATATACTGCGTGATGTCATATTATACGATAAATAAAATGGTCTTTGTAATACATAAAATCAACATTTTAAATTATTTCTGCTTCCTACATTTCATTCAAATCCATTGTTTTGTGAGCTAATGAAGCATTGAACTTTTTTTTTATTGTTATTTCATATTTTAAAGACTCTTTCATCCTTGTCCTTGACATTATTCAGATATTGTTCGATAAAGGAAAACCTATATTCTTATGTGTCTTATTCACTTGAGGTTTGATCTTTAAAAATAAAAAAAACGTTTCCTCTATATTTCCAATTGTATACAAATGTGCATAACTTAGGGTTTTTATTGAAACAAAGATTTATAAGAACCGTTTCTTCAAAATAATTAAAAGTTTTGTTGTAGAAAGTTTTGCGTTTAATCCTTTCTTAACCGAATTATGAAAGCATTATGAAAATAAATATGTTTCATAAAAAATAGGCAATGATCATTTTTATCTCCTTTTTTTGGAAATTTTAACGATTCTAACATCATTCATATATAAAACTATATAAAAGCACATTTCGCAATAACCGAGTTTTCAACTGTACAATAACCGAGTACAGAATTTTCCGTCATTTTCAGTATTGTAAGCGATCAAAAATATCGTGATTAACAATTTGGAAGAGATATAACATAACACAATACAATTTTCATTGAGATATACGTAAAATACATTGATAATTCCAATTGGAATCATCGGTTAAGAAAGGGTTAAGAAACGCTTTAAAATATCAGAGAAAATTAAAACGTGTATGTTGTTTTTACATTTTCGATTACAAACCTATACCGAATAGAAAAAGTTATTATTATAAATATGTATGTTGTTCCTACATTTTCGATTAGAAACGTATACCGAATAGTCAAAATTGTTGTTATAAAATATGTATGTTGTCCCTACATTTTCGATTACAAACCTATACCGAATAGACAAAATTGTTGTTATAAAATATGTATGTTGTTCCTATATTTTCGATTACAAACCTATACCGAATACACAAAATTATTGTTATAAAATATGCATGTTGTTCCTACATTTTCGATTACAAACCTATACCGAATAGACAAAAATATTGTTATAAATATGTTTGTTGTTCCTACATTTTCGATTACAAACCTATACCGAATAGACAAAAATATTGTTATAAATATGTTTGTTGTTCCTACATTTTCGATTAGAAACGTATACCGAATAAACAAGATTGTTGTTATAAAATATGTATGTTTTTCCTGCATTTTTAATTACAAACCTATACCGAATAGACAAAATTGTTGTTATAAAATATGTATGTTGTTCCTACATTTTCGATTACAAACCTTTACCGAAAATCCAAAATTATTGTTATAAAATATGTATGTTGTTCCTGTATTTTCGATTACAAACCTATACCGAATATCCCAAATTATTGTTATAAAATTAAGACTATCCGGAAGACATGCGAAGAGATGGAAGGATTGTTGGATCTCCTCCTCTCAAGATAGTCCACCCTCACAAACCTGTCAATGACAGGTCGTATGAAAATTATTCAGCGTTTCTCGAAATAGGTTTGTTAAATTATTTTTAATTTAAATATTTTTTTTTTACTATGATAACTTGATAATTCTTCAATGCCATTTTATGAAAGTGATGATGTGCCTTTTTACCAATTTGAAAATAAAAATATCAAATCTAAATTTTCCCCGGCTTGGGGTCACATTGAAATATTTGACAGTTAAAAAATGATAAGCACTATTCAGATATCATTAAAAATCTAATGAGGTCTAAGCGAGTGTTAAATATACAAATTTAAAAAATTTGAAAAGAATGGAAAGATTATGAACATTAGTTTATAATTGATAAAGTAGAATAAACTAAACACGCCGTACAAAGCGCATAGCACGTAGCACATAGCACTTAATATACAACACACACACAGTTACATTACGATGAAACTTTCTGAATAAAATCGCAGCATGATACTGATTGATTATCTGCATTACAAAATAGCGTTAGAAATTGCGAATTCATAATTTCCGACTGTCTACACTTGGGTTGGTGACAAGTAAAAAGATGGTTAAAGGTGGCTACTCGTTATTAACTATTGAATAAATATTCGGTATAGTACCTGTTAGTTATCCTAAAAGCAACACAATAAAGAAATACATCGAAAAATATAAAAATTTTGTCGTTGCCTTTGAATAATATTAAATTTGAGTGGATTTTTGTTTTAAGTGAATACCAGGCTCAACTCAATTTTCCCTTTCCACGAATCCCGAAAATATTCATGTTAGGCTTCCCAAATAATGGGCGCCCTTCGTAAATAAGGCCCATTCCACTTCGAAAACCCCTCAACGATAACAGCCATCGGTTGACTCTAGGCCGTATCGAAAACCGAAATTGAAATATCTCGATCAAAACTTGAATCATGGACCCGAGAATCGACTTGAATTTGGCGATGTCAAAATTAAGGAAACACAAAAACTTACATGTTTTCACAGTCGGAAACTACAATTTTAAAGTTTATTTATCGTATGGTACTAGTGAATCAAATGTTTAAAATCAAAATGAACAAAACACAGCTATGACAGCAATCAAATACAAAACAGCACGATATGGCAATCACACATTCACGTCGAGGGCTCCGAGCCAATCCACATATGCCGGTATCAATTCGCAAATGTCCGACTTTGGGCCTTCATATGCATGGACACTGCATTCTTCCAATATGTGTTGCATTGTTTGAAAGGGGTGGCCGCAATCGCATTGTGCGGATGGAACAATGCCCCACTTTGCCATAAGGTAGTAATTTTAAAGTGATAAAACAGTTCACATACCTCGGCTCCACAGTGACAATGATACACGAGAAGAAGTTAGAAGAAGAATTATGGCTGCTAATAGATGCTTCTACGCCCTACAAAAGCTAAGGTCAAAATTGATTAGGAGAAATACAAAGATCCTTCTGTATAAAACACTCATCAAGCCGGTCCTCACGTATGCTTCCGAAACCTAGGTGATGACCAAACAAACTGAAGGATCCATAGTGGCTTTTCAGAGAAGGATCCTTCGAACGATCTACGGGCCAATAAAAGAGAATAATGTTTGGCGTCGTCGATACAACAGGGTACTATATTATGAGACCTATAAAGAGCCCGATGTGATCAGTTCCATCAAGATAGGGCGCTTAAGATGGGCTGGTCACATAATCCGAATGGACGACGACATCCCCACAAAACGCGTCACACTCTCTGTGCCACGAGGTCGAAGGAGACCAGGAAGACCAAGGACTCGATGGATGGACAGTGTCGATGCCGATGATTCCACAATAAATATTAGATACTGGAGAAAGAAGGCAACGGATAGACGGGAATGGAGGACACTCCTGGATTCAGCCAAGGCCCACTCAGGGCTGTCGAGCTTATGATGATGATGATGATGATGACATCTCAATAGAGACGAAGTTGGGATATTGTAGAAGAACCAGGAACTCGAGGCAACTACAGGGCTTACGACCTGTCATCGGCTGGTTTACGTGATCACTTTATGCGCTTGCGCAACGTTTGCCAATTATGCCTTCTTATTGAGTTCCCTTATCGATGTAATTTTTGAAAGTTCTATATATTTGAATAGTGTGTAACATTTTACTTGAAAATAATGGATTATTACTATTATAATAAGTGTAAAATACAGTTAATGAATAAGTGTAAAATACAGACAAACGTGTATGCAAATATGTATGAATATGAGTGAGGTGATGAATTTATGCAATTTGTAGAAAACATCAGGTGATGGGTATTAGATGGTAGGTAGTGGACTGTATTTTTAAACTATCTCACCGATGCTTCTATAATCCTGGTTCACTGATTATTTTTTCTGTGCACACATCCACACGCAGTGGTCTTCAAACTTGTACTGGTTAATTTCACTTGACACTTATTGTCACCCAAAATTATTTTGACAAGTGACAATTCTCATACATTGGTGAGGGGACAATGGCATGGAAGGGATTTAAAGGAAATATGCTTCTACATAACCGCCCACTCAAATTTTAAACAAAATTTGACGAATTGTACATATCACGGTGGCCACAAACAAAATTAACTTTTAACAAACTCATATCACTAATGCAGCCATTACAAAATAAAACTCCACATTGTCCAATTCATGAAATTACAAACACACAAAAAAAATTCAATAACATACTATCCACAACAAAATCACATTAAAAAAAATTCAAAAAGATAGTTCACAGACTATATCAATGAAAACAATAGACAGACCTTTCTGTCATAACGAAAACACATTTAACTTAATTGTTATAATAACCAACTAAAACTATAAGACTAACATTATTCTTAACTATTTCTATTAAACATCTAAGGGACATATTTTCACAACAGGTCGAACAAATATTCCCTCTTTTGTCTTAACTTTTACCACCCGTACAATATTATCCTTTCCTGGCATGGTAGCCACAATTCTTCCCAATTTCCATTGTAAAGGATGTAACCTTTCTTCTTTCACTAACACTAAATCTCCCACCTGTATATTAGGCACTGAAGTGAACCACTTTTTACGCTGTTGAAGTGAAGTGAGGTATTCCACACTCCAACGTTTCCAAAAATCCTGATACATTCTTGTGATCATCTGCCATCTATCTAACCTATTCAATTTAATATCTGTGACCTCATACTCTGGAATACCAACCAATACCTCACTTATAATAAAGTGAGCTGGCGTTAAGGCATCTACGCTGTCAATATCATTACACATAGGAACAAGTGGTCTAGAATTCACTACCGCCTCGATCTTAATCAATACTGTATTAAACTCCTCATAAGTCATCACTTGGTTGCCAACAACTCGCTTTAAGTGATACTTTATAGATCTTACGTTGATCTCATGTAGGCCACCAAAATGTGGACCTTTAGGAGGATTCAAATGCCAATCGATGCATTTTTCGAGACAGAAATTTCGAAAATCTGTATCCTGGATACAGTCATTATAAAATTTAAAAACTCCAGTCAAATATTTACGTGTGCCAACCAAATTTGTTCCGCAATCGCTATATACTGTAGTACATAAAAAGCAAGCAATTAATGCACTAGTAGATAATTCATTGACAATTTCAATATGTATGGCCTTTGTAGTCATACATACGAAAACACAAAAGTATGCCTTATACGTTTTCGAATTGCGACGTTTATTTTCCTTCAAAATAAACAGCCCGCCTAAGTCAATTGATACGTTTATGAATGGTCGATGACGAGTAACCCGAATAGCTGGCAAGTCAGCCATTATTGGCTGCACTGGTGAAGCACTAAATCGCTTACACACAAGACACTTTGACAAAACAGACTTAATTCTATTTCTCGCTGAAACAATCCAATATTTCCGTTGTATTAAATGTTGCAGTGATCTGGGACCCACATGCAAATGTGATATATGAAAATAATTTATCAATAATTTTCCAAACTCACTATGCTTATGCAACAATATTGGAAATTTCATTTTATCGGGTAGTGCAGAATATCTAATTCTTCCGCCCACTCTGACAAGTCCCTGTTTATCTATAAAACAATTCAACTTCTGCAGTTGAGGATTATCGCGTTGATTTTTGTATTTTAACATATTAATATCCTTCATAAAATGTAAACTCTGATCATATTTTATAATTGCTTGTAAACTAATTTCCATTTCCCTATTACACAAATCTCCTTTAGTGCGATTATTAACATTCAACAGACAATTATTTTTAAACCTTAAAATCCAAGCTACTACACGTGTTAACTTTGTATATTTATTAGTTATGTTATACAATCCTAATCTATCTTTATCTTCTAAAATTAAAGCATTAGATTGATTAACTAACCCTTTATATTCTGGCAATTGCGCAGGTACAATATAATCATCGCACCGTGGCCATCTGTCAACAGGTTCTAACAGCCACTCTGGACCGTTTATCCACAACGTATGACCAACTAATTCTTCTGGATATAATCCTCTAGATGCACAATCTGCTGGATTACATTGAGATCTCACATGAAACCATTTTCCATGAGGCACGTTTTCCCAAATACGTTCTATTCGATTTGCAACAAATAATTTTAATAGATATGATGGTGTTTTAAGCCACGACAAAACAATACTAGAATCTGTGTACATATATACATCCTTTATAATAATTGCATCTTGAAATACAGATAAAGTATATTTAATTAATTTTGATAATAATAATGCACCACAGAGCTCCAAGCGTGGTATCGTTTGCATCTTAATTGGAGCAACCTTAGACTTGGCAGTCACCAGAGATATTTGTTTACTATCCTCAGTAACCAAATAACAAACAGCGCTATATCCGTCATTAGAGGCGTCAGAAAAGCCAACTAAATAACACTGAATATCAACGCTAGTTCCAAAAAACCTAATCAATTTAAATTCCTCTAATAAAGACATTTGATCAACTATTTTATTCCACTAGACTTTCGTGGATTCTGGAATAATATCATCCCATCGCAATTTCATTTTCCACAAATTTTGAATGAAACTTTTCAATAAAAATGTAAACGGAGTGATCCATCCTACAGGGTCATATATAGATGAAACGACCGATAGAATCATACGCTTTGTATATTTAATATCAATTTTCTTAACCTGATAACTAAAAACATCATTCACAAAATCCCATTTAATTCCTAATAATTTAATATGATTACTGTCTTCAGCAAAACAGGGGGCCTAGACAACGTGTCATTTAAGCTAAGCGTTATATCGCTAAGTGATAGTAAATGTATGAAATTGGTCGCTATGACAACACGTGACAGCCACAAATTTCATACATTTCTATCGCTTAGCGATATAACGCTTAGCTTTAATGGCATGTTGTCTAGGGGGGCAGATCACACTGCTATCAGATTTATTAAAATCTTGAATAAATTCAGGACAGTTAGTTGCCCATTTTGACAATTCAAAACAACCACTTCGTAAAATAGAAATCAACTGATCTCGTAAAATAATAGCATCTTCAATATTATGATCACCGCATATAATATCATCTACATATGTACTATTACGAAGAGCTTTAGCACCTAATGGGTATTTATCACTTTCATCCAAAGCTAACTGATTTATTGTTTGAATTGCATTATAGGGTGAGCTTCCTAAACCATATGTCACAGTGCATAACTCATATTCTTTGACAGGTTGTGACGGATCTTCTCGCCACAATACATGCTGATATCTTCTATCTTCATGCCTGATAGATATTTGTCTATACATTTTAGTTATGTCAGCAGAAAACCCGATTTTATAGATTCTAAACTTTAACAATAATTCGATTATATCCTTTTGCAACTTTGGACCTACATGTAAATATTTGTTTAATGCACCAGTTGCGTTCGTATTAGAACTGCCATCAAAAACAACTCTCAATTTAGTAGATAAACTATCAGGTTTCAGAACACAGTGATGAGGAATATAATATACATTTGGATCGCCTTGTAAAGGAACTTCTTTCATGTGTCCTAACATCTCATATTCCTTCATGAACTTTGTATATTCAAGTTTAATTTCCAAATTATTACAAAATTTTCTTTCCATATTAGTTAATCTTTTAAGAGCAAAACCAAAAGTACCAACACATGGTACGTGAATATCTTTTTTTAATAAGAGCGGTACTACAAATCTACCGTCGTCATTACGATAATGTATGTAAATCATTGTATAACTGAACACATTCCTCATCCGAATGTGGCATTTTCCTACTACTTGATACTGTGTTTACCTCTTCTATTTCCCAAAACCCTTTTAATTTTTCATCTAACACATCAGATGATACAAAACATGTTAACAACTCATTGTTATCATGTACAAAATCTTGACCTAAAATTACAAACCCAAATATGGTCTCAAATGCATATAAATCTTCTGATAATTTTTTACAATTTCCTGTAAACAATTTTCCATACATGTCAGCACCTAATAATATATCAATATTACTGCTTTTCCAAAATTCATAATCTGCCAATTCTAAATCTTGAGTCAAAACTCTACACTGATGAGATAAATCTCTCCTAGGCAAGATTGATGGAAGCGCATCCACCACTACACTCTTTACAAATAGCGACTTGTTATATTTATTATTAAATAAACAAAATTGCATAGAACCCTTTACATTAATATTAGTAGAAGACAGCGTTGTCAATGATACAGAATGCCCTTTTTTATAGAATCCTATATTCTTACAAAACTTCCCAGACATCAAAGTAACCTGACTTCCAGAATCAACTAAACACTTGGCCTTATAAAATTGCCCATCTTTTCCCTGGACATATCCTATAATTGTTCCTAATATCACTTGACCAATAGATTCATTACCCCGAATCCCTTTATGGCAGATACCTACTACCGATGAATTATCAGTATGCAATAAAACATTATGTTTCCTATCACAAGTTTGACACTTTTTGTTAGACTTACATTCCTTTATCAGGTGTTTTCCAAAACAACAAAAACATAATTTCAATTTAGAGACAATATCCTTTCTCTCTGATACAGTTTTATTAATAAATGTGTCACAATTGTGTATCGTATGACTACCTTTACACATATAGCATTCAAGTTGGCGAATATTACCTACAAACCCTTTGTCTGATTTATGATTATAATTATTATGCTTTACTTGTGAATTACTCTGACGTGAAAATTTTAATACTTGCAATTGACTTCGAATTATTTCAAATATTCTATTTATTGAAGGAATTTCCTGAATATCTAATCTACTTTCCACTATTCGACGTGTAGATTCATCCAATTTATTAATAAATATAAATTTCCATACCTGATCTAACATTTTTTCACATTTCATATTTGACAGAGCTAATATATTTTCATTAAATGTATGATATAATTCGCTTAATTGTCCTACATTTTCACCAACTAAAGATTTGCATTGAAACATTTTATTCATGTAATATTCAAATTGTAATCTTGTATTAGTATAATGTCCACACAATGTACTCCAAGCAATATTATAATTATCACTAATCAGTGGTAAATTAACAAATGTTGATGCAAATCCCTTTATGGACGTTCGCAAATAATGAAATTTTTCTATGTCTGTATATCCAATATTATCATGAATCAATGACACAAACATGTCATGAAACGAATTCCAATTTTCGACGTTGGAATCAAAAACAGGTAAATTTATTATAGGAGCTCTCTGAATTTTATTACATACATCAGTTGCATTTATTTTCACACCATTAGATAAACGATTTTTAATTCTCATTATTTCAAAATACATAATGTCACATTTCTGAATTATTTCACTCAATTCCTTTAATGCTGTATCACATTTGGTATCAGTATATATTCCAATCAAGCTGTCACTTAATTCATTGACCAATTTATACCATTCCTCAACTCTCTGACATCTAGCTAAAAATATTTCATCTTGGTCAATATTTCCTTTTTCACACAGATCTCTTAATTTATATGTATTCCTAATTCTAGAAATAGCATTTAACATCCTTGCTTTAATGTTATCAGCCATTTTAAAATTTTAAAATTTTAAACTTATATTTATAAACTATAATTGCATGCAAACACAAATTCACTGTATCAATAATAATGTGGTATTTTATTCTACCCGACTGCATTCACAATAATGTTATTAACATTAATATGGTACCTTATTATACCTCACAATAATCACAAAATAATATTATGTGATAATTAATCACCATAATATTGTAACAAAATTGAGTACCTACAAATTACTATTTGAAACCACCGCAACGTGCAGAATTCGCAACAAATAACACAAAAAAACACTTCAAATTCGGTTAGAAGGGCCAAAATATTATGTAGAAAACATCAGGTGATGGGTATTAGATGGTAGGTAGTGGACTGTATTTTTAAACTATCTCACCGATGCTTCTATAATCCTGGTTCACTGATTATTTTTTCTGTGCACACATCCACACGCAGTGGTATTCAAACTTGTACTGGTTAATTTCACTTGACACTTATTGTCACCCAAAATTATTTTGACAAGTGACAATTCTCATACATCGGTGAGGGGACAATGGCATGGAAGGGATTTAAAGGAAATATGCTTCTACACAATTACAGAAGTGTTTGGCGCTCGATTTGCTCTGCCCACCTAATAACGGGGACATAGCATGATGATATAAATGTTTGTAAACCTGTTCGTTGCCTAAGAAGCAATGTATAAAAACAAAATGAATTTTAATTACCTACATTATTTGGTCAAAATCGATATTTATAACATTACTTAATATAAAAACTAATTAGTTCACCTTCGTCTTGGGATAACTGAGTTTAAAATGGCGTTAAGCATAATTAACTTAACTTTGTATCAACTCAAATTTGTAAATCTCCAAATACGAGCCTATTGATGCCCCTCCCCCCCTCCCTTCAGTCTTATTCCTCTGTTATTCCGCAATATTAATTTTGGTTTACATTAAAGTCGATTCTTGATATGGACCCCTGAAAAGGTTCGCCATTAACAAGATGCCCAAATTTGTAGGAAGGATCCCTCTCTCTGTGATCGGTATAAAAGATGGCAATTTAAATATAACAATGTTTACTACCTGCCTAAGGAGATTAATCCCTAATTAGAATGAAGATACTTTAAATATATTAGGTGTAATGAATAGACCAAATTTGTCTTTAATGAAAGGTTCGGCATAGCTGATTAAATGTGACTTTAGTAGCTCTAATAAACGACATGATTTTTATGATTTTATTCGGAGAGGAAAAATATTATTTGACTAACTTAACTTTATATATAAAAATGGATGTACGTATATTTGTTTGTTTGTTTGTATGTCGCCTATGGACTCCCAAACCAACCATCCCATTGCTATGAAACTTTGGGAATTTGTTCAGCTCACACTGAAAAAGGTTAATTCATTTTAATTTATGTATTTGTTTATTCGATAACCTCACAAAAAAAAATTTAAAAAAGTTGGTTTTTATTTGATATTTAGTGGGTTTGTTCAACGCGCACACGAGAAGGTTTATGAATTCTTCTTCTTCTTCTTCATTTAGTAGACCTAGTTGGTCTGTTCTTCAGAAACTAGGCCTCCTGGGATGACGAAGTCCAGCTATCCTTCCATATTTTGGGTGGTCTTCTGGGTAGGCGGCGGCCAGAAGGAATTTCATTCGCCGTTATATACGCAAGTCTATCACTGTCCATCCTGGCTATGTTTATGAATTAAATTTATTTATTTATTTAATATCTCTCACAAGAATTTACAAAAATTATCTATTGAAGATTGTCATTGAATTTTAGGGTTCCGTTCAGCCCATAGCAGAAAACGTATTTAAAGTTTAATTTAATTATTTTATGGTTTTTGGTATATTTGTTTGAATAAGTGAATATATAAATAAATATGGTATATAATTATGTAGGTATATAAAAAAATGGATGTATGTATGTTTGTTTGAATAATTTAAAAAGTAATAATCCTATATATTTATAAATAATGGAGAAGTGACTGAATAGGGACGGAAGAGAATGAAGGGACTGCAGGGATAGAAGGGAATGAAAAGATGGAATGATAATTAGCGATTCTATATACGAATATTAAAAAATAAATAGGATACATACAGATCAAATATATTTATATATCCGGAGGTAAATAATTAAACAGGCGGGACAACGTCTGCCGGGTTTTACTATTAATTAATAAAATAGCACTCCATATTTTACACTATTCATACTTAATATACTAAACGATCATGGTAAGTAATCTTAAGAAAGATAATAGGAAAATTTATTATTTGATTTATTTAAATTTATAATTTTTATTATTTGCGGCGGATAGGTACATGTAGGAACGTTCTAGAACCTGCCCCCCTAGACAACGTGTCATTTAGTTCAAGAAAAGAAACAAGAAACTCAATGTATGGAAGTGGAAGTTGCCAGTCACGTGACAACTGTCACTTCCATACATTGAGTTATCTTTTCTTATTTCTTTTCTTGAGCTAAATGAAGCGTTGTCTAGGGGGGCAGAGTGGACATTGAAAAATTGTCATTTTTCACGCCTAGAAAAAAAAATTAAATAAAAAAATAACGATCAATGTATGAAGAAATCCATAGAAATGGTTGTTTTTAAGACATCTATCGGCGAACTTTCAAACAAATTGTTAACAGGTGCAGATCGCCTTGCCACAGTTGGAAAGATGTTTGGCCGGGTGCGAGCGTCCTGGGTTCGAACCCCAGCAGAGAAAATAATATTTTTTTTAATATACACATTACGGAAAATACTCATTTTCTCGGAAAACGCCTGGAATATATAAAAAAAAGTTACGAAAATGTATGAAGAAATCCATACAAATGGTTGCTTTTTCGACATCCATCGGCAAATTTAAAAAAAATGTTTACCTGTGCTGACCGCCGTAGTACAGTTGGTAAGTCGTTATGCTCCCGTGCGAGTGTCCTGGGTTCGATAACCATTAGAGTAGAAATTTAAATATATTCTTCATGCAAATATTGCTTCTCTGGACTGAAAACACTGGTAAGTCGGAATAAACATATATTTTTTTAAATACCTACCTTATAAGCTTCATTATGATTATGGCAAGACCTATCACATTTCGGAAAATCGGCGCGCGCACAATCGGTGACGTCACGCCAGCTATAATAGATGCGACGGACCGTTTATCGGCATTCAAGTTCGTTCCTGCCTACCAGCTTCTCCCCTGACCGGAATTCGTTACGACCCAGCCACGTTCCTGTAGTCGTTTAAATTTATTGAGTTTTAATATTTATAATCTTCGCGTAATACCAGTATCATTGTGTTAATAACTTTGTGAATAAATCCAGTAAGTTTTAATCTTTGAGTTCTTATTTATATGTCTATTTAAAAACCCAATTCTATTGTCGGTTACAGTCGTGCATGGTTAAAGAACACGCAGAAGTATTTAGCCGATCAACTGGTTCGATCCCAGAAGTCGAGCTCCTCATAAAGACACCCTCTGCACGGCAATAGTAACATTGGTGACCCCGACGTGATACACTAACAAACGCCCATGAACCGCCAGAGGCTGTCGTTCACCGCGCAGCGGTAAAGCTGTCTGCAAGCCCTATCTTACAAGCTGAGCGTAGCGATGCTTCTAAGCTAGTATTCAATAATTGGGCGTATTTGCGCTTTGTAGAGAATAGACGACAAACCCTTCATCACAATGACCTTTAAATTATCTTTATTAACAAACTTTTAATAACTCAATAGTGACGAAGATGGGATACTATTGAAGAACCAGTAACTCAAGGCACCTACAGGGCTTACGATCTGTCATCGGCTGGTTTACGTGATCACTTAATGCGCTTGCGTAACGTTCACCAATTATGCTTTCTTATTGACTTATCAATGTAATTTTCTTGAAAGTTCGATATATTTGAATAAAATAATGCATTATTCCTATTGCCATCTAAGAAGTTACGAAGAAACCATTTTTGTAACACCAAAAGTTAAAAGTTTGTCAGTAAAAATATCATTTGACTCTCGATAGGGAACAAAATCCAATGTTTGTGTATATGCAATTAAAAAGTTTCGATTTAAATTATTGATGTACTTTTTGATATCAGTACTTTTTGATTCAGCAAAAGAATACAAATATCACGTACCTACTTATGAAACTGTGTTCTTTATTTATAGAAAACTATCATTAAATCCTACACGCGCTGCTTGGCTCATGATATGGAATTATTGCACGTTTCTACTTTGCTGTTTCTCACTCAGTAGGTATATAACAGCACGTTCCAAACTTTTGCCACGATCGTCTTAATCACGGCACTTTTCAGGCCAATGAAGGCTTAGGAAAGTTCCAGATTGCTTGCCAAAATCTTCTCAGCTACCTATGAACAGGTTGGATAATATTTGATCTGTGCATCCGCCACATTGGATAGTTGCACGTTCCTTGCCTTAAATAAATAAACAAGTAGATCAATACTTCAGTCAAAATATTTCTATCAAATGAACAGAGAGAGAAAATCTATAATTTTCAATATAGGCATCGTCTGTATTTGATCTTACTCAATCAATTGTATGTATTGTATAGCTTTTCGGGCGGCTAACGAGTACTTTGTCGAATATTAATAAACTCTCACCCATCATCTTACAGATCCAGACTGAAAACACAATTACAAACTGCATCTCCACAGGGAATAGAACCCAGAACCTTTCGCTCAGGAGTCAGTTATGACCTTAACAACTGAACCGCAAAGGCTGAATTGTGGCCCGTATTATTTATATAAAAAGGTTCTAAATACCATTCTAGAATGCAGAAGAAGTAGGGGCAGGCCCAAGCTAAGATGGCTGGACGATACAGAAGACGACACAAGAGCGATTGGAATAGCAAACTGGAGGAGAGCGGTGGAGGACAGGGACGGCTGGAGAAGGATTCTGGAGGAGACCAGGGCCCACACAGGGCTGTAGCACCAATGATGATGATGATGATTATTTATATATTTTTTTTAATTATTTAATAGAATACAAGAGCAACGACAAAATCTTACATCTTAAAGTATGGCATTATATGTTGGGGGAGCTTTTAAAACAACTTTAGAAGTTTTTCAAAAAATCATTTTTAAATTTATATTAAGAAAAAGATTTGATTATCCAACTATTAATGTTTTTCAGAAATTCAAAGTTTCAACTGTTGAAAATATATATAAGAAATCTCATTGTTTCATATTCATTAAGATATTCTTACAAATTCCAACCAATTGTCATTTTCTATAAGCAGCAGAATAAATTCACAAGGATGTATTACCATTCCCAATACCTGATATCAAAATCTTTTTATCAAGCAAATATCTTGGCTTACATTCATTTTGAAGTCTGTTTTTCATATGAATGATTATTTACTATGGTTATTTTTGCAAGCAATAAAAATGATGAAAAAAAATAAAACGTTGAACATTAATGAACATGGCAATCAAAACCGTATTACACGTAAAAATTTGTGAGACATTTCATTTATTTATCATTGAAAGCAAAAAATCAATTTGTCAGACATTAATTGAAAAAGTAACAACGCTGGTATGAGGGACAATTTCCATTTAATGCTTTGCTAAATATCGTTTCTGATAATATATTCATTTTAGGAAAATTCACTAATGACGCAAAATCCAAGTGATTCTGTTCTCTCCTTCCTTTTGACACTTACCGAGATTTATTGTTTTCGATTTCATTAAATTTTCGACAGAGATCTTCAATACAATTCAAGTGTTTGTTTAATTGGAAAAGCCTGTTTTTTGAAACAAAATCATTTAAACTCGAAGGAAATTAATGAACCTTTAGATAGATTTTTGATTATTTTTTCGTTTAAAAGAAATCAATCTCTATTAATAATAAGAATACCGAGCCGAGGATTGAATACTATATTAATTTGATGGAGAAAAATCTCGAGATATTCAGAAAATTACAATTTTATAAAAAAAAAATTGAGGTGGTACCTCTCGCTCTAGTGTTTCAATAATGATGAAAGGTTATCCTGAAAAAAAATACATTCATAAGTTAATAACGAGTAGGTTGAATTTTAAACATTTTTTTTGGAATGTCGACTATCCCTAAATGCATTTCATGATTTCATCGATACTTAAAAATGTCAAGTTTCCAGAACGAGATAGCGTCACCCAGTTTCACTAGGATATAATGTACCTTATTTTTTAAACAAAATAATGAATATATATCATTTTTCTTAAAAAAAATTATGAAATTTAAAAATAAAAAAAAAACCGAATATATTTTAATTATTGCATATGCGCAAACATTGGATTTTTTTCCTGTCGGGAGTCAAAGATGTTTTTTAACAGATTTTTAATTATCTAACGCCATCTATTGAGAGAATTGTTTTTTTGTAAATAATGAAAGCTACAATTCTTATATGTGAGGTGACAATGCATTTTTCGCATAGAACTCACCCCTGAATTGCGCCAGACTTATAAGGTCATTTTTGTCTTATTTACCTACTTGTACCAATGTGTAAGTAATCGAATATATTTTTATTATTGCATATGCGCAAACATTGGATTTTCTTCCTGTCTTATATATAAGAATTTGTAGCTTTCATTATTTACAAAAAAACAATTCTCTCAATAGATGGCGTTAGATAATTAAAAATCTGTTAAAAAAAAAACGTTTATTCCACTGTTTATTTAGACAACCCACAACCCTTTTCGCGCTAAGCACATTTTCAAACTTGAAAAGTCCTTGTTAAACAAGTACATTTACATCTTCCTACATTTCCAAAATTAAGTATAAATGCTTGTAATATATGGCCCAGTATTTCAGTCGGCCCTTAGGAGTTTAACTCAAGTGTAACAAAAATATTGCGTATTTCAGTACCTAATCTTCCCTTAAATACGTCACTAAATGACAAATATTTAACTCAACGTTTCTGGCGGATCGCGTCTCTTATCTTGAGTTAAGTATTGTTTCTAGTCTTTTTCGCCAGTTGGCGTACTAATCGCCGCACGCTTTAATGTTTTATTTCATTTTATACTACAAATAACTATGCATAATAATTGTAATCATGATTTATTTTTGTTGTTAAAATAAAAGACGATATAGAAGTGGTTCATGTATTTAATATTTATTTTATATTTTACATAATTATAATGTATTGCCTGACAACAAACGAAATAAACTGTCAGCCATAATGAAACGTCAGGCACGCAACTTTATTTTTGCGATATTTTTCATCCCACTTTTTAAATTGATCCATCCTGTTTCTATATATATAATGTGTATTCTTAAATTTTCTACATAAGACACTATTTTACCATTATCACTTAGTTCCATATCCATCTGTAAAATACTACGTAAGTACTACGTACGTAGTACATATTAAATGACATTTTTTCACTACAATGTTTGATTTTAATTAAAAAAAACATCGATCGGTTTAAAAAATTGAAAAAGTAACATGCTGTGTAATGAAACAAATAAAATAATGTGTTGTTATAATAATAAAATAATATTTAGTGACAGGTTCGCGTCACGTATCATTTAAAGTTATTACAATTTTGACAGATGCGTTATAGACAATAACCATAGAAAACGTAAAATATATCCATAGTTGAAGATTACGTATCTGACGTTTCATTTTGCACTGAAATACGCGAATGAAATTTAATCTTCCCTAAACTTTTAACTTGGATTACCAAATCCAACGATTTAAGGGCCAACTGATATCTCGGGCCATAAAGGACAAAATATTGTTATATAATTATTAGCTACATATTTATTTACTATTTAATTTTATTATATTTCACTTTATTTGCAGGATTCGAACTCGCGACCACTGGATTACTAGCCCAGTGCGCTAGCCGCTCTGCCATCGACCCATTTAAATTTACTTGAGGTATGTATTATAAGGTTGATTGGTTTATTCGGAAAAGACTGCATTATACATAACAATCAGACCGGCTTTGGGCACATTCAAAATAAATATAATAAAAATAGGTACCTATTTTGATCAAAAACATAACCGACAATAAACATATCACATATTTTATCAATAAGGATCACCACCAATTTTTTAAATCATCTATAGGTGTATGGGGACAAGCATGCTTAGTGCTTCTATCTAAAGTAATAAAGCAATCAAAATGTTAGTGTTTGTGTGTGTGTATGTGTGTGTGTGTGTGTTTGTCTCACGCCTTCTGAAAAACCAAGAGCATCTAAAAATCTAATTTATGTGCGAACGTGTACCTGTATACCTGATGCAGTGTCACGCTAAAAATAATGCGATAAAAATGCTGAATTTTAAAAATATTTCAATAATTATTTTTTTCATACAAAATTTTCCAAGTCGTATCTGTCAAAAAAGTATACATTGTGCACGCAAATATCTGTTAGTTTAAAAGTTAGAAGTACGTATTTACACGAAAAAAATATATTTTCAAGTATAACTTAGCGTTTGAGTGAAAAACATGGTGAATATTTTGTATAATTATAATGTTTAACTTATTTTTAATGTAAGCGTTTTGTACATGAACGCCGCCATTTTAATATCTTTTCATACAATATTTCATTTTCCTACCGAATGAATATGTTCTTGAAAATAATAAACCTTTGAATTAAATGTAATTATGAAATAATAAAATGAAACACAAGACATTACAGCAAGTTTTAAGACATATATTGTAAAAATGTGTTTATTATTAGTAAAGATATAGGTATAATAAAATTGCATAATTTGTAAATAATATTTGATTTTTCTGACAATTTTCATTTTTATGGCATCGAACAAACCAATGTATGTAGGTACCTACATATTCAAAAAATGTCTCAAAACATTTGATATTTTTTACGTATTGGAATGGTTACTATGGTAACGGAAAGATTCTGATATTCAAATAAAATTTGTTATGAATCGAATTTATTTAGAACATTGTTGTAGGTAGGTACCTACCTATTATTATTTACTTACAAATCAACAATATACTGATTTCCTATCGGAAAATTATTTTATTTATTTATTTATGAATGTATGAATGTATGCAAGCGATGTGCTCCTAAACCGTATGTCCGATTACAATGAAACTTTGGCGAATTGTCGAGCGTGTGCCCGAGGTGGTTTCTGGATTTAAACTTTTTTCTTATTCTTCTTCTTCTTCGTGTATTTGGTCATTTTACCAATGAAAGCGGAATATCCTGGGAAAAGAAGGTCCGACTGTCCCTCCATCTCTTCGCAGGTCTTCCAGGACGGTTTCTGGATTTAAAATTTTTTCTTCTTCTTCTTCATCGTGTATTTGGTCATTTTACCTATAAAGGTGGAGTATCCTGGGAAAAGAAGACGGTGCTTACATCTCTTCGCGGTTCTTCCAGGATGGTTTCTGGATTTAAACTTTTCTTACCCGAATGAAGGGACGGGATGTAATTGAAGGGAAGGGAGGCACTAAAGGGCCTGAAGGGACGGGAGGTATTAAAGGGCCTGAAGGGACGGGAGGTACTGAAGGGCCTGATGGGAAGGGACGTGATGAGGGATTGAAGGGACGGGATGTACTGAAGGGCCTGATGGGACGGGAGGTACTGAAGGGTCTGAAGCGACGGCTCCTGGAGTCTAATTATTTTTCTTCTTAATTTTATGTAGACCTTTAAGGACAGTTTTAATACAAACTATTTCCTATAGATTAATCTTCTTCTTCTTTTATGAAGACCTTTTGCTCAGTTTTTATACAATCTATTTCCAATAGTCTAATTCTTTTTTTTATGTATTTTTTCTTATTTTATGTAGACCATTGGGATTTTTTAAACAAACTATTTCTTATAGTCTTATACTTATTCTTCTCTTTTTTATTTAGACTTTTGGGTTCGTTTTAAGTCTAATAGTCTATTGAGCAGAAATATTATTAACGATATGCACACTTGATGAAAATACATATGTAAAAACGAATGGGATGTGGGATGTGAAGATGTAACCTGCACTAGAATCTTTTCAATACTTTTGTTTAATCAAATTTAAACCATTTATATCATCCTATTTTAAATAATTTTTAACACCTACATAATATATTTGATTTCGTTGACAATATTTAAAGAAAGGGAGCTGTGGCCATTACTGAATTCTTCACAACGTTTATATTCAAATTATTTGCCATAGTTTAAGTCTTCTTCTTCTTCGTTAATGTAGACTTTTGTGTCAATTTTAAGTTCATCAGTCTAATTGTGCAAAAATATAATGCACACTTGATGAAAAAATATAAAACGAATGGGATGTGACCAACACTGGATCTTTTCAGTACATTTGTTTAATCAAATTTTAACCACATCCCAACATCCAAAATTACTAAATATTCAATAGGTAAGTACATATTACAATAATATTTAAAAATGGGGGTTGTGGCCAAACCAATCTCTTTACAATGTTGATAAACAGTCATATTTAAAACCATTTCGAATAGTGAAGAAATTGTATATTATACTTCATTCACACTTTATAGCAATATATAAAAAATAATGGGTTGTGGCCATCACTTGAACATTTTACAATCAAATTCAATCATATTTCAAACCACTTTTCATAGTCCGATTTTGCAAAATAATTGGGTGACAATATTATAAAAACGATTGCTTTTTCCTTCACAATTTTACATTCTTGGCCAACGGCGGGACATAAAAGCTAGTTTATAATAAGTATTCTATTATGCCGCGCATATGCCGTCAATACAATGAAAAATTTAATGAGGTCGATATTTTTCAATTTGATTACGACAAATATCGAAAATTGGTACGGAGTAAATTAGTGCCGGTTGATTGAGTGGTGGCTTTATGCGGCAGACGCCTTCACATTCCTTATTTCCCTCCATCTTTCCTACCCCTTCATCAGCAATCAAAATCCTTTTTTATTATCTATTTACATTGTATACTTTTATTTTGATAAGCTCTTCATTTTTTTTTCTTCTATGTTTTTTTTAGTTTTCTCATCTACCTATTTTATTCTATTGTTGATTTATATTTTTTTAATCTGTGGATAGTAGTTTTAGCGCATGTTTTTTTTTACTGTTTTGTATATTTTTCTTTCTCGGTCGCTGTTTCTGTCCCAAATAAATAATTAAGGAAATGCATACTCGCGCACTTTACGCTTGAAACCTTACTTCACGGAAAGCTGTGATGGTATATAAATACTGTTTTTTATTTAACAAATTCTAAAGACTTTTACAACCTTGAACGAAAACTTTTTCTTTGAGTAATAAATGTTGAAAAATTTACTGTATATCGTTAAAAATATATAAAAAGCTACAAAAAATACGAAAAAATAAAAATCTCTATACAATTTTTAACATTGAATAAAATACCCTTGTTTGGTAAAAATCTCTTTTTCGTTAGCGACTGAAAACAAATTACCCATATTTTGTAAATTCTTAACAATCAAATTTATGATTGTTAAAGAAGCTTTTCTTCTATCAAATTACCGTTAAATGAATTTTCCTCGTAAATCAATTGGAGCGTATTACCTACCTTGGAATACTGTTAGTTCAATCAACATTTTAAAACATTTCCCTAAATAAAATATGGTTTCTTTATTGGTTAGAAAAAGATAAGCTTCACACTTTTCTATTCTTGCATCGTGTCTTTTTTATTTCTAATTCTTGTTTTTCTTCTTTTTCTAACATGTGAACATAACTTTGGAGTGTATAAAATTAAAAAATTCTTAATTAAATACTCGATTTTTCTTCAACCACTTATGCCACTCACCACTCACGCGACTAGTTTCGGAAGCTCAGTGCTCTCATCGACAGGCGAATAACAACTCGATATTGAATGATATACTAATCTCTCGAAACCATTCGCCTAAAAAATAATAACAAACTACCACAAATTAACCGCCAAAACCATAGAAGTTTTGAAAATTTTTGTAGAAAACATCAGGTGATGGGTATTAGATGGTAGGTAGTGGACTGTATTTTTAAACCACAAACAAAATTAACTTTTAACAAACTCATATCACTAATGCAGCCATCACAAAATAAAACTCCACATTGTCCAATTCATGAAATTACAAACACACAAAAAAAATTCAATAACATACTATCCAAAACAAAATCACATTAAAAAAAATTCAAAAAGATAGTTCACAGACTATATCAATGAAAACAATAGACAGACCTTTCTGTCATAACGAAAACACATTTAACTTAATTGTTATAATAACCAACTAAAACTATAAGACTAACATTATTCTTAACTATTTCTATTAAACATCTAAGGGACATATTTTCACAACAGGTCGAACAAATATTCCCTCTTTTGTCTTAACTTTTACCACCCGTACAATATTATCCTTTCCTGGCATGGTAGCCACAATTCTTCCCAATTTCCATTGTAAAGGATGTAACCTTTCTTCTTTCACTAACACTAAATCTCCCACCTGTATATTAGGCACTGAAGTGAACCACTTTTTACGCTGTTGAAGTGAAGTGAGGTATTCCACACTCCAACGTTTCCAAAAATCCTGATACATTCTTGTGATCATCTGCCATCTATCTAACCTATTCAATTTAATATCTGTGACGTCATACTCTGGAATACCAACCATTACCTCACTTATAATAAAGTGAGCTGGCGTTAAGGCATCTACGCTGTCAATATCATTACACATAGGAACAAGTGGTCTAGAATTCACTACCGCCTCGATCTTAATTAATACTGTATTAAATTCCTCATAAGTCATCACTTGGTTGCCAACAACTCGCTTTAAGTGATACTTTATAGATCTTACCTTGATCTCATGTAGGCCACCAAAATGTGGACCTTTAGGAGGATTCAAATGCCAATCGATGCATTTTTCGAGACAGAAATTTCGAAAATCTGTATCCTGGATACAGTCATTATAAAATTTAAAAACTCCAGTCAAATATTTACGTGTGCCAACCAAATTTGTTCTGCAATCGCTATATACTGTAGTACATAAACCACGTCGAGATACAAATCTCTCTAAGCAAGCAATAAATGCACTAGTAGATAATTCATTGACAATTTCAATATGTATGGCCTTTGTAGTCATACATACGAAAACACAAAAGTATGCCTTATACGTTTTCGAATTGCGACGTTTATTTTCCTTCAAAATAAACAGCCCGCCTAAGTCAATTGATATGTTTATGAATGGTCGATGACGAGTAACCCGAATAGCTGGCAAGTCAGCCATTATTGACTGCACTGGTGAAGCACTAAATCGCTTACACACAAGACACTTTGACAAAACAGACTTAATTCTATTTCTCGCTGAAACAATCCAATATTTCCGTTGTATTAAATGTTGCAGTGATCTGGGACCCACATGCAAATATGATATATGAAAATAATTTATCAATAATTTTCCAAACTCACTATGCTTATGCAATAATATTGGAAATTTCATTTTATCAGGTAGTGCAGAATATCTAATTCTTCCGCCCACTCTGACAAGTCCCTGTTTATCTATAAAACAATTCAACTTCTGCAGTTGAGGATTATCGCATTGATTTTTGCATTTTAACATATTAATATCCTTCATAAAATATAAACTCTGATCATATTTTATAATTGCTTGTAATATTTTATATTTCCATTTCCCTATTACACAAATCTCCTTTAGTGCGATTATTAACATTCAACAGACAATTATTTTTAAACCTTAAAATCCAAGCTACTACACGTGTTAACTTTGTATATTTATTAGTTATGTTATACAATCCTAATCTATCTTTATCTTCTAAAATTAAAGCATTAGATTGATTAACCCATTTTTCGCCGCTCCTCGAAAAAGCGTCATATATGTTTGAAAATCAAAACGCTAGCCTAAAATACTTTGATTTAGATAAATTTGAAAAAAAAAATGATCAAAAAAATTTAGTTTTTGAAATATGAGGTGGTGCGCTACCGCACCGTCAGCGGAAAGGGGTGCTACCAACTAATTCAAGCTAAATACAATGTGATTTTTAAAAATACAGCATTTATTGAAATAAAAACATTATTTTACGTACAATTTTATATATTATATTGAGAAGTTAATATTGAAAATAAATTTAACTTAAAAATACATTATTTATTACAAATATGTACAAAATTATAAGCATATGGTTGTTACATACATATTTATTATTTATTAAATGTACACGAAATAAAATATCGAACAACCATCTGCATTCATAAATTATGAATATATTTTAAGATATTGTCCTATTTTATTAATTCACTTATTAATTTTTGATATGATATGATTCAGAGCATCCACGGTGTAAAAATACATTACATACACGACAAGAAAAAATAGTATGCGATTTGCAAACCCGGCATGGTCTCCGAAAATCTGTTTTTTTTAAGTGATTGTCTATTTATTTAACTATGGTTAAAGATAATCGACTTGGTCGACCTGTCGAGTTATTAGATGTATTTGAAGACTCATTAGATTTATAGTAACTGTTCTCTTAAAATTTAGAAGTGGCATTTTTTGCTCTGGATGTATAATCTGATAGAGGCGCCAAGCATTACATAAAGCGACATCACAATTATTTGAAAATATGCTCCACCACTATTTTATACCTACCTCTAATTTTTATTAGATAATTCGATATAAAATTGTCTATCTAATTAGTTAGGTCCACACCTCCCATAAACTTGTAAGCTATGAATAACTCTCGGTTGAGTTACCGGGGTTACGGGAATTTTTCTCTCGCGAATATCTCGTTATATTTTGAGTTGGTTCGATTAGATCAAAATTCATTGTGACTGTGACAACTGCACTGTCTTTCCATCTTACGACTATTATACATGATTTGCTGGTTTTTTTTAAGATTTCATAAAATGATGTCACTACCCTACCATCTAAACCTAAATTATAGCTATCGTTAACATTTCCCGAAGATTTTCCGGCATAAATATCGCTGGCAAATATTTATCCATCATAGGACGAAAATGTCCATGCTTTTAATTCAAACATTATTGGTTTTATATATTCATTTTGGAACTGTGAATTCCGCGATATGGTATCATTTGCTCGACAATTGACAATGCATGAGCAAATATCTCAAACTGCTGAAAATTTTTATTCAGTAATGATACAAATGAGCGTAATTTATAGAGTTTATCACTCTGATCAATTTAAGAATTATTGAGAATTAGCAGAATGCGTTTCGAGAGTACCAACAGTGTCTTGAAATTTATGAACTTGAAAATTTTCTTCCAAATTATTTTCGTCGATATCCTCTTCATCCGTCAGTTCTGAAGCCTCTGGTGGCAAGATGACCACCTGTGGTTCATCATCTGGATCATTGTCGCTATCCAAATGTTCATTTATATATTCAGCAGCTTTTTTAGCGGTTGAAAAAACCTCTTTGAGCCATTCTGCAACAAATACAAAAATCGCATATAAATGACAAATTCGTTATCTCATAGTACGCCTTTACGCTGACGGTTCGTTAGCGCGCCATTGGTATAGTTTTATATAAAAATCACATATATAATTCAGTTTTTGATTTTTTATGTAAAATATTGATGAAAAGATACATTTTTTTCTAAAATTAAAATGGTAAATTGGTATTTAAATCATCATACATATAAAATAAAAATATTTGAAAATATGCTTACCTGATATTAGAAATATGCCAGACTTCAACTACAGCTGGATGACAAATGACAAGAGGTATCCTAAATATTTGTGTATGTAAAAAAAGTTTGTAGTTTACCTGAAAATAATCCTTAGAATAACTGTGTCTATTAAATAATAGATTCTGATGAACGTCTCTTAAATGACTGGTGCGGTAGCGCACCGTCAGCGAAAAATGGGTTAACTAACCCTTTATATTCTGGCAATTGTGCAGGTACAATATAATCATCACACCGTGGCCATCTGTCAACAGGTTCTAACAGCCACTCTGGACTGTTTATCCACAACGTGTGACCAACTAATTCTTCTGGATATAATCCTCTAGATGCACAATCTGCTGGATTACATTGAGATCTCACATGAAACCATTTTCCATGAGGCACGTTTTCCCAAATACGTTCTATTCGATTTGCAACAAATAATTTTAATAGATATGATGGTGTTTTAAGCCACGACAAAACAATACTAGAATCTGTGTACATATATACATCCTTTATAATAATTGCATCTTGAAATACAGATAAAGTATATTTAATTAATTTTGATAATAATAATGCACCACAGAGCTCCAAGCGTGGTATCGTTTGCATCTTAATTGGAGCAACCTTAGACTTGGCAGTCACCAGAGATATTTGTTTACTGTCCTCAGTAACCAAATAACAAACAGCGCTATATCCGTCATTAGAGGCGTCAGAAAAGCCAACTAAATAACACTGACTATCAACGCTTGTTCCAAAAAACCTACTCAATTTAAATTCCTCTAATAAAGACATTTGATCAACTATTTTATTCCACTGCACTTTCGTGGATTCTGGAATAATATCATCCCATCCCAATTTCATTTTCCACAAATTTTGAATGAAACTTTTCAATAAAAATGTAAACGGAGTGATCCATCCTACAGGGTCATATATCGATGAAACGACCGATAGAATCATACGCTTTGTATATTTAATATCAATTTTCTTAACCTGATAACTAAAAACATCATTCACAAAATCCCATTTAATTCCTAATAATTTAATATGATTACTGTCTTCAGCAAAACAGATCACACTGCTATCAGATTTATTAAAATCTTGAATAAATTCAGGACAGTTAGTTGCCCATTTTGACAATTCAAAACAACCACTTCGTAAAATAGAAATCAACTGATCTCGTAAAATAATAGCATCTTCAATATTATGATCACCGCATATAATATCATCTACATATGTACTATTACGAAGAGCTTTAGCACCTAATGGGTATTTATCACTTTCATCCAAAGCTAACTGATTTATTGTTTGAATTGCATTATAGGGTGAGCTTCCTAAACCATATGTCACAGTGCATAACTCATATTCTTTGACAGGTTGTGACGGATCTTCTCGCCACAATACATGCTGATATCTTCTATCTTCATGCCTGATAGATATTTGTCTATACATTTTAGTTATGTCAGCAGAAAACCCGATTTTATAGATTCTAAACTTTAACAATAATTCGATTATATCCTTTTGCAACTTTGGACCTACATGTAAATATTTGTTTAATGCACCAGTTGCGTTCGTATTAGAACTGCCATCAAAAACAACTCTCAATTTAGTAGATAAACTATCAGGTTTCAGAACACAGTGATGAGGAATATAATATACATTTGGATCGCCTTGTAAAGGAACTTCTTTCATGTGTCCTAACATCTCATATTCCTTCATGAACTTTGTATATTCAAGTTTAATTTCCAAATTATTACAAAATTTTCTTTCCATATTAGTTAATCTTTTAAGAGCAAAACCAAAAGTACCAACACATGGTACGTGAATATCTTTTTTTAATAAGAGCGGTACTACAAATCTACCATCGTCATTACGATAATGTAAATCATTGTATAACTGAACACATTCCTCATCCGAATGTGACATTTTCCTACTACTTGATACTGTGTTTACCTCTTCTATTTCCCAAAACCCTTTTAATTTTTCATCTAACACATCAGATGATACAAAACATGTTAACAACTCATTGTTATCATGTACAAAATCTTGACCTAAAATTACAAACCCAAATATGGTCTCAAATGCATATAAATCTTCTGATAATTTTTTACAATTTCCTGTAAACAATTTTCCGTACATGTCAGCACCTAATAATATATCAATATTACTGCTTTTCCAAAATTCATTATCTGCCAATTCTAAATCTTGAGTCAAAACTCTACACTGATGAGATAAATCTCTCCTAGGCAAGTTTGATGGAAGCGCATCCACCACTACACTCTTTACAAATAGCGACTTGTTATATTTATTATTAAATAAACAAAATTGCATAGAACCCTTTACATTAATATTAGTAGAAGACAGCGTTGTCAATGATACAGAATGCCCTTTTGTATAGAATCCTATATTCTTACAAAACTTCCCAGACATCAAAGTAACCTGACTTCCAGAATCAACTAAACACTTGGCCTTATAAAATTGCCCATCTTTTCCCTGGACATATCCTATAATTGTTCCTAATATCACTTGACCAATAGATTCATTACCCCGAATCCCTTTATGGCAGATACCTACTACCGATGAATTATCAGTATGCAATAAAACATTATGTTTCCTATCACAAGTTTGACACTTTTTGTTAGACTTACAATCCTTTATCAGGTGTTTTCCAAAACAACAAAAACATAATTTCAATTTAGAGACAATATCCTTTCTCTCTGATACAGTTTTATTAATAAATGTGTCACAATTGTGTATCGTATGACTACCCTTACACATATAGCATTCAAGTTGGCGAATATTACCTACAAACCCTTTGTCTGATTTATGATTATAATTATTACGCTTTACTTGTGAATTACTCTGACGTGAAAATTTTAATACTTGCAATTGACTTCGAATTATTTCAAATATTCTATTTATTGAAGGAATTTCCTGAATATCTAATCTACTTTCCACTATTCGACGTGTAGATTCATCTAATTTATTAATAAATATAAATCCCCATACCTGATCTAACATTTTTTCACATTTCATATTTGACAGAGCTAATATATTTTCATTAAATGTATGATATAATTCGCTTAATTGCCCTACATTTTCACCAACTAAAGATTTGCATTGAAACATTTTATTCATGTAATATTCAAATTGTAATCTTGTATTAGTATAATGTCCACACAATGTACTCCAAGCAATATTATAATTATCACTAATCAGTGGTAAATTAACAAATGTTGATGCAAATCCCTTTATGGACGTTCGCAAATAATGAAATTTTTCTATGTCTGTATATCCAATATTATCATGAATCAATGACACAAACATGTCATGAAACGAATTCCAATTTTCGACGTTGGAATCAAAAACAGGTAAATTTATTATAGGAGCTCTCTGAATTTTATTACATACATCAGTTGCATTTATTTTCACACCATTAGATAAACGATTTTTAATTCTCATTATTTCAAAATACATAATGTCACCTTTCTGAATTATTTCACTCAACTCTTTCAACTCTGTATCACATTTTGTATCAGTATATATTCCAATCAAGCTGTCACTTAATTCATTGACCAATTTATACCATTCATCAACTCTCTGACACCTAGCTAAAAATATTTCATCTCGTTCGATATTGCCTTTTTCACACAGATCTCTTAATTCATATGTATTCCTAATTCTAGAAATAGCATTTAACATCCTTGCTTTAATGTTATCAGCCATTTTAAAACTTTAAACTTATACTTATAAACTATAATTGCATGCAAACACAAATTCACTGTATCAATAATAATGTGGTATTTTATTCTACCCGACTGCATTCACAATAATGTTATTAACATTAATATGGTACCTTATTATACCTCACAATAATCACAAAATAATATTATGTGATAATTAATCACCACAATATTGTAACAAAATTGAGTACCTACAAATTACTATTTGAAACCACCGCAACATGCAGAATTCGCAACAAATAACACAAAAAAACACTTCAAATCCGGCTCGAAGGACCAAAATATTATGTAGAAAACATCAGGTGATGGGTATTAGATGGTAGGTAGTGGACTGTATTTTTAAACTATCTCACCGATGCTTCTTTGGTTCACTGATTATTTTTTTTTGTGCACACATCCACACGCAGTGGTCTTCAAACTTGTACTGGTTAATTTCACTTGACACTTATTGTCACCCAAAATTATTTTGACAAGTGACAATTCTCATACATCGGTGAGGGGACAATGGCATGGAAGGGATTTAAAGGAAATATGCTTCTACAATTAAAAAATTACATTTTATTTTTTATTCTTGTTTCACTAGACTGAAAAAACTATACTTCGAAAGAAACTGTCAGTAGTTTGCTATTATAATTATTTTATTTTATTTAAAATAATGTAGGTATACTGTAAGGATAAATAATATATTATACTCGGTAGTCTGTTGAATGTCGATATAAAGTACATATTTGAATGTTTTAAAATATTTTCTTTTATTATTTTTTTACTCCTCTCAACCCTAAGAGGTAAGAGGATATAGTGGGGAGTAAAAAATTCTCAATTTATAAGGTTATTTTTCATTGATCAAATTGAGATTGTATTCTGAAAGTTTCATCACAATTTATCTCCGTGGGTGTACTATGTGCTATGTACGGCGTGTTTATTCTACTTTATCGATTAAATTACTCGTTCAAATCTTTCAAATTTGTGTATCAAATACTCTCTTAGAACCCATTAGATTTTGAAGAATATCTGATGAGTGCTTCTCAATTTTTTTTAACAGTCAAATATTTCAGGTGACCCCAAGCTCGAGAAAATTAAACCATGATATTTAATTTACAAATTGTTAAAAAGACATCACTTTCATAAATTCTTCATCACAATCGTGTTTAAATTGACTCCACACGGCACAACGTGGTGGTTGTTTTTATTTTCCGATATCAGCTATCCAAAAATTACATGCATTTACCTACTTTTTGATATCTGCTAAGCCAATGCGGCCATATGAAAAAAGGATGTTCGTAAAAAAATCGGTGAACTAGTTAGTCACATCTTAGTACAAGTTTTTAAGTAAGATTTTTTAATGCCGATTTTAACTATTTTAGTCCTGAGTAATCTAATTGCGCATTTAATAAGCTGTTAACGAAATCTATTAGGTAAGTAAGACCGCAAGAGTTTTTAATAAGTCCAAAAGAAAAATTTACGTGTCGAAATAAATTTTGCACTTTGCAAGAGGGAAAGAGAGAAAAAAAACATTGTTTCTGTCACACCCTCATTCTGCGAACGTCACTTGAAATCCAATAAATACGGACCCTTTTTTTCTAGGCCATTTCATTTTTGTCACCTCTTATGTAGCTGATTTGGGCTGTTACACCTATGGTAACATTCCTGACTTCGTAGGTAGGCACCTTCCTTTCCAGCTGTTTGAATGTACACCCATGTCGAGAATATACACGTTTACAATTTTGACCCTTCATTTTTCATATTATGCTCATCTTATTTATAACAATGACAAAAAATATTAAATGAAAACTATGAAATATTCACAGAGCTACTCATAAATATTTATTTATAATTAAATTACATAATTATCGATCGCGAACATATCTTCTAACTACGCAGAGTCACTACACCCAATGTCATTTTATATATAGACACGTTATATGCGAACAAATCGCTTTACAAAAATGTCACCAAGAAAGAGCAGAACCGATAGATTACATTAAGAGGCTGTAGTAGGCTATAAAGTATATTTTGAAAATAATTCCCCTAATACTCACAAAAGATACGTCTTTAAAATAAAGGAGAGTTTGTATTGACATCTTAATTCTACTGCATGAGTTTTTTTGAAATTTCAATTTCTTTAATATCTTTCTTGTAAAATAAGTTTTAATAAAACCCTTTTTTTTGTATACGTAACTAAAGAACTACAAGGTCTATGAGGTAGATTTTTACTTCATTCGAAAGAGAATATGAAAATCTACCGGCTGAGTTTTTTTTATTACTTGCAATTTCAAAGGGAATTCATTTCAATTGTATTTATTCTGCTTTCATGCGACTTCTGCCATGTCCAGATAAATACCATTAAATACCATTAATACCATAAATACCATTGATTGCAGTACAAGATTCTAATATGTCTGACTTAAGCAATGTGTCACCATGGATTTAAAATATATAATATATTTTTTTCATGGCAAAATGGAAATGTTACGTGAAAGCAAAAAAAAGTATCTCGATCCTAATTAAATGGGGCTTTCAAACCAGTACCCAAAATAAAATGAAATAATTTATCATAAAAGACAGGATTTACGCTCAGTCATATAAAACACCCTCATCAATCATCGTAGTTTAACGGTCGGCAATATTCGGTAACATTCGGTAACGTTCGTTTTTTTTTATTCTTCCTTCCGAAATCAAAAGCCTTCATTCTCTCGTAAATCTAAGGAAAAACCTCTTAAATTATTATTGATTGACCCGGAATTTTGGGACAGTAAAATATATGGTAGAGGTTGTTAGACATTAGTGTCTTATGGCATATAACAGACGTATTCTTATATTTCTTATGAACATCAATATTATGAATAATAAACAAACACTTCATAAGACTCTGTGCAGTACAAGTGGAGAATTTATTGCCGAATGACAATTTCATTAAACTTTCCAGCGATTCCAATCCAGAGTTCCATGATTTGAGAGAAAAATCATTTGAAATAAATGTCTTTTCTGACGGGAATCGGATTCCTACAGCAAATAGAATAGAAGGCAAGTCTGGTCTACCGGCGGAATCAAAACCATCCATGTTCTCCATATCATGGATAGAATAATCTTATGGAGTGTTCTATAAAATCTTAAGATATTAACTCCATATGATTATTATATCCATGATATGGGTAAACGTGGATGGTTTTGATTCCGCCGGTAGACCAGACTTGCCCCCTTGATTTGAAAAGAAAGATTTCCTAAATGAAGGTTGAAGACTAAAAATTGTAATTCAAAAAATTGTAAGAAGCGTGATAACAAAAATACACCAAAATATAATTATTGTTACAGTTTATTAAAAATATAAATAAAAGAAGAAAAATATAGATAAAAGAGGAACGAAAAGTAGAGGTCGGCCAAGAAAAAGTTGGCACGATCACATAAATGGAATTTTGAAAGATGGTGATGTTAGAAGTAAGAATAATAGAAGAGCGTGTATGAGACGATGTATGGACGTGAATGAAGCGAGGAATGTGTGTCAAGAGATAGGAGTCTGGCGTTCGGTTCTCTCTGCGTACCCCAAATAGGGAAATGGCGTGATGGTATGGTATGGTATTTAAATTATATTAAAATTAATTATTATAAGTTTCTTGCTGACACAAATGTAGGCATTCAAGTTAATGGTGTCAATATTAAAAAGTTGCGTGTAGCACATGAGATACAACTGTCTATGGCGATACCTACCTTACCTTACCAGTCGTCGTCCTCAGTGCTGAGGGTCGTGGCGATAGAATGTATATAATACATACCAAACTATAAACGCTTAAATCCAAATTATTCGATATTTTAACATATTATTTTGTTTTCTATACAAAACATTTTTATCTGGAAAGGATAGTAAGGAGGATAGTTATTTTTTCCTACCCCGAATATGTTAACAGCTCGACGGCATGTGTGGAGATTAAGTATCAAACTATTGTGTGTCCCTGTATATATTGTATTGTGTATATTGCCATACAAATTGTATGAAACGATGTCGATATTTAATTTATTTTTACAAAAATTGTTAAAAAAAGTTTGATATATATAATATGTAAGGACTACTAATATATGTGTACTTTTTATATAAAATGAAATTATCTTGTTGGGGTGTTTCGGCGTTATTCGGCATTAAAAAAAACAAATGGAAATATTGGCAGGTTAAACACGTAAATTAATTATGAAAAAGGTTTTTCTAATTGAAAAAGTTTGAGAAATAATGCAACCTTTTCATAAAAACAAGTTTGAGTTATTATATTTTTATATATGTACCTATACAAATTTTCTGCGTACATGCTTTTGTGGTTTTTGAGATATATGGAAAAATGAAATAAAAATTTAAATGTTGATTACCCCTGACTGGAACAAAACTTAAAAATCCTGAGTACAAATGTTTGTAAGCCTAACACTTTCTATACTTTTTAAATTTTGGGTTCGGTGAATAAAGCGGATCAAAAGTTATAAGGAAAGGACGGACACACATACAAATTAAAATTTTTACATATAAATAATATAGCATATATGCTGCGAAGCCTTGTATTATTTGACTTCAAAGTTGAAAAATGTAGACCTGGCCACACAAAATTTCGCGAATCTTGGCTCAATACTTTGCTGATCTGCTACAAGAAATAAATTCTCTGACTGTTAAAAAAATTGACTGTTGGATAAAAGGTAAGTATGTAAGTTCCATTTCAAGATTCATTCTATCTCCAAAAACTAACGGATCGTTCAAGGTCTTTCTATAAATGAAATACAAATTTCCTCACAATTTATTATAAACACAATAACCAACCTCTCCAATTCGTCCTTCTCCTTTGTGAGAACGATCTAGATACATAACTTTCAGCTGCTACAGACGATGCGATACGATCAATTAAAAATGATGAGAAAGCGATTTTTATGAAGCGAATATTATTTTTTCTCGGCAGACTTTTCAGACGCCGTAACAAGACGCGGAAAAAAGAGTCGGAAACTTTTTTAATTAGTCATAGCCTTATTGAACTTTTTACAACTGAGAATGAACTAAGTTTTTAGCGTGTTAAATATTAGATAGAGTGGTGAAGCGGATATATATGCGGGTTCAATAATTCATTATTCGTGTTCAAGCGTGTTCGCGGGTTCAATATTATGTACATATAAGATTTTATGCACTTCAATTCGACAACAACGGACACCTCGTGTTTATGTCAAAGAGAACAATGCACTTAACTTTTATAGGCTGGCAGTTCCTGGGATTCTGGTCAAGAACTCTTGAAGGATGAAGGATTACTTTCGCGGGTTTAAAACCTCTCGAAAAATATGGGCCTTTATATGAACACAACAAAAACCAAATATATGATAGCAAAAAAAAAACACCACATAATGATAAACTGTGTCATATTGATGTGGAAACACATACAGTGAAATTGGTTGGCGAAAATAATTGCAGCACTGAAATTAAGGCAAGATTGGCCGCTGGCAAAAGGTGCTTTTATGGTCTAATAAAGCACAAGGTCCAAAATGCTTACAAGGAAAATAAAACTCTCCTTAGATCTGTCGTGTTGTCCCCAATAAAACTCTTATAATACCAATCCAGAGGGCAGAAGAAGCAGAGGCAGGCCCAAGCTAAGATAGCTGGATGAAACAGAAGACAACATAAAGGCGATCGGAATAACAAACTGGAGGAGAGCGGCGAAGGACAGGGACAGTTGGAGAAGGATTCTGGAGGAAACCAAGGTCCACAAAGGACTGTATTGCCAATAATGATGATGTTGAGATTCAGGGTTGATGACTTTCTTGTCCTGCAGTATTCGCGTGCGTTTGAAGATGTCTAAACGGTATTTTTTGAGACATTAACTGTATTTATCTACTATTAAAAAAATGATAAAGTGGGGCAAAATAGTAGGTAAATGAAACGTTTAAAAATTTCTCAGTAGTTTAATGACAAAAACGACTGTGTTGAAGAGGCGAAAAACCTAGAAGATCAAAGCTTTGTGAGAAAAATTATCGTAAACAAAATAACTCGGGATTTCGTCAAGAGAATACTTTACGTAATAATTCCCATGACGGCGGGCGGTAGCGAATTACAACGAGAAAGAGGACACTTTCTACACGAGCACTTAGAGTAATTATTGTCATTATAACGTTGGCACAAGGGTTGCCATTCGGTAATCTCAAAGATAATACGGCCAAATGTTATTGTTGCCAGTATATCAAACTAAATACAGCCAAAACGTATCCCCTGGTGACAGCAAACACATGTTTTGTGTGTTCGTCTTTTGTCGGGGCGTATTTTTAACCGACAAAAAAGTTTTTTTTTATTGGCAAACTTTCTAACATCTCAATAATGACAAAGCTGGGATATTATAGAAGAAGCAGGAACTCAAGGCACCTATAGGGTTTCATAGATGGCGGTGATGGTGTTTTTCGGCTTAGTTGTAATCAAATAGATTTTCATGATTAAAATATATGGAATATAAAAAAATTGGATCGATAGGAATGAACAAGAAAAAAGACAGTGAAAATTTGATTCTGGAAGGCGTTTTGAATAGCTGGGTAAAAGACTGTTAGATGTATGTGTGGATACAGACCTCTTTGTGTTACAGTTTTTGAACACAAAAGAACTCATATATATAAATGGGAAAGAGAAAATTAAAGATCTATGATAGATGTTGTATGTGTGGACGCTGCTCTGACAAAAGGGAAAAAATTCTATTAATGAACTTACCCATACAAAATCAGTGCCTGGGTGTGAAAAACTGGTAGGACGGTGACGTATTACAAGTATCTTTCACCATTATTATGTTTGCATATTATTACCTATTTTCTATAATTCCAGTTCTATTCTTCGCTAAATTAAAATAATAAATCATTATACTGTTCGCTTATCTTAATTGCGTCTGTTTATTATTTGACTGTGTCATCCCTTAATTATTATATTTTCACCGCAAATATTTGGCAACATTGTAGCTTTGTTAACAATATCATTATATTTGTGAAGAGTAAACATTTGAAATAATGTCTTTTGGTTTATAAAGTCGTTTCATATTAACGTGGTAATAAACGAAATATGCGTATTTATATGTATATATTAAACCGGAAATGGTTTAAAAAGCGCGGTTTGTTAAAGCTTTAATTAATGTACGTTATTATATGTAATATAATCGTCAGCGTAGTTTTGAATTCCGAATAGATACTTTTTAGTAATACGTACATACCTACATAAAACATACCATCACGTCTTTTCCCTCGCGGAATAGGCAGAGATAACTGAACGCCACATTTTCCTATCGTGGCACGTAACTCTCGTCTCGTCCACATTCATGCATCGTCTCATATATGTTCTTCTATTGTTCACGCTTCTATCATTTCCGTCTTTCAGAATATCGTTCACATGGTCGTTCCATCCCTTTCTTGGGCGTCCCCGACCTCTCATTCCATTCCTGTCCGCTCTGTATATTTTTTTCGTCAGGCGTTCCTCATTCATTCTCCCAATGTGGCCAAATCACCTTAATGTGTTTACTTTCATTCTATTTATGATATCTTTCTTCATCTTATATTCTTTCCTTATGTTGTCATTTCTTACCCTTTCATACATCGTACTTTTACAAATTCTTCTTAATGACCTCATTTCAACTGCATTTATTCTGCTTTCATGCGACTTCTGCCATGTCCAGGTTTCACTTGCATACGTCAAGGTTGGCACTACGATAGCATTATGAATGGCAACTTTGGCTTCCTTTTTTTTAAGTATTATTTTTATTTTGGTTTGTAGTGAGGCAGGCGCTGGTAAAAAAATATACATTTCTATATGCATTATTAATAAAATAAAAAAAAATAAAATAAAATATGTTGCGATCATTCATAACTGTTCTCACTGCTCCATTCACTCTGTTTCCAGCTATAACTCTTCTTTCGATGTCCTTATCAAGCTGCCCATTCAGTTGAAACATGCTTCACAGATAGACATATTCGTCTTCTTGCTCGAGCCATTCGTTCTCTACTCTTATTTTACACGCTGTTCTGCTTTCACTCTTTTCAAATACCATTGCCGTTGATTTGCTGGCATTCATCCTCAGTCCATTCTCTATGCATCCTTCATATACCATACTTACAAGATCCTGTAACTCTTCCATACATTCTGCTAACAGAACTTTATCGTCTGCATTCGTCAAATCTCGCACTATTATAGTACTCAATTTCAGACCCATCCTTAAGGGCTCTTATGTAGAAATCAATGTACAGGTTGAAGAGCACCTATGGAGATCGCGATACCACTTCCACGCCGTTGACGCTATAGAATCGTTGGTCCTGTTCACCCCCGGACACGTCGGACAACACAAAATATCCACTATCCATCGGGTTCAACCACTGCCCCCGAGAATCCAACCTCAAACGGCGGGGCAACCGCTCAAGATCGGCAGCAGGAGCAAGCCCCTAGGCACACCGATCTAACGGAAGGGCTTGTCCCCGCACCCCTCGGTCCTCGTGTTGGCGTCCGAAGGCTTGGCGGGCTAACACCGGGGGCATCCGACGCAATCATCACCTGTCAGATTTGACGTCACAATTGTCAACACAGGATGTCTGACCCGACGTCTGCGCCGGCGGTGTGCCCGAACCAAACAACATTCGACACAGTTGACGAGACACTGCCGAGCGAGACAAAGGCGTTCGTCCTGCTCTTCTCTAAGTACAGAATTGACGAGGGCACAACAGCGTCGGCCGCCCACCCCCGCATTTACTGCCCTTAGAGCCACAACCTAGGTTGAAGAGCAATGGAGACAGCACGCACCCATGTCTAACGCCATTATTTATAAAGAACCACGTTGTCACTGTGTCGTTGACACGAACACATGCTTCGCTGTTCTCATAATCAGCTTGCTCTTCACTCCATACACCACTAGCATTTCCCATAATTTTTCTCTAACAACTTTATCATAAATCTTAAGCAACTTTATCACACCAATGCAGACTTGTCAGTTTAAATAAGCATAGTAAGTGTTTGATTTGATATTTTTATTTAAAATAGTGAACTGCATTGTGGATTCCGCATATAAGATGGAGGAAATTGCCTTTCGTTGCCCTTTACGCAGTACCATTATCGAATGAATTATTTGGTATTCCTATGTGTAAGACAAATTATGAGCAGAACCATTTTGTCAAACGTAGATGTAAATTGTATAATTCTGTCGATAAATATGCAATCGGTATTCTAAATAACGATTTTTCACCTTTAAAAGAAAATTTTTATTTGCACCTTCTAAAAGAAAACATATGTATATTGGTCAAACGGGAACCAAAGGTAAAAAATTAGATGCTCTTGAAATACTGAAAATTAACAGGGATAAAAATACTAATAAAAATCCTTTTAAATATTCAAACCGACTTTCCAAAATCATTTTTATTCACCATTGCTAAAGCCTATATAGAGTATATAGTAATATTTTTTCAGTTTTTTTTCCATTTATTTATAGGAACTAACAAATTATTCTATTTCCAAGAACTTTTATATTGTATGTAGTTTATTTTCAATAATATTTAAAAAATTCTCTTTTGTACACTTAAATTCCGTTTAAAATCTTGGCTCCATATTCAACTGTTTTCGATGTATGTTCAATTTTGTCTTGCGTCTTGTATAAATATAATTTTATATCTTTATTGGTACTACTCGAAAATGTGCTTTGCACGAAACTAGTCGTAGTCAACAAAATATATAAGTATAATAATTATAAATTGGTTTCATTTTAATAATTTTAAATGGAATTCCACCAAAAATTGTCTGTCAATAAATTAAATATAATTATTTATTAACTGTTTTTTTTATTTTAGTAGGAAAGACATTTTGTAGTAAATTGTATGAAACGATGTCGTCACTAAATTCAATTTTAATATTAAAAAAATAAAAAAAGTTTGAGATGAGCAACTACAATGTTCATTTTTTTATAGAAAATTAAATTAATTAGTTGAGGTATTTGTTGTCGGCTTTTTTCGATACCTTTTTTTAAAAACTTTGGAAATGTAGGCATTTAAACACTAAAATTTGTCATAAAAAAATATTTTTCTTAATAAGAAATGTTTGAGAAAATCTGAAACTTTAAAAAAAGCAAATATTAGATATTATTGTATTTGTCTATATTTATTCCAATACACAGCTTATATGGTTTTTGAGATATATGGAAAAATAAAGTAAAAATTCAGAAGCTTATAACTAGAGATGATCGTTTAAACGAAAGCTGATTAAAATAATCGTTTAAAAAAAATAATCAATCAAACGTTATAAATTTTAAACCATATTCGTTGAACGTTGCGAGTGTTACAACGATTTCCATCATGAATCATAACGTTCCGATGATGATTTCGTTAAAAGCTGTTTTTCGTTAAAAGCTGTTTTTTGTTAAAAGCTTATTTTATAATCATAACAAAGATGTATTATTTTTAACGACAACGTTGCGAGATGATTGTGATTTATGATTAGCTGACCGGCGGCGAGCGTTGTCGGTCGCTAGACATCTGTTGACATCATCGTGACGAATGATCAGCTTCAAATCGTCTTGTTTCGTTCAACGTTATAAGTTATTATTATTACTGATTTTTGTAAACGTTTATTTTTGGTTTCTTTAGTATCGTTTAAAACGCCTATCGGGTTGGTTTATTGTGTGTTGTCGGCTTTGTTAGATGATTCGAGCGTACAAAATTATTATCTACATAATTTTTAAACTTATGTATGTATTGTATAACATTTCTACTGTATTTTCGTCAAAGGTTTTAGACTAGATTTTAAATACTTTCTAGAGGAAGGAAAAAAATTAAAAGTACATTATATTTATTTCAAAAACATACCTTTTTTCCATTGCATGTTAATGTGTTAATTTTTTTTTTTAGATTTAGGTATATTGTACTTGTATATATACAGTACAGATATAAATAAGCCTTTAAGCTTTTTAAGCCTTTAAAAATAACGTTATTTAAAATTAACGAAACGTCTATAACGTTTAAAAAAATAAGCTGTTTTTCCCACCTCTACTTATAACCCCTGATTAAAACAAAAATTTAAAATTCTGAGTATAAAAGTTTTGTAGGCCTGTAACTATCTACATATGTATATATTCTGAAGTTTTGGGTTTTGTGAATTAAGAAGATCAAAAGTTATATGGTGACACACACACACAAACACAGACAAAAAAAACTTATAAAATTTTCTACTTTAAATTCTGAATTCATCCATATAATATATAATAGAACATTTTATTGTGACAATTCTCGCACACTAGCGCATCACAATTCTGCATTAAACGGAATTCAGAGGTTGAGTAATGAATATGCTTATGATATGGGTCCGTATATAGGCAATATAAATAAATACAGGAATACCCTACGTGTTAGATTCCACTAATAGTGTTTAATTTATTTTTCGTTATATAATATTAATATTTACATAATATATACCTATTGTGTTTATTTGTTCTTTTGATTATTATTTTGTATAACTTTTCTTTGAATGTATGTATTTTTATATGTATTTTTTTTTATGTATACGTTTTTCTTTATATTTCTTTTTGCTTTATTTTCGTTTTCATTGTTTATATATTGGATATGTTTGTTTTTTTATGTATTTTCACACATTATGTACCTACTTTATTTTGTATCTTTTGTGAATACTTCATGTAAATGGCAAACGCCGTTAATAAAATAAAATAAACCATATTATATGCTATGATGCCTCTAAGTTGGTGTTTTTGGCACGCAAAAAGTCCACTACACCGCGTCTTGGCGTCTTGACGTAATACTGTCAATTCATTAAGAGAATTAAATTCTCATGAACGAATTGACAGTTGGATAACTTGAATGAAAATATGTTCGCATGTCGGAGATTTAGGAGATGAATGAATGATTCTCTCAAGTAACCCCTCGAGGGATGAATCTTGTATGTGCGTACCAACTTATAATCGAGAAGGGATGGTATTTTATTATTAGCTGTAATCTCACCCCTTCGCAGATACATCAAAACTTTGAATTGAGAGAAAATGTTTTGGCCTAGATTTGTTCTCCCTCCCCTCCCTTAAGTAGTGGCACATAGTTAGATGCTACTGAATTAAGGCCAATATCCAATATGTGTATATACGCCATCGGTAAATCTTAACTGAATTTATTGATTTATTCACGCCAAATTCGTGTAGGTACCTACAAATATTTTCAAACTTTACGCAACGAGGGTACCTTGATTTTCAATAAAATTTTTTGAAAGTTAAGATTTGTAATGTTTTCTACGTTTATTTTATTATTTTCATTCAGTTGGCCTCCATTTTAAGATTAGATTAAATAACTTTTAATTTTTATCCCACTTGAAAAACATACTCGATTGAGGCAAGGAAAAAGAAGTCATCCTGAATGGTGTCTGAGATCGTTGCCAGTAAAAAACGAGTGGGTTGTGGCCAACGCTAAACTCCTCACTAACAAGTCATTCTATAAATTATTCAAATTTTGTATGGAAAATTTTCAGCATTTTCATGAAATGAGTTAGTTAGATTATTTTTTATTTAAATATTTTATTATGAATACTTGAAAATTCCTCAATGCCATTATATGAAAGTGATGTGCCTTTTTACCAACAGGAAAATAAAAATTTAAAATTTTTAGTTTCCTGAGTTTGGGGTCTCTTTGAAATATTTGACAGTTAAAAAAAATGAGAAGCACTATTCATATATCGTTCAAAATCTAATGGGGTCTAAGCGGGTATTAGATATACATATTTGCAAAATTTGAAAAGAATTGATTGAGTACTTTAGTCTATAATCGATAAAGTAAAATAAACACGCGGTACATAGTACACCGTACATAGCACATAGCACACACACACACAGATACATTGTGATGAAACTTTCAAAATACAATCTCAGCATAATACTAGTTGATAATCTGCAATAAAAAAATAGCCTTCAAAATTGCGAAATCATAACTCCCCACTATATCCCCTTGGGTTAGTGAGGAGTAAAAACAATAATTTAGTCCATATAATATATTCGAGAACATGGTTGCATAACAGAAAATATTTCAATAAATTATTGTCATGTATTTTAAGGATGAGAATTGGCCACTATTCAATTGTCTTCCATCTGTAGAGAATTAGGGTTTGAAGCAATCCTCTTTGCCAATGTGGTGAGGAGGTTGAAACAATTCATCACGTATTTTTTAATTGTAAAAACAATTTTTTAATAACAGATTACTCATCAATCACCACCTAATATCCAACATCTTTTGTCCCTTCAAAATTCTCGTATATTGTATGTCATTTCAAAATTGATGTAATTAAATAATCAAAATCATAACATACATAGAACCAAAAATAATTTTCACCATTTGAACAGTAAACATAAAATTGGCTCAAAGCACTCTTTACCGGGTGAATTGTATTATATAAAACGAGTGGGTTGTGGCCAACACTAAACTCTCCACACCACAAATATTGACAATGAAATATTTTATTCATTCTAAATTTTACTACCAGGAATATAAATTTTCTAACGATAGTATATTTTCATGTTAAGATAGACAAACTATTAATGCCGTATAGTGAAGAATGCTTATGTTGTATGAAATATTTTAAAAAAAGCAGATAAATTTTGATTTAAAGAACGCGAGAGCATTTTCAAAATTTTGACACGTGATATCATATGAAGATTTTTTTGTTATTTATGGAAAGCTAATCAGTTCTATGTTCAAGCTCTTTACATTATAACATGAAATCAAATTACTGAACGTTTCCATACATAGAAATTTATCTAATTTCATTTTTATTCATACTAAATGTTACTATCAGGAATATAAATTTTCTTCCGATAGTATATTTTTATGTTAAGATAGACAAACTATTAATGCAGTATAGTGAAGAATGCTTATGTTGTATGAAATATTTTTAAAAAAGCACATAAATTTTGTTTTAAAGAACGCAAGAGTATTTTCCAAATTTTGACAGGTGATATCATATGAAGAATTTTTTTGTTATTTATGGAAAGCTAATCAGTTCTATGTTCAAGCTCTTTACATTATAACATGAAATCAAATTACTGAACTTTTCCATACATAGAAATTTATCTAATTACATTTTTATTCATACTAAATGTTACTACCAGGAATATAAATTTTCTTCCGATAGTATATTTTTATGTTAAGATAAACAAACTATTAATGCAGTATAGTGAAGAATGCTTATGTTGTATGAAATATTTTTAAAAAAGCACATAAATTTTGTTTTAAAGAACGCAAGAGTATTTTCCAAATTTTGACAGGTGATATCATATGAAGAATTTTTTTGTTATTTATGGAAAGCTAATCAGTTCTATGTTCAAGCTCTTTACATTATAACATGAAATCAAATTACTGAACTTTTCCATACATAGAAATTTATCTAATTACATTTTTATTCATACTAAATGTTACTACCAGGAATATAAATTTTCTTCCGATAGTATATTTTTATGTTAAGATAGACAAACTATTAATGCAGTATAGGGAAGAATGCTTATGTTGTATGAAATATTTTAAAAAAAGCAGATAAATTTTGTTCTAAAGAACGCGAGAGCATTTTCCAAATTTGGAGAGGTGATATCATATGAAGAATTTTTTTGTTATTTATGGAAAGCTAATCAGTTCTATGTTCAAGCTCTTTACATTATAACATGAAATCAAATTACTGAACTTTTCCATACATAGAAATTTATCTAATTACATTTTTATTCATACTAAATGTTACTATCAGGAATGTAAATTTTCTTCCGATAGTATATTTTTATGTTAAGATAAACAAACTATTAATGCAGTATAGTGAAGAATGCTTATGTTGTATGAAATATTTTAAAAAAAGCAGATAAATTTTGTTCTAAAGAACGCGAGAGCATTTTCCAAATTTTGACAGGTGATATCATATGAAGATTTTTTAAGTTATTTATGGAAAGCTAATCAGTTCTATGTTCAAGCTCTTTACATTATAACATGAAATCAAATTACTGAACTTTTCCATACATAGAAATTTATCTAATTACATTTTTATTCATACTAAATGTTACTATCAGGAACGTAAATTTTCTTCCGATAGTATATTTTTATGTTAAGATAAACAAACTATTAATGCAGTATAGTGAAGAATGCTTATGTTGTATGAAATATTTTAAAAAAAGCAGATAAATTTTGTTCTAAAGAACGCGAGAGCATTTTCCAAATTTTGACAGGTGATATCATATGAAGATTTTTTTTGTTATTTATGGAAAGCTAATCAGTTCTATGTTCAAGCTCTTTACATTATAACAAGAAATCAAATTACTGAACTTTTCCATACATAGAAATTTATCTAATTACATTTTTATTCATACTAAATGTTACTATCAGGAATGTAAATTTTCTTCCGATAGTATATTTTTATGTTAAGATAAACAAACTATTAATGCAGTATAGTGAAGAATGCTTATGTTGTATGAAATATTTTAAAAAAAGCAGATAAATTTTGTTCTAAAGAACGCGAGAGCATTTTCCAAATTTTGACAGGTGATATCATATGAAGATTTTTTTTGTTATTTATGGAAAGCTAATCAGTTCTATGTTCAAGCTCTTTACATTATAACATGAAATCAAATTACAGAACTTTTCCATACATAGAAATTTATCTAATTACATTTTTATTCATACTAAATGTTACTATCAGGAATGTAAATTTTCTTCCGATAGTATATTTTTATGTTAAGATAAACAAACTATTAATGCAGTATAGTGAAGAATGCTTATGTTGTATGAAATATTTTAAAAAAAGCAGATAAATTTTGTTCTAAAGAACGCGAGAGCATTTTCCAAATTTTGACAGGTGATATCATATGAAGATTTTTTTTGTTGTTTATGGAAAGCTAATCAGTTCTATGTTCAAGCTCTTTACATTATAACATGAAATCAAATTACAGAACTTTTCCATACATAGAAATTTATCTAATTACATTTTTATTCATACTAAATGTTACTATCAGGAATGTAAATTTTCTTCCGATAGTATATTTTTATGTTAAGATAAACAAACTATTAATGCAGTATAGTGAAGAATGCTTATGTTGTATGAAATATTTTAAAAAAAGCAGATAAATTTTGTTCTAAAGAACGCGAGAGCATTTTCCAAATTTTGACAGGTGATATCATATGAAGATTTTTTTTGTTATTTATGGAAAGCTAATCAGTTCTATGTTCAAGCTCTTTACATTATAACATGATATCAAATTACTGAACTTTTCCATACATAGAAATTTATCTAATTACATTTTTATTCATACTAAATGTTACTATCAGGAATATAAATTTTCTTCCGATAGTATATTTTTATGTTAAGATAGACAAACTATTAATGCAGTATAGGGAAAAATGCTTATGTTGTATGAAATATTTTAAAAAAAGCAGATAAATTTTGTTCTAAAGAACGCGAGAGCATTTTCCAAATTTGGAGAGGTGATATCATATGAAGAATTTTTTTGTTATTTATGGAAAGCTAATCAGTTCTATGTTCAAGCTCTTTACATTATAACATGAAATCAAATTACTGAACTTTTCCATACATAGAAATTTATCTAATTACATTTTTATTCATACTAAATGTTACTATCAGGAATGTAAATTTTCTTCCGATAGTATATTTTTATGTTAAGATAAACAAACTATTAATGCAGTATAGTGAAGAATGCTTATGTTGTATGAAATATTTTAAAAAAAGCAGATAAATTTTGTTCTAAAGAACGCGAGAGCATTTTCCAAATTTTGACAGGTGATATCATATGAAGATTTTTTAAGTTATTTATGGAAAGCTAATCAGTTCTATGTTCAAGCTCTTTACATTATAACATGAAATCAAATTACTGAACTTTTCCATACATAGAAATTTATCTAATTACATTTTTATTCATACTAAATGTTACTATCAGGAACGTAAATTTTCTTCCGATAGTATATTTTTATGTTAAGATAAACAAACTATTAATGCAGTATAGTGAAGAATGCTTATGTTGTATGAAATATTTTAAAAAAAGCAGATAAATTTTGTTCTAAAGAACGCGAGAGCATTTTCCAAATTTTGACAGGTGATATCATATGAAGATTTTTTTTGTTATTTATGGAAAGCTAATCAGTTCTATGTTCAAGCTCTTTACATTATAACAAGAAATCAAATTACTGAACTTTTCCATACATAGAAATTTATCTAATTACATTTTTATTCATACTAAATGTTACTATCAGGAATGTAAATTTTCTTCCGATAGTATATTTTTATGTTAAGATAAACAAACTATTAATGCAGTATAGTGAAGAATGCTTATGTTGTATGAAATATTTTAAAAAAAGCAGATAAATTTTGTTCTAAAGAACGCGAGAGCATTTTCCAAATTTTGACAGGTCATATCATATGAAGATTTTTTTTGTTATTTATGGAAAGCTAATCAGTTCTATGTTCAAGCTCTTTACATTATAACATGAAATCAAATTACAGAACTTTTCCATACATAGAAATTTATCTAATTACATTTTTATTCATACTAAATGTTACTATCAGGAATGTAAATTTTCTTCCGATAGTATATTTTTATGTTAAGATAAACAAACTATTAATGCAGTATAGTGAAGAATGCTTATGTTGTATGAAATATTTTAAAAAAAGCAGATAAATTTTGTTCTAAAGAACGCGAGAGCATTTTCCAAATTTTGACAGGTGATATCATATGAAGATTTTTTTTGTTGTTTATGGAAAGCTAATCAGTTCTATGTTCAAGCTTTTTACATTATAACATGAAATCAAATTACTGAACTTTTCCATACATAGAAATTTATCTAATTACATTTTTATTCATACTAAATGTTACTATCAAGAATGTAAATTTTCTTCCGATAGTATATTTTTATGTTAAGATAAACAAACTATTAATGCAGTATAGTGAAGAATGCTTATGTTGTATGAAATATTTTAAAAAAAGCAGATAAATTTTGTTCTAAAGAACGCGAGAGCATTTTCCAAATTTTGACAGGTGATATCATATGAAGATTTTTTTTGTTATTTATGGAAAGCTAATCAGTTCTATGTTCAAGCTCTTTACATTATAACATGATATCAAATTACTGAACTTTTCCATACATAGAAATTTATCTAATTACATTTTTATTCATACTAAATGTTACTATCAGGAATATAAATTTTCTTCCGATAGTATATTTTTATGTTAAGATAGACAAACTATTAATGCAGTATAGGGAAAAATGCTTATGTTGTATGAAATATTTTAAAAAAAGCAGATAAATTTTGTTCTAAAGAACGCGAGAGCATTTTCCAAATTTTGACAGGTGATATCATATGAAGATTTTTTTTGTTATTTATGGAAAGCTAATCAGTTCTATGTTCAAGCTCTTTACATTATAACATGAAATCAAATTACTGAACTTTTCCATACATAGAAATTTATCTAATTACATTTTTATTCATACTAAATGTTACTATCAGGAATGTAAATTTTCTTCCGATAGTATATTTTTATGTTAAGATAAACAAACTATTAATGCAATATAGTGAAGAATGCTTATGTTGTATGAAATATTTTAAAAAAAGCAGATAAATTTTGTTCTAAAGAACGCGAGAGCATTTTCCAAATTTTGACAGGTGATATCATATGAAGATTTTTTTTGTTATTTATGGAAAGCTAATCAGTTCTATGTTCAAGCTCTTTACATTATAACATGAAATCAAATTACTGAACTTTTCCATACATAGAAATTTATCTAATTACATTTTTATTCATACTAAATGTTACTATCAGGAACGTAAATTTTCTTCCGATAGTATATTTTTATGTTAAGATAAACAAACTATTAATGCAGTATAGTGAAGAATGCTTATGTTGTATGAAATATTTTAAAAAAAGCAGATAAATTTTGTTCTAAAGAACGCGAGAGCATTTTCCAAATTTTGACAGGTGATATCATATGAAGATTTTTTTTGTTATTTATGGAAAGCTAATCAGTTCTATGTTCAAGCTCTTTACATTATAACAAGAAATCAAATTACTGAACTTTTCCATACATAGAAATTTATCTAATTACATTTTTATTCATACTAAATGTTACTATCAGGAATGTAAATTTTCTTCCGATAGTATATTTTTATGTTAAGATAAACAAACTATTAATGCAGTATAGTGAAGAATGCTTATGTTGTATGAAATATTTTAAAAAAAAGCAGATAAATTTTGTTCTAAAGAACGCGAGAGCATTTTCCAAATTTTGACAGGTGATATCATATGAAGATTTTTTTTGTTATTTATGGAAAGCTAATCAGTTCTATGTTCAAGCTCTTTACATTATAACATGAAATCAAATTACAGAACTTTTCCATACATAGAAATTTATCTAATTACATTTTTATTCATACTAAATGTTACTATCAGGAATGTAAATTTTCTTCCGATAGTATATTTTTATGTTAAGATAAACAAACTATTAATGCAGTATAGTGAAGAATGCTTATGTTGTATGAAATATTTTAAAAAAAGCAGATAAATTTTGTTCTAAAGAACGCGAGAGCATTTTCCAAATTTTGACAGGTGATATCATATGAAGATTTTTTTTGTTGTTTATGGAAAGCTAATCAGTTCTATGTTCAAGCTTTTTACATTATAACATGAAATCAAATTACTGAACTTTTCCATACATAGAAATTTATCTAATTACATTTTTATTCATACTAAATGTTACTATCAAGAATGTAAATTTTCTTCCGATAGTATATTTTTATGTTAAGATAAACAAACTATTAATGCAGTATAGTGAAGAATGCTTATGTTGTATGAAATATTTTAAAAAAAGCAGATAAATTTTGTTCTAAAGAACGCGAGAGCATTTTCCAAATTTTGACAGGTGATATCAAATGAAGATTTTTTTTGTTATTTATGGAAAGCTAATCAGTTCTATGTTCAAGCTCTTTACATTATAACATGATATCAAATTACTGAACTTTTCCATACATAGAAATTTATCTAATTACATTTTTATTCATACTAAATGTTACTATCAGGAATATAAATTTTCTTCCGATAGTATATTTTTATGTTAAGATAGACAAACTATTAATGCAGTATAGGGAAAAATGCTTATGTTGTATGAAATATTTTAAAAAAAGCAGATAAATTTTGTTCTAAAGAACGCGAGAGCATTTTCCAAATTTTGACAGGTGATATCATATGAAGATTTTTTTTTGTTATTTATGGAAAGCTAATCAGTTCTATGTTCAAGCTCTTTACATTATAACATGATATCAAATTACTGAACTTTTCCATACATAGAAATTTATCTAATTACATTTTTATTCATACTAAATGTTACTATCAGGAATATAAATTTTCTTCCGATAGTATATTTTTATGTTAAGATAGACAAACTATTAATGCAGTATAGGGAAAAATGCTTATGTTGTATGAAATATTTTAAAAAAAGCAGATAAATTTTGTTCTAAAGAACGCGAGAGCATTTTCCAAATTTTGACAGGTGATATCATATGAAGATTTTTTTTGTTATTTATGGAAAGCTAATCAGTTCTATGTTCAAGCTCTTTACATTATAACATGAAATCAAATTACTGAACTTTTCCATACATAGAAATTTATCTAATTACATTTTTATTCATACTAAATGTTACTATCAGGAATGTAAATTTTCTTCCGATAGTATATTTTTATGTTAAGATAAACAAACTATTAATGCAGTATAGTGAAGAATGCTTATGTTGTATGAAATATTTAAAAAAAAGCAGATAAATTTTGTTCTAAAGAACGCGAGAGCATTTTCCAAATTTTGACAGGTGATATCATATGAAGATTTTTTTTGTTATTTATGGAAAGCTAATCAGTTCTATGTTCAAGCTCTTTACATTATAACATGAAATCAAATTACTGAACTTTTCCATACATAGAAATTTATCTAATTACATTTTTATTCATACTAAATGTTACTATCAGGAATGTAAATTTTCTTCCGATAGTATATTTTTATGTTAAGATAAACAAACTATTAATGCAGTATAGTGAAGAATGCTTATGTTGTATGAAATATTCTAAAAAAAGCAGATAAATTTTGTTCTAAAGAACGCGAGAGCATTTTCCAAATTTTGACAGGTGATATCATATGAAGATTTTTTTTGTTATTTATGGAAAGCTAATCAGTTCTATGTTCAAGCTCTTTACATTATAACATGAAATCAAATTACTGAACTTTTCCATACATAGAAATTTATCTAATTACATTTTTATTCATACTAAATGTTACTATCAGGAATGTAAATTTTCTTCCGATAGTATATTTTTATGTTAAGATAAACAAACTATTAATACAGTATAGTGAAGAATGCTTATGTTGTATGAAATATTTAAAAAAAAGCAGATAAATTTTGTTCTAAAGAACGCGAGAGCATTTTCCAAATTTTGACAGGTGATATCATATGAAGATTTTTTTTGTTGTTTATGGAAAGCTAATCAGTTCTATGTTCTCGCTTTTTACATTATAACATGAAATCAAATTACTGAACTTTTCCATACATAGAAATTTATCTAATTACATTTTTATTCATACTAAACGTTACTATCAGGAATATAAATTTTCTTCCGATAGTATATTTTTATGTTAAGATAAACAAACTATTAATGCAGTATAGTGAAGAATGCTTATGTTGTATGAAATATTTTAAAAAAAGCAGATAAATTTTGTTCTAAAGAACGCGAGAGCATTTTCCAAATTTTGACAGGTGATATCATATGAAGATTTTTTTTGTTATTTATGGAAAGCTAATCAGTTCTATGTTCAAGCTCTTTACATTATAACATGAAATCAAATTACTGAACTTTTCCATACATAGAAATTTATCTAATTACATTTTTATTCATACTAAATGTTACTAACAGGAATATAAATTTTCTTCCGATAGTATATTTTTATGTTAAGATACACAAACTATTAATGCAGTATAGTGAAGACTGCTTATGTTGTATGAAATATTTTAAAAAAAGCAGATAAATTTTGTTTCAAAGAGCGTTAGAGCATTTTGACAATGTTGACACGTGATATCATATGAAGAAATTTTATGATATCTATGAAAAGCTAATCAGTTCTAAGTTCAAGCTATTAATATTCTTATATCAATATGAAATCAATGAACTGAACATTGCCAAATATAAAAAAATTCTCTTGTTACATATAAGTTTCATACAAATATCCATTAAATAAAATATAATTTTTGAAACCGTTGAATATTTTTCTTTTAACATTGACCAACTTTGAATACAATTTTATGAAGATTCTTGGTGTTGTATAAATAGTTGAAACCAAATTAAAATATCTCTAATTTCCAGGTCGTGAGAGCATTTTTTCAGTTTTAATAGATGAAATCATAAAGAAACATTGGGAAAAAATGAACCGTTGTCTATGGAAAACTAATCAGCTCTAAGTTTATGGACTTAACACATGTGATATCAATATGAAGTCAATCGGACTTATAGTTTGGGCTGCAGAGAGGACACAAAAAAAAAACAACGTAAATGATGAATTCATAGAGAAGAAATCAAAAGTTGTCTATGGAAAACTAATCAGCTCTAGGTCTTTGCACTTTACACATATGATGTTAATATGAAGTCGATCAGACTTATAGTTTGGGCTGTAGAGAGGACACAAAAAAGATAAATGCTACGGCGTACGGCGTACGGCGTACGGCGTACGGCGTACAGCGTATACGCCATACACACAAACACATCACGACGAAACTCATAGTGTGCATTCTCTACATGATACCCATTGAGAAATTGATGTAAAAAAAATACGCTTAAATTTTGCGAAATCATGACTCTCCCCTATTCCATAGTGTGGAGAGTAAAAACTTACTTTTAATCTGAGTAGATAATTCAAAAAACTTTAATTAGTCTCCACTTCACTTGATAACAATTTTAGTTAAATTTGTTTCTTTAGTGAAGTGGGTATATAATTCTCGCGATGAAATTTCAAACAATGTTAAAAATATTGTGTTAACTTAAAATAGTAGCAAATACCTACTAAAAACTTTATTGCTAATGGCGAGTTTTTACTCTCCACACTAAGGAATAGGGGAGAGTCATTATTTAAGCGTATTTTTTTTCATCAATTTCTCAATGGGTATCATGTAGAGAATGCACACTATGAGTTTCGTCATGATGTGTTTGTGTGTATGGCGTATACGCCGTACGCCGTAGTATTTATCTTTTTTGTGTCCTCTCTACAGCCCAAACTATAAGTCCGATCCACTTCATATTAACATCATATGTGTAAAGTGCAAAGGCCTAGAGCTGATTAGTTTTACATAGACAACTTTTGATTTCTTCTCTATGAATTCATCATTTACGTTGTTTTTTTTGTGTCCTCTCTGCAGCCCAAACTATAAGTCCGATTGACTTCATATTGATATCACATGTGTTAAGTCCATAAACTTAGAGCTGATTAGTTTTCCATAGACAACGGTTAATTTTTTCTCAATGTTTCTTTATGATTTCATCTATTAAAACTGAAAAAATGCTCCCATGACCTGGAAATTAGAGATATTTTAATTTGGTTTCAACTATTTATACAACACTAAGAATCTTCATAAAATTATATTCAAAGTTGGTCAATGTTAAAAGAAAAATATTCAACGGTTTCAAAAATTGTATTTTATTTAATGGTAACAAAAGAATTTTTTTTATGTTTGGCAATGTTTAGTTCTTCGATTTCATATTGATATAAGAATATTAATAGCTTGAACTTAGAACTGATAAGCTTTTCATAGATATCATAAAATTTCTTCATATGATATCACGTGTCAAAATTGTCAAAATGCTCTAACGCTCCTTGAAACAAAATTTATCTGCTTTTATTAAAATATTTCATTCAACATGAGCATTATTCACCATACTGCATTAATAGTTTATCTATCTTAACATAAAAATATACTATCGTTAGAAAATTTATATTCCTGGTAGTAAAAATTTTCTAGGTAATGTGAAAAAATACTGTGTTTATTTTATTTGTTAATTGTATTACGAATTTCAACATTGTTCACATAAAAAGTTCAATATTATATTATATTTACAATTTTCTATAAATTTACATTTATTTTTCAATTTCTGCGACTCGCGTGTTGAGAACGGGCGATCAATCTTATTTAATTTATTACACGCGTTCCTCGGAGACGCCTAGCTACTCAGAATTTACTTCTAATTATACCCGTTACCTAACGCATGTGTAGTGTAATCTTGTTTGGGGGTTTCTTTAACAGGTCCGTGCCTACAAAAGCACTGCTAAATGAAAAATTGTTACTTTTGTACTCAATGATATCAAAGTGAAGAAGAAAAATGAAATTAAGGTGAAAAAATATTAGGTGAAAAATGAATCATAAAAAAAAACAAAATAAATTAATGTAATATTTATTGACCTTAGAAACATATATGACGTTTTCTTCTCTATTCAATAATGCAAAATGGCATTGTTGCATGTGAAACTTTAGTACAATTTCATAAATTTTAAGTGCCGTCATTCAAAAAATGAAGTGCTTTTGTCAATACATAAAGGTATAGGAAGGTCGTGGATTTGATCTGTTTTTGATCTAGTTTGGTCTGGTTTGTTTTGTTATGTTTTGTTAGGTTTGATATGTTTTGGTTTGGTCTGATTTGGTTTGTTTTGGTTCTGTTTGGTCTGGTTTGATCTGGTTCGATCTGGCTTGCTCTGGTTTGATCTGTTTTAGTTTGGTTTGTTTTGGTTTGATCTAGTTTGATCTGGTTTGATCTGGTTCGATCTGGTTTAATCTGGTTTGGTCTGGTTTGGTCTGGTTTGGTCTGGTTTGATCTGGTTTGATCTATTTTTTTTTCTGGTTTGATCTGGTTTGATCTGGTTTGGTCTGGTTTGGTCTGCTTTGATCTAGTTTGATCTGGTTTCATCTGGTTTGCTCTGGTTTGATCTGGTTTGGTCTGGTTCTATCTGGTTTAATCTGGTTTGGTTTGGTTTGGTCTGGTTTTTTTACATGTTTTTTTTATAGTGTGTCTTTTTCTGTATCTGATAATTGTATTTTACAAGCGACGTTTTATTTCAATAAAATACACTAAAAATAATTGTCAAGAGCACTAAACGAAGAACTTTTTATTGATGAAGATTTTTTTTATTTGTTGGTAAATTCACAGAATATATTACATGAAATTGTTCACTTAATCTTTAAAATATAAATTTTACAGAAAATTAGCTTCTGGTGACTTCTTCACCCGCTTCACAGCTGAGTGTGATCTTTTTGAGATAACAAGTTGTTTATATTTAAATGATTTTTTTTCTTTCATTCATTGTATCTATAACATGTAAGTGACTTTATCTCAATTAAAATGTTCAAATAATTTTTTATACACCCTTTTTAACTCTTGGTTCTCCATATTTCATGAAAGATAAAATTATTGTTGGTTTGCAACCTACCTATAAAAAGACACGTTAGTATATAGCGCATTATCAAACCCACTAGGACTGACCCTGTTCTTTAACATAGCTGAGCTCGAAGAAGAGCAGCCCAAAAAAAAATATTAAAAGGCAAACATTATTTACCAACGTTTTTTTTATCTTGTATATAAATTTAGAACCTTGACTAGAATTCAGTTTCTCTCTCTTATTATTACTTCAATTTACCGCCCTCGCGCTTTAGGCTATTTTTTTTTAAACCACTCGGGATTGTATAACAATTAATTTGGCTGGATTTAATCCATGGCAACTGCAAATATAAATTAACTCTTACTCCTTGCAATAATTTGAAAATCAATACAGATTTTATTTTAGAACGCATAGGACCGTTGAGGGTTTAATCGGACAATAAAAAAACGATTCTGTTTATTTCATTCATTCACTCGTTCGTTCGTTCGTTCGTTCATTCATTTATTTACCGATTTATTTATTTGAATATTTATTATGAAAACAATGTATGAGAGAGCTGTTAAATTTTTATTCCTCACTACTCCAAGGAAATAGAGTGGGGAAGTATGAATTTGCAATTTTTATGGTCATTTTTTATTGCAGATTATCAAATAAAATCATGCTGAGATTATATTCTGAAAGTTACATCACAATGTGTTTGTGTAATATATGCTCTATAAGGCGTGTTTTTCTACTTTATTGATTATAGACTAAAGTACTCATTTAATTATTTTCAAATTATGCAAATTTGTATTACTAATACTCATTTAGACCTCATTAAATTTTGAAGGATATCTGATCAGTGCTTCTTATTTTTTTAACTCCCAAAAATTTCAATGTGATCCCAATCTCAGGAAACTTAATTTTTTTTATTTTTATTTTCAAATTGCTAAAAAGTCTCATCGCTTTTGTAAAATGACATTGAACAATTATCAAGTTTTCATAATAAAAACATTTAAATCGATATTTATTTAATAATCTGCAAACCTTGTGCAAGTTATATACTAGTATTTAAATAGCTAACAGAACCCAACAAAATCGAACCACTAGAATGGCATTATCCTTAAACTATACAGCTGTAAATGCAAGAACATATTTTGGTCAAAATAATAATTTTCTGTTTCAAGCTCCTTTGATGTTGAACAATCTTCCCGAATGCCTTTAAAAATAAATTCATTTCCATTGTTAAAAAAACAACTCAAAATTTATATAGGTACTCACCTTATATGATTTAAATTAATTTTTTTTTTCTTATTATATGTTAAAAATATTTTTATTGTGTTGTCATCTTGGCATTTATATGCATGTTAATTGTACCAGTTGGGTGTGCCTTTTTTTGCTGTGGAGTAATATTATTGTCACAATAATGATTTAAGGTACCCAACTGCATATAGTAATTATTGTATTTTTGTGTGGTGGGTGCATGGAGGTAGATATAATGTATAAATATTACTTACACATTGGTACAAGTAGGTAAATAAGACAAAAATGACCTTATAAGTCTGGCGCAATTCAGGGGTGACTTCTATGCGAAAAATGCATTGTCACCTCACATATAAGAACTGTAGCTTTCATTATTTACAAAAAACCAATTCTCTCAATAGATGGCGTTACAACAAAATAAATAAAAAATAATAATATTGTTGTTCATAATTTCACCCATAGATGGCTGTAGTAAAAATTCCTTATTTTCAAGCGAAAAGAATTTCAGTATTACAATATATAGAAGTTTCAAAATTGAATTGATAGGGATCTCATTAAAAAGGCATAATTGGAGACGTGAATTGCCGCTGAATGAATCACGACGCTTGTAGTTCGCTCCTCATATTTTTTGTGTTTTTGATGTTTTAAGTGGTGCAAAAACTTATATTTTGTGTTAATTTTTGTTTAAATGCTTATGTGAACATATCTTAGTTAAAATATTGTCCCCACGTAACCGGTGAGTTCGTTCCATTTTTATTTATTTTATTTTTTTTTGTAAGTGTGTCAAAACAATTGCTTAGTGGAGGTAGGTAAGCAAACAATTTGCCGGCGCTTCATGCGCTGTGCTAGCGAAATGTTACCTAGTAACGTTGTTGCCAAGTCAACAGATAACAATGTATTAGAATGTACGCCATCAAAACAAACTCGTAAGGCCCAGTCCACACCGATAGATCATGATAATACATTATTGGATAGTTCAGTATCCAAAAAATTCAAACCAAACATAAACCCCTCAGTACACCAAGAGAATTCTTTACTGTATAATGAATCCTCTCTTTCCCCATTTATTGTACATGTACAAAAGAAAGTAGCGGGAGAAAGTCTTCAAATACAGGCTATCTCATTCGGTTCGTTTATCTACAAAAATAAAATTGATAATATAAAAAAAATCAAGCCGTTGGGTAAACGCACAATTGCAATCGAATTCAAAAATTATTTAGCAGCAAATACTTTTCTTAATAACAAAATTTTAGAACAAAACAACTACTTACCATTTATACCTTCCTTTCACGTAACTCGTCTTGGAGTTGTAAAAGATATACCTACATCTCTTTCTGACGAGGAAATATTAAGTAATTTGGAAGTCCCTCCGGGATTCGGAAAAATAATAAAAATTCGAAGGCTTAACTACAGAGACCGTAAAATTGAAATCCCGACATGGAAACCATCTCAAACTGTTGTGGTCACAATCGAAGGGCAAAAACTCCCATCACACCTTTACCTCTTTTACAATCGTCTACCAGTAGAAACTTACATATTCCCTACTATTCAATGTCATCAATGTTTAAGATACGGACACACTAAAACTAACTGCAAATCTGCAGCACCTAGGTGTTTTAAATGCACTTTACATCATCTTGGAAACACATGTAATGTAACTCAAGAAAATACTATTTGTGTTCATTGCTCGGGAAATCACCAGGCTATCGATATAAATTGCCCAGAATTGACAAGACAGAGGAACATTAAGAAAGTAATGGCTGACCAAAGTATATCGTATATCGAAGCAGCTGGAATGTTTCCCTCCGTGAAAATATCATACTCAGAAAAAACGAAAGCTGTCAACAATTCAAACAAAATTGAAACACAAAATAATTTCACACCAAAATGGAGGGTAATCACCCCTTCAAACAAAAATAATCTTAAAAAACATAGTAATACCCCCCCTTACTTGGATAAAAAACAAATCAACTCATTATTAATTGCACCAAATGGAAACCATCCAGTACCTAAAAATGGATGTGCTCTCCCGTTAACAAATGAAACTACCCCAGATACAATAATACCTGAAGACATTAATTATAGTCGTAAAGAAATAATTCTAAATTGCATATACAATATGATCCATGAACTTCTTACCACAGAACACTATATCTCAGTACCGTCCAACGATGCACTTATTAATAACACCTTACAAAATACTGTCAATATACTCAATAACAACCTAAATAAAGAAGATATCGATTCAAACTCTATCACAGAAACAAATTAGACCTTAAACTTGTAACTCGCACAATAATTCCCTGTATAATCTTTCATACAAAATGGCCTTAAATATTGCCCAGTGGAACTGCAGAAGTGCAATACCTAATAAAGACTCTATTTTAAAATTGCTATCCGAGAACCAGGTTCAAATAGCGGCACTATCTGAAACCTGGCTCCGCGATGAAAAAACATTCAAAATTCCCGGCTACCAATGCCTAAAAGATAATAGACATGATGGCAAAGGTGGAGCTGCGTTATTAATAAAAGACACATTTTTCTTTAACCAGATAAATTTAAAACCAATAAATTGTCCATCACAAGTTGTTGCTGCGGAAATAGACGGTACAACTTTTGTCTCAATTTATATTTCTCCTAATTTCCAACCCACCAAAAATATTTTAAGAACCATAATTTCTCGAATAAAACATCCCTTTATAATTATGGGAGATTTTAATGCTCACCATAACATGTGGGGTTCATCATCATGCACAAAATTAGGTAGAATTATAGTTGATCTGCTAAATGAGTTGAATCTTTGCATTATTAACGACGGATCACCGACACGTATCCCTGTGCCAAATCAACGAATCAGCGCAGTAGATTTAACAATATGTAGTCCCGATATTGCTCCATACTTGAATTGGAAAATACTTTCTGACCCATTCAATAGTGATCATCTTCCAATAATTTTGCATTATTCACAACCGTCATACAGATACATATATACCTCTCATATTGAAAACTCAAAATCCAAAAGAAACAACAAATTCGATAAAAATGTTTGTAATTTTGGAAAAGCTAATTGGTCAGGATATAATCATTACACCAACAACCCCAATATAACATTTACTCCCCCCTCAATAGAAAACCTACAAGAATGCTACGATGAATTTATTAAAACGATTGAAATATCAGAAAAATTTATACCTAAAAAGAATCCCAAATTCAAAAAGTATCCCTTACCTCCTCCTTGGTGGGACTCAGCGTGCGAAGAACATTCGTCAATTAGGAAGCAAGCATATAAAGACTACAAGCATAACATGACACTTGAAAATTTCTTGTATCTTAAAAATGTTCAAGCTAAAGTCAAACGGTTCCTCAAAAACAAGAAAAGAAAAGGGTGGAAAGACTTCTGCACATCACTTAGTATCCAAGTTCCAATTTCAGAAGTTTGGAATAATATCAGAAAATTTCGTGGCTCATACAAAACCCCATCTTCTAAATCATGCCCTAAACTATGGTCAGAAGATTTCTTAAATAAAATGGCCCCACCGTATGCTGTTAACATCGATGAAATCTCGTTACAATATTCACATACTAGCAGTAACTGGCTAGATGCCCCATTCCAAATAGACGAATTAAAATCAGTCTTACAAGTGGTAAAAAATACTTCACCTGGAATAGACGGGATCCCATATATTATCTTACATAATAGTAGCGACAAAATTCTTGAAAATCTCTTAAAATTAATAAACATAATGTTCGATACAGGGGTTATCCCAGAATCTTGGAAAACTCAACTCATTATCCCAATTTTGAAACCACTAAAGGACCCTAATTCAGGTGTCAACTACAGACCAATAGCATTATCATCAACTCTGCTTAAATTAACAGAACATATTATAAAAAGACGAATTGATTGGTTCGTTGAAAACAAAAATATTTTGCCGTACAATATGTTTGGCTTCAGAAAAAAAAAATCCTCAGTAGAAAGTGTAGCCAATTTAACAACGGATATTCTTTTAGCTTTCTCTAGACAAGAACAGGTCATAGGAGTAAGCTTAGATATCACAAGTGCATATGATAATGTGCTTCTCTCCCTTCTTAAATCTAAACTTCTCCGAATTGGAATCCCCCTAAAATTAGCCATCTTCATAATGAATATTCTCCTGGATAGAAAAATCATTCTCGACATTCGAGGAATTGATACTCAAGAAAGAAAAGTCGACAGAGGCTTGCCACAGGGGTCAGTCCTTAGCCCTATCCTCTTCAATATTTATATTCACGAGATTTTTCATGTACTGTTACCCTCGGCACAGTTACTGATATATGCAGACGATTTTTTTATTTATGTATCAGGGAAAAAAATCCAACAAATGGAGAACATTATGAATAATACTCTCAAAAATATTTCTTCGTGGTTATCTGAAAATGGCCTGAATCCCAGTCCTCCCAAATGTAAATCCATTATGTTTACAAAAAAACGCTCTATACCACATATAAAAATTCAACTAAATGACATTATCCTCCCTGTCTCTTCGGAATTAAGATTTCTTGGTATCACTTTGGATTCCAGACTATCTTGGAACTCTCAAGTTACACATATCATTAACAAATGTCAGTCTGGACTAAATGCAATGCGAGCTGTAACCCGTACTTGGTGGGGAGGTCACCCTTCTGTTCTACGTTTAATGTATATATCATACGTTCGCAGTCAAATCGACTATGGAGCGTTTTTACTTAGTCCAATTTCCAAGAAAAATTTACAACGCTTAGATAGAATACAATTTGAAGGTCTGAGACTTATATTAGGCGCTATGAAATCGACACCGGTATGTGCACTCCAGGTGGAAGCCGTGGACCCACCACATGAGCTGAGAAAACAGTATCTGTCAGATAAATTTGTTTTAAAATGCAATATTATTAAATTCCACCCTCTAATTAGAAAAATCGCTATGCTTAAAATATTCACAAATCAATCACCATTTTGGAAACATAAAATCTCCCCTCCTCTTGTAAATAGCCTCACCTTTTTAGACCAATATTCATCGGATTTCATTAAATCTGAGACACTCCCAGTTTACTCATTACCCTATCAAAATTTAATCGAGCCGCCAAACATAATCCACTCATTAGGAATAACTCCAGATGCTTTTGCATCTAAAAGACTTAAACACGTAATTGAATCCAAATGGAATGACTGGAAAATACTTTATACGGATGGATCAAAAATGGACTGCAAAAGCAATACTGGAGCAGCAGTATTTAGTGATTCAGATAAAGTTGAATTACTTTTGACTCTCCATAAAGATTCTACAATATTCTCAGCAGAATGTATAGCTATAATAGAGGCTTTGAACTATGCAAATAAAAAACGATTCTTAAAGACATTAATATTGACCGATTCCTTAAGTACACTCGAAAAACTCTCTAAATCCCCTATTTTGTATAGTGATGACCACTACTGTATAGATATATGGAAAAAAATTAAAGAAATATGCAACCAAAACAGAAAACTTTGTCTGGCATGGATACCAAGTCACTGTGGTATACCAGGAAATGAGAAAGCGGATGAATTGGCTAAGAGAGCAACATATGGAAACACACGGACACATCCCAATATTACACAAAACGATCTCCTACCAATCGCAAAAAACCGTCTGATGAATAAATGGCAGTTATATTGGGACACAAGCTCACTGAAAAAGGGTAGACTTTACAAAACGACCCAACAAACAATTGTCAATAAGCCATGGTTCCATGATAAAGCTTTTGACAAACATTCCATCAGCGTTATGTGTCGTATCCGCATGGGACACTGTTGTACCAGAGAGCATTTAAAAAAAATAGGGATCATTGATAGCAGTCTCTGCGAATGTATGATTGGTGATGAGACACTGGATCATTTGTTTCTTGAATGCCCCATAAACGATAGGTATCCATCCTTTTTTACCGACCTCACAGAGATTGGGGTTCCAATGCCAACAAATGTGAGGACATTGTTGAGCTACAATTCCAGGCAGGTAAACATTTTGCTCAAAAAATTCATCAAAATTAATGACATTAAAATTTAACTCTGTTCATAAAATTTAAATTGATCGAAGTGAAATAAATATACAAAAATAATTTAGGTTTCTCTATTTTGACAGTTTAATATTTTAACTTAGATGGCTGAGAACACTCTTAACGGGTGAAGAGCCAACAAAAAAAAAAAAAAAAAAAAAAAAGGCATAATTGGTGAACGTTGCGCAAGCGCATAAAGTGATCACGTAAACCAGCCGATGACAGGTCGTAAGCCCTGTAGGTGCCTTGATTTCCCGGTTCTCCTACAATAAATATTCCAACTTCGTCTCTATTGAGATAATTAAAAATCTGTTAAAAAATATCTTTGACTCCCGACAGGGATAAAAATCCAATGTTTGCGAATATGCAAAAATAAAAATACATATATTCGATTATAAATATAATATTGTAAATCTCCAACCTCGAACAGGCGTAGTCCTAGTGAGGTTGGGATACTATTTATAAATGATTTTATAAGTGTCGAGATGATATATATTTTATTTATTTTATTTTATTTATTTTTATTTTTCATTTGTTTGGAAACTTAACAGCTATACATTTATAATACTTAATTTCAAATGAGAATACAAAATAAATAGCCAATTATAAAGTTTCACATATTTAAATTATTATACATTATTAATAATATAAATAAATAAATAAAATCTCGTTTTATAAAAATGCTCAAAATTTTCCATACAAAATTTGAATTCTTTTTTGAGTGACTTGTAAGAGAAGAGTATAGCGTTGGCCACAATCCACTCGTGTTTATCGTTGTAAAAGTAGACAGAGATAAAAAAGGAAAAACATAATTCTGTTTGGATTGCATATATAGGAAGAAACACGAAAACAAATCTGTTGTAAACTAAATCAATTAAGAAATGTTATATCGAGTTGTAGTTTGAGCTTTACAGACGATACATACAAAGATATACATGAAGGCCATCAGCTATGCACGAGAAAATATCTCAAGCAAACTCATCATTATATCTCTTATGGTTATTATTAAGCCATGATCCGATTTAATATTGCCTCCTCAGCGTCGTGTCAGTTCTGTTAATACCCAGACTAAACTTCAAAACATATCATGTGGAATTGTTGCCATCCAATGGTGTCCTCTTATATGTAGATCGGAGCTCCTCATTGCTGTCCGTGGGCCTCTTCAAGGTCCCTTGGTCACACGGATTTTGTGATCTCAAAGAACAATTTAAAAGGCTTGAAGAATTTTTGTCATAGTTATGGCGCCTTACTATTGTTTGAGTATTTTTTTCCTTTCTTCGTTCGTAAGCAAATCGGCAAAATCGAGGTTTTACAGGAACGTAAAATAATATCATAGTACGTGTGTTTACAAGGATTATTCTTCTACTAAATCCCATCTTTACTTCTGAATTACTTCTGAATGTTGTGAAACATTTTGAATGTTATATCTTGGGGAGATATTAAAAGCAGACTATTTATAGCTATTAGAGATAGAATCCTAAATCATCTTCAAGTGGTAATTTTAAAATGGAGCTGAAATTAATTTTACCTTCATCCTAAACCCCCGTCATACATACATCACATTTACAGTAATTTATATTCTCTTTCTTTGCCTGTCAAATACAGTATTTACTAAATAAATTATGTCTGATATTAATGTTTAAAAACAAATTTTGGCTCACTAAAAAATTCATCTATTTAAATCAAATATTACGCAGTATTTTCATTTATTCAACTTTTATTTTCAATGTTGTGTTTATATTCTATTATTTTTTGACTTCGATAGAATAGCATTTATGAAAGTCTGACGTTCAGTTCTCACTTCCTACCCTAAATAGAATATTAATGACGTGATGATTTGTATAGTATAGTGTTTTTCTTAACAGTTTTCTATAGTACATACGTTGTATGTGCTTAATGAAAAGAGATTGACGAATGTCTAATTAAGCTGAAAAAAAAATATAATTCCTGCTTTTTTCTTTCATATTTTGTTGCAATTATAATATAAATATATTTTACATAATGATACCAAAAGGTGAGTTTAGATAGGTACTCGTTTTTGTAAAATAAACGAGCGGGTTTTGGCCAACACTAAACTCTCCACACCATAGTAAGCGTTCATTTTTTCTTCTTGGAAGGTTGACAATCTCTAAATGCATTTTAATGAAGTATTTTTCTATTAGGTTCTTAAAAAAATATAAGATTTCCAGAGGACAAAAGTTTTCACAATACACTATACACACAACAACATTGTCACGAAACTCATAGCATGTATTTTCTATATGGTAACTTTTGAGAAATTTTAAGGAAAATTGCAATACTAGCAAGATGAGCATGTATGAGACAGTGTATCAATGTTGATGAGGCGATGTATTTTATTTATTTATTTTTCATTTGTTTGGAAACTTAACAGCTATACATTTATAATACTTAATTTTAAATGAGAATACAAAATAAATAGCCAATTATAAAGTTTCACATATTTAAATTATTATACATTATTAATGTTGGGTAGTCATTGTAAGATGGTGAGTGTATGTGCGGGAAAGGGAAGGATAATGGATATAGGAAAGCGTTGATAAGGAAGGGATGAATGTTTAAGGAAAGTAGGTTTGATTTTTAACCAGTAATATTACCAATAACTGCGCGTAATTGGCGTTTCATCGATGTCTGTGTGGAGTTAAATATATCAGGTTGGGGGTCAAGACTATTGTAATAATTTAAGCATCTGTTGACATAATTATTCTGTGCGTAATTTGTTCTGCAGTATGGTGTATAGAAAAGGTGATTTTGGCGTGTTGTTTTCATGGGGCAATTGAAAGAAATTTTTTGGAGTAGGTAAGAGCTGTCTACAAGGTTATTAAGTATTTTATAAAGCAGATAGACATCGGATATCTTTCTTCTTTTTTCAAGTGATATAAACCCATGTAATTTTAAAGATTGGTCATAATCATGGCGGTAAATTTTTTTTCTAAAATTAAGCGTTTTAACAAACCTTCTCTGAATCCTCTCAATTCTATCGATGTGAATATTGTAACTAGGGCTCCATACGGTTGATGCAAACTCCAAATGACTTCTAACGAAGGCATTAAATAGGAGAACTAGCGAGGTTGTTTCTTTGAAGGATTTGGTTATTCTTTGTATGAAACCCAAGTTTCTGTAGCTTTTATTTACGACAGAATCAATATGAGGAATAAATGATAGTTTGTTATCAAGGATAACGCCTAGGTCTCTCGCTTCGAGTTTTTGCGACAATATATTATTATTAATAGTGTAGTGAAATTTAATTACATTTCTGCTTCTACTGAATCTCATTGAGAAACATTTATTTATATTTATATATAATTGATTTTTTTCACAGTAGCGAAAAAGGTTATTTATGTATGTGTCAAGATAGAAGAATGCGGTGTTCGGTTCTCACTGCCTACCCCTTGATGAAGATAGGAGTGAATAGTATAAATGCAATTGTCTATAGAGACACATACAATATCAATATGAAGTTCATCACTCAATTTTCCTTTACAGAAGCAATTTTACGAATACATTTTACATAAAAATATGAAATTTATTTCACATTGATATGGCAAACCATAGATTTCATTCTTTAAATTTTGACAATCCTAGAATGTATTTTTGATGAGTGTATTTTTGTTGTATCAAAATTTCAAACAGTATGAAAATACCTCGATTTTTTAGACCGTGAGAGCATTTTGAAAATTTGGACACATGAAATCATAGAGAAGAAATTAACGGATATCTATGGAAAACTCTAGGTCTATGCACTTTACAAATATGATGTTAATACGAAGTCGATCGGACTTATAGTTTGGGCTGTAGAGAGGACACAAAAAGGATAATCCGTACGCCGAACGCCGTACGCCATACGCCGAACGCTGTACGCCATACGCCAAACGCCGTACGCCATACGCCGAACGCCGTACGCCATACGCCGAACGCCGTACGCCATACGCCGAACGCCGTACGCCATACGCCGTACGCCATACGCCGTACGCCGTACGCCGTACGCCATACGCCGTACGCCATACGTCATACGCCGTACGCCATACGCCATACGCCATACGCCATACGCCATACGCCATACGCCATACGCCATACGCCATACGCCATACGCCATACGCCATACGCCATACGCCATATGCCATACGCCATACGCCATACGCCGTACGCCGTACGCCGTACGCCATACGCCGTACGCCATACGCCGTACGCCATACGCCGTACGCCATACGCCGTACGCCATACGCCGTACGCCATACGCCGCACGCCATACGCAGTACGCCAAACATACAAACACATCATGACGAACACTCTTTACATGATACCCGTTGAAAAATTGATGTAAAAAAAATACGCTTAAAAATTGTGAAATCATGACTCTCCACTATTCCATAGTGTGGAGAGTAAAAATAGTTCTTATTACGTAGTACATGTACTCACCTTTTGAAATAAATAAAAAAAAATCTTTTTCTCTTTCTTGATTTCTTAAAAATTAGATGAGCCACATTTATTTATTTATTTATTTATTTATTTACTCTCAGAAAGCTACAGCTGTTAATTATATCATTTACAATTCAGTATTTAAATGTTAACATAGCCAAAAATGCTTTCTTCTATTTACATTTGTGAATGTATAATGTTTGGTTACATACTTAGTTATGAAAAAAAAATTATACAACAAGTAACATCAATTTAAAAAAAGAGAGAGAAAAGATACATAAAAAATAATAATAATATAAAAGTACAATAATACAAGAAAAAAACAAGTAGTTACATAATATGTTTTAGGATGACAAGGAGGGATCATTAGTGATTGAGGAGGGGATTGTTGGATTGTGTGTTAGGGTTTAAGAACATCTTTATCTGTCTTTGATAATGCTGTAATGTGTCGTGAAAAATGTCCGTGTGTTTGTATTGTAATCTCGCTGAATTCTAAACAAAGGTGCAAAGTATCTGTAATTAGTTTGGCATACTGGTAAGTGAAATAAATTAATTATGTGAGCGGGTATGTCTATTTGGTATATGGAGTGATATATTATTGAGTATGTCCGGCGAGTCAATCAAGTTATTGCAAATTTTGTAAAGTGATATTTGGTCAAAATAAAGTCTCCTGTTTTGTAATGTAGTCATATTGAAGTTTCTGGTAGAAGTATTATAATTAGTGTGTTCAACATAAAGGCGCCTCTCCAAGTGTTTCAAAAAGGTTTTTTGAATATTTTCTCTTTTGATTAATGTAGGCTTTGTAATGAGGGTTCCATATTGGCGTACAGAATTCCAGGTGAGGACGAATGTATGTAAAGTATAGTGTTTTTAGTGTATTAATGTTTTTGAATTGTTTACAGCTACGGATAACGAAATCGAGCATTTGATAGGCTTTATTTGTGATGGTTTGTATGTGTTGTTAATATGTCATCTATTATTATTCCCAGATCTCTTATGTGGTCAACTTTCATCAGCATGGAGTTATAAATAGAGTATGGGTATGCTATAGAATTTCTTTTACGCGTTATACATAATAAAGCACATTTCGATACGTTGATATCTAATTTGTTTATATTACAGTACAAGGATAGGTTGTTTAGATCGTTTTGTAATTTATAACAGTCATTTATATTTTTAATTGCTAGATAAATTTTCATGTCATCTGCGAAACCCGAACAGGATGAAAACTGGAAGCAGTTTTGGATATCGTGTATGTATATGTTGAAGAGGATTGGTCCCAGGTGTGAACCTTGCGGCACACCTGACGGAGCGCAAATGAAGTTGGATCTATGACACATTGGTACTTACACATTGGTACAAGTAGGTAAATAAGACAAAAATGACCTTATAAGTCTGGCGCAATTCAGGGGTGACTTCTATGCGAAAAATGCATTAGTCACCTCAGGCAAATCAGAAAAACTAGATATCCTCAAGATTTTGAAGGATATCTAGTTTTTCTGATTTTTTTTTAACTATCAAATATTTCAAAGTGACCCCAAGCTCAGAAATCGTAATATTTGATTTTTTTATTCACTTTCATAAAATGGCATTGGACATTCATCATGTTTTCATAATAAAATATTTAAATAGAAAAAAAAATAAAAATGAGTTCATGAAATGAGTTTTATTCCATACAAAATTTGAATACTTCATAGAATGACTTGTTAGTGAGGAGTTTACTGTTGGCCACACCCCACTCGTTTAGTTATACATAGTAATCATATTTAGTTAATTATATTATTCATTCTATAAAAACTTCTTTATTTCAAAGTTAATAAGGCAATGACTAACATTATTACATCTGCCTACATTTTACTAATGAGCTTTTTAAAACGATACAAGAGCTAACAGACCATTAAAGTAGGTATATTTCAATCTAATCTAATGTAATCTCTTGTATTCTTAATGTCATGTTTGTTGCTTCTCGGAAAATATTTGGGGAAAATAAATTATCCTAATTACGAAAATACGGTGATGTAATTTCAACGGAATTCTGTAAATACATACCATACTATCTTGAAGGTACATTTTCTTATGAACGCTTCAGGAAAACGCGGCAGTTGTAAGATTTAAGAGTCTTAAAAAAATAATTACTTTTTGTTTGATTAGTAATATTTGACATTTGACATATTAGTAATATTTGACATATTTATCTTCTTAAAAAATAATTACTGCTTGTTTGATGAGTTATTATATTTGACATACTTATCGTCTTAAAAAATAAGTACTCCTTGTTTGATTAGTTATTATATTTGACATATTTATCTTCTTATAAAATAATTAAGTACTACTTCTTTGATGAGTTATTATATTTGACATACTTAATGTCTTAAAAAATAATTACTCCTTGTTTGATGAGTTATTATATTTCACATACTTATCGTCTTATAAAATAATTAGGTATCCCTATTGTTTTTTTTTTAATTAATATGTCCATGTTAAACAAGTACATATACATCTTCCTACGTTCCCTCAAATAAGCAAATAAATGCTTGTGTTATAGGTGAACGAAATCGGTCGAGGCAGGATTCGAACTCGCGATCACTGGATACTAGCCCAGCGCGCTAACCGCTCTGCCATCGACCCATGTAAATCGACCCTTGTTTGATGACTTATTTGACATATTTATCGTTTTAAAAAATAATTACTCCTTGTTTGACGATTTATTATATATAAGCTCTCTTTGGCACATTAAATGCAGTGTCTGCAAGGTTTTAGAGTTCTCCGGACTCTTCGTATGTTCTTTATGTGTTCTTTCAGAGTTTTGCAAGGGGCCATTATTAGTCCCCATAAGCAGGGGGAAGAACAGTTATTACATTTGACATATTTATCGTCTGAAAAAAAATTCTCCTTTTTTGATGAGTTATATATGTATTTGACATATTTATCGTCTTAAAATAATAATTACTCCTTGTTTGACATATTTATCGTCTTAAAAAAAATAATTACTCCCTGTTTGATGAGTTATTATATTTAACATACTATATTTGTAAGTCTTTACCTTGAATAAAAAACATTTAATTTTCAAAATAAATAATTAAATAAATTGGTATTTTTCCACAATCTTTTTTCTTATAAAAAACTAAACAAAATTCATACTTCACACAACATTTATACTTCACACAACATTTATACTTCACACAACATTTATACTTCACACAACATTTATACTTCACACAACATTTATACTTCACACAACATTTATACTTCACACAACATTTATACTTCACACAACATTTATACTTCACACAACATTTATACTTCACACAACATTTATACTTCACACAACATTTATACTTCACACAACATTTATACTTCACACAACATTTATAACGTTGGCACATGTGTGGAAAAATATTGAGAAAAAATATAAATTTATTTATTTATAAATTAAAATATTTATAAAAATAAATAAAAACACATGGTTTTTATCCACAAATGTGTAAGATTCTAATGAGCCTTAGCGCTTTCGCCGAACACAGCCGGCATCCTCAGAGGCAGAAATCATACTGAATATAATATGTACATTGTACATGACATGTAACAATATAATATTTCGTGGATGGAGTGAATGGGAGGGGTGCGGGGACAGGGATGTTGCAGACAAAACTAATAATATTATAACTCAATAGCTGCCTAATTACAGGATGGTCAGCTTGTACAAGGTTCTAGGAAATACTTTACTGACTAATACAGTATCACTGAATTTCCTGAAACGTAGACATCCTTAACATCTCTTGAATATGATTTATTAATATATTTCGTTAATCAAATTCTATGTTCTTACATAAGTCAAAATCAAATCCATTTACGAAATAGCGTTTTATTTTTTGCGTTTACCGTTCCGTTGGAACAATTTATCATGTTATTACGATGTTATTTCAGCTATAAATTTCTATATACGAAATAGTTTTTCATTATTTATCGTATTATGAATTATTTCATGTTTTTTTTTTCAAATCATGTAAACAACCTTGATAAAATAACATGGTATATATTATACATCCTCATTCTCTCTCGTCCTTATCCTCGTGACTGAGGATGGTAGCTGTATTAATCAAGCGCACTTTGTACGGCTCGCCTACATCTTAATTCTTTCTGGACCGAACGTAGAACACCAGTCAATGGGAGACTACAATGCAGACTAAGCAAGATCACTCTTTCTATTTAGTCGGCGAACGACCACGATATGTTCGTCCATCTACGCATCTACGCCTGCACATCACAACAAGCTTTTCGAAATAATGTTTTCTCTCCTGGTAATTAGTAAAAATGAATGAATGTAATTAGTAATAAAAAACATAAAACAATGTAAGAGTGAGTATGTATATGATTTAATTGCTTCGTGTGTAACTAATAAGTACTAATTTTAAATTAACATTTATAGAATAACATGTGGTGACTGTAACGAACACTACATAGGAACACTACAGACCTCACGAAACCTAAATATAAGAATTAACGAACACAGAAGATGCTTAAATAACAATAATTTCTCAGAATTTGCTAACCACATTATCCAAACTAATCACTCATTCAATAACCACAAACTAAAACTATTATACGAAACATAACATAAAGGATAACGACTTAATAACTACGAAACGCTCGAAATACATAAACACATAAATTCCGGCATAAAACTTATTAATAATAACCATACCTTTCATAACAATTCTCCAATACTTAATATATTCCCCATTAAAAACAAAAACACTACACAATACTCCCCTCCCCCCACTAACCCAACCAACCCTCAACCGCCACCCCACTCGCTTCACAGACAGATACACACAAATTCAACATGTTAGTCTAGACACGCCGGTTGATGGAAGGACAGCGCTTCCGAAACATGTCGCGAAGTGACTCAAAAAACAAGTGGTTTATAGCTAAGTTATAATTCAAATATGGTTAACATGAACCCAATCAAAATAGTTTTACATACTTTTAAACTGTGTGGTACTACACGTAATGGGTGCCTTGCATTTTTGCGCTGACAATATTATTGTTCCTGAATAGGTGTGAGGTACCCGATTGTGTTTACTTGCAACTTGTTACATGTATATTTGTGAATAATGTCCCACTAATTGTGTGAATTCGCCAACCTCGAAACAGGCATAGTCTATTGAAGTTGGGGATTATGTAGTTAGTAAATATTAAATTTCTAAATTAAATAAATTAATTAATTTAAAGTTTATTTATTTATTAATTTAAGATGTCACACTGTTGCAATTTGCGATATTTATCGTACACAGATCTTAACTGGAAACAATTAAAAACTATATGTCTCTACCGGGAATCGAGACTGTGACCATTTTCTTGATTTAATTTTATGTAAAAAAACAAACACATTATAGCAGTACAATTCAAACTTTATTCAACGATTTTTGTAAAAATTTAATTTAATGACGATGTCGTTTCATTCAATTTGTATGGCAATGTACACAATATGTATCTACGGGGAATCTTATGCTTCGATACTTAATCTTAATACATACATGTATAATAAGGACTAAACTACACACTATCCTATCCTGACATACATGTTTTGTATGGGAAAACATAACATTTTAATTTACACAATAATTTGGATTTAAGGTTTTATATTTTGGTAAGTTTATTTATTTTTATTTATACAAACATGGATTTCAGATTAATACAGACTATCGCCATCGACAGAAGGATCTCATGTGTTCCATGCTACTATTCGTATATCAAATGTATATATTATGTAGGTACTAATTGGAGCTTATCAACACTTTATTCATACTTTAAAAGTCAGATTAACTTCTCATAAACTTAAATAGCTGTGAATTAACAATATTTTGAGTCTTCTAAAGTACCTCTTCTAACAACTTGAAATTGATTTGAAAATATATCTGCGAAACCAATTCCAGAGGTTAAGCAATTTCCTTGAGACATTATTTTCTTAAAGTGGTCTCACAACGAGAAAACGGATAATTAAATGGAAGGCTTTAGCTTCTACGACTGAATTAAAATGGAGTTTTTTTTATTGCTAAATACTGAATCAATTGCGTATGTACAATCTTCTGAAACTTTGTGCAAATTAAAGGTTTTGTTGATCAAGTTCTTTGGGGATCTAATAATTAGCTTACAAGATCAATTTTTCAAAATAACACTTTTGGCCTTAAAGCTTTTTGAATTTAAAAAAATCTATATCATGTACTCGAGTATAATGTATAAGATCAATCTCAGTCAAAATATTTGGAGCTAATCAGGGGGGCAAGTCTGGTCCGAACGGCGAAATCTAAACCCTCGTGATTACCCATATCATGGATATAATAATTATATCCATGATATGGGTAACTGTGAGGGTTTTGATTTCCCAGATTGAACCAGACTGCCCCCCCCCCCAGACCCCACTTTAGAAAAATTAATTTCTGTCAATTAAAATCATGAACATTTGTCGTAGGCAACATCGTTTAAATGGTATTATCCAATTTGTTGTTCTATTTAATTAACTTCGCAAGCACGACTCTCATTAACTTGTGTCCCATAATGCCGAGCATCGACAGAATAGTCCAAAAAAATTGTGTTATTCTTTTAAAAGCATAATATTATGCACATTTTTAATCCTTATTTTAGATATTTATAACAAACACTATTTTTTAGGTAAAATTTTATATAAAAATACAAAAATACAGTAGTTTTCAGCTTTCTTTTCAAGTACAATCAGCAAGACTATGGAATGGCCCAAGTAATAATAATAAAGTAATGTCGTCTCAATCCATTCAAATATTTAAAGGTACATAAAATAAAAAAAACTTTATCTGTCAAATATGTAGTTTCTTAATTCCTTCTACGTCATTGAATTTTATATTTTGTTACTTTTACCTCTATCTAAATCTCCAAGCGCGTCTATATTTTCTTTGTAATTTCCCTATGGGAAATAATGTGATAACACATAGGTATATATCAACTTTGTGTACAAAATAAAAATGTTCACATGTGATGTGTGATTGTTTCCTCTTTTCATTAAAAAAAAATAAAAGAAGATAACATTGTATTCTAAATCAGTCGGCATAACGTGGCATATAATAAGATATTGTGCAGTTATAAAAATAACACAATGACGCCACTAAGTTACTTTTTTTTTTAATAAACGGAAAAAAATATACTTAAGAAATACTTACTGATCCAACTGTCCATGTCGATTCGTTCATGAGAATTCAATTCTCTTAATGAATCGACATTATTAAGCCAAGATGCGTGTACGAAGGACAATTTTGTATGGTGTAGTGGACTTTTTGCATGCTTATAACACCAACTAGAGGCCTCGCAGCATATATGTTCCCATACATGGATTTACTCAGAATTCGGAGTAGAACTTTTTATGTGAGTTTTGTGTGTGTGTGTGTGTGTGTGTGTGTCTGTGTGTGTGTCCCCCCCCCTTATAACTTTTGATCCGCTCAATTTACAGAGCCCAAATTTTCAGAATATATAAACAATTATAGGCCTACAAAACTTTTATACTCAGAATTGTGAATTTTTGTTTCAGTCAGGGGTTATCAACTTTTGAATTTCTACTTTATTTTTCCATATATCTCAGAAACCATAAAAGCTACAACGCTAAAAATTAGTATAAAGATAGACAAATAAAAAATCTCAAATTAGTTTTTTTTTTAAATTCCTGGGTTTCTCAAACATTTTTTATAAAGAAAAATATTTTATTTATGATAAATTTATGAGTTTAACTGCCTATATTTCCATTTTTTTTAAAAATATCGAAAAAAGCCGAAACACCCCAACTAGATAATTTAATTTTATATAAAAAATATTAACATTGTAGTAGTACATCTCAATTTTTTTTTACAATTTTTATAAAAATTGAATTTAGTGACGACATCGCTTCATACAATTTGTATGGTAGTCACCTATACACAACATCAAAGAAGACTTAATAGTTTGATACTTCATCTCTAAACATACAATATACATATACCATCATGCTGTTTTCATATTCCGGGTAGGAAAAAAAGACTGACCTCCATACTATCCTATCTTGACTACCTAGGTACATGTGTTGTATAGAAAACCAAATATCATAAAATAATAAATAATTTGTATTTATGGGTTTGGTACTTATTCTTCAACTATACATACTATCGCTGTCGATAGTTGGATCTCATGTGTTACATGCAACTAGTTAATATATCTTGGATTAAATAACTAAATCCTTTTAAATAATGACAGATTTTTTAATATAGATTATTAACTGTAGGTACATTGCACATTCATTAAGATTTTTTTATATTATATTAGCATATATATATTAGAGGATCAAAACATATTATGGTTTGTAGTTTAAAAAAAGCAGACTTACCATGTGCGTAAATTGTGGCAGCGTGGTGCATGACGATGGCGCTGGCGCAGTACTTCCATAGTTGAGCTGGTAACTAGACGACAGTATCTTCTTGTGTGCTGAGGCATGGGCCCTGTACGCTGAAACACTCAGCTTCATATCTGATCCACTTTCAACTCGCCCAGCCCGACTGTCCTGATCGGCTTCTTCTGCCACTAGCGGTTCCAGCTCTCCTCGTATGGTTTATTCTCAACACAAGCGAAAAGCGAACATTTTTGTGATGGAAAGTAAATTTTTTTCTATATTTTGAGAGAAAACAATACACGCTTATTTTGTTTGATTAATCTTTATATTTATGTTTATTGTATGAATCTCTATCAAATTTATCAAAAATCGGTGCATTTTAAGATTCTTGTTTACAAATTTCATTTTAATTGTTTTAAAAAAAAATCTATTTTCGCTACGGTCACACTATTATTAAAAGATCACTTTTATTATTAAATTGATTAAATCCGTATACATTTATGATGAATCGGTTACATTTACATAAAAAAAATATGGGTTGATTACATTACATATATTGTTGAACGTAATTTTAATTTTTATACTAATCACTCTTGAATTAATAGCACAAAACAGTTTCCTTACAAGAATCTGTTGGGTGGTTTAAAAAGTTTGTTAGAGATGTATCTAAACGTAAAATTCTCTCATGAGATATTGTATCCTAGCAACGAATTGTTTCCCAGCAATAGTTACGGATTAAAAACTTTAATGATTTATTGAAAAAGTGTATCCCGATGAAAAGAGGCAGATTAGTATGACGCCACTCAACCGAACAACAAAAACCGATTTTGGCAAAATAAACAATCAGCGTGGCTCTGCAACACGTGTGTTAGCCGTCCAAAACTCCCGAACAACTCGGAATCGATCAAGCGAGATTCATTTTAACCATTGTATAACCGCAAGGATGAATCGATTGACAGGCGATGCTGTAATAGAAAATTGAATGGGTTCACCCGAGCGAAAATCATGGTTGGTTCAGAGCGCATTTTTACAAGATCTGAACGAATCGTTCATTATGTTGTGAATCCGATCCGATTAAAAACGGTCTGTTGCCTTTTGATACGAAGTAAAATTATATATAAATTTATTCGTCTGTTTTTTTATCGATTTTCAGTTGTAGGTACTCGGAATAAAATAACAAATTTTCTTTTCTTTTTAGATAATTTTAAAAGCACTTCAGGTTACGCGGTGTAGATGAAAATTTTGAAATTCCCCTAAGGTAAATTCTTTGTTTTAAGTTTCATAAATACGTTGTATTTTTTTAAGTTTATAATTATCTCCACCGTCTCGAACGACCTGTAAAAAAAGAAAAGTTTAACATTAATTTGATTTATGATAACAAAGTTTTGGACGCAGATTGGATATAGTGCTGTTTATCTTTGTGTCAAATGAACTATTATAAAACATAAATACAACTACAAAAAGAATTATAATTTAAATATCAAAAATAATACATAATTTTTATTTATATAGCGCTTCAGAAAAACAAACGTCATATTTTTCTTATCTTAACACCCATCTATCGCTTCATTGGCATTTCTCATACGTACTTCTTGCTTTTCCATCTTACAGAATGTCGTTCATATGGTCAAGCCATATTATCTTTTTAGACCACCCTGACCTTTAATGTCAGCTTTGTGCATTTTATTAGTCAGGCGTTCTTTATTTATTCTTGCTATGTAATCAAATCTATCCGATTTGTTCATTTTTATTCATTATTTTTTTTTTAAGAAAGAATGTGTTTTGGGGGTACATGTCGGGAGTCACCAATTTGGTAGTATATATTTTATTTATTTATTAATATCAGAAGGATTATATTGCGAAGGTTTTATTTAAAACATATACCTCCAAGTGTGATATTGCTTATGTCAATTAATTAAAAATTGATAATATATAATTTTATTGTGATGCAAGGTTTCAATCAAAGAACTACTTACATTATCAAACCTGGTTTATTCGTAACAAATGAAAATCTATAAATATATACAAAAATGGATGTACTTATATTTGTTTGTTTGTATGTTCGCGATGAAACTTTGGGAATCTGTTCAGCTCATTCCGGAGAAGGTTTATGCATATTAATTTATTTATTCGATATCTCACAAAAAAAATTGAAAAAAAAGTTGGTACCTACTTATTGAATTGACACTTAAAATAAATAAATCAATGATCGAATAAGTAAATAAAGGAATAAAGAAATAAATAAGTGAATAAATAAATAAACATATACATTAAAAAATAATAAGGCAAAAATCCTATATACCCTATATAAAATTGTATATTATATAAAACTGGTATAATGCTAAAGGTTCAAGTAGGTACCTATTTTTGTTTGAATAATTAAATAAAATTATAAATGAATAGGGACGGAAGGGACTGTAGGGATGGAAGGGAAAAAATATGGAATTATAATTAGCGAATCTAGATAAGAATGTTAAGTAATAAAAAGGAAACATACAGAAAAACCATTTTTATATATTTGGAGGTAAATAATTAAACAGGCATGACAACGTCTGCCGTGTTTTACTAGTACAATATAAAAAATAACTTAATAAATTTGTGATGTCGTGGGTCGAGACTAAAACAGGAATCAAAATCGATCAGCTCGTATCAAAGACGGTGGGCTATGGTTCGTTGATCCTCGTCAATCTTCGGAAGTATTCGAGAATCCATGACGTACATTTTGCAGCTCCAGGAGTGCTGCTACAGTGTCATTGTAACAAGTACATAAAGATCCTCATACATTCCCTAAAATAAGCATATTATGCTTGTTCTATACATGAATGAAATCGGTCTTGGCAGGATTCAAACTCGCGAGCACTGCTAAGCGCTCTGCCACCACCCATCTAAAGTCATCTTACATTATTTATTGAATTTTCAATACTGACGGTCTTTAAGATGTAGAACTCCTTTATACTGGGTATTTTTTAATCCATCAAAAATGATTATGGTTCTTCGTGTATATTTTCCATGTAATAGGACGATCTTTTCGGCTCACTAGGCCCTTATCAACTGGTAAACATTGAATATTGTCTTTTCCTTATATATTCTAAACATTGCTTTTATTTTTCAACTATACAATTAGGTACTTTGCATTACAATAATTCTGAAATATCCTAAACTGTATAGAGATATTATATAATCTTAAGGTATAAACTGACCGTTAAATAATAAATATTTTATTTTATTTTATTTGGAAAACATACAGCATACATAACAACAATAATAAAAACAAAGTCATGCCTAAGTAACATGTTTTCACTTATATAATAAAAGTTGTGATACCTAAACATAGGTATTTCTTTCAATATCATTGGGCAGGTACAATCGAATCACGATGAGAAAAGGAACATCAAATATTACACCGGCTAAAATTTGTAATTCTCATAAAGTAAAAGGAACAAGCAAACAATAAAAAAAACATTATCAAATTATTCAGGTTAAAATTAATTGGTACACCAATATTAATTATTTAACGTACTGAACCTAATTTCAACTGCATTTATTCTGCTTTCATACTATTTTTGTAATTTTCAAGTCTCACTTTTATACGTCAAGGTCGTCACTACGATCGCACTGTAAATAATTTAAATCTTGGCCAAACCATCTCAATTTTTACATTTGTTTTATAAATGCCATATCCCTATGTCGTACATTGTTTCCTAGTGTCAACATTTCTACATTGTAAATTAGGATATATTAAATAGTTATTCAGATTCGTGTACAACACTCTTAATAACATAGGTACTAATATTATAAGAGCATGTCAATAATACGATTTGATATCGTTCAAACCAATAGGACTGGATTAGTTTTATTACAACTCAAATAATCTTCGGGGACAGAAAGCAGGATTATAAGGATATACTCAACAGAATCTCACCATAATGGAGATTGAAGCTACTCCACAGGAAGTGTGTAAGACCTTAGTTCCCGGAAGGAAATTGGTTACGCGAACAAACCAGGGTTTTCCCAAAGATGTAGCGAAATTAAGGATTTTGAACATTAGCACTAAAACTACATAACTATGAAATAACTAAAATGTTTAATGTAGAGGAAATAATTTACTTTAAAAAACAAATAATGATTAAATCAAAAATAATTTAATCAAAACACAACATAATATTACATTGAATAGCAACATATACACATACAGTTATTAATATCAGATCAAGAGATAACTTCTGAGGTCAGGTACCGAGAAGTGGGGTAGAACGAGTATTCCAAGCACATTGACAGTTTTACTAATAAAAATCGACTGCACACCCGTTGACCAGTGTTTTAGTTACACACCGTGTAAAGCCCGTGTAGCAATTGTTCAAAAATCTTACTAATTAACCCTGCATAACGACTGGGTAGTTGCAACAGACTTTCAACATAAATTAATCCGACAGCGTTGTATTTTCGCACCGCGCATGCGGAGAGCCCCCAGCCGCTATCCGCCATTTTAATTGTGACGTGTATCGTGGTTTATATTTTCATATTATGTTTTTCACATTTTAAAATATGAATAATATGGAAAATATAACGAATAATTTAATCATACGAATACCCATGCGACCACCATATTAGACATTATAAAGGAGCTAATTTTTGAGATTTTTTCGCTCCTAAAATGCTCAACTATCGAGAATAAATTAATTTATAAAAAAATTTTGTCATATTATTCGAAGATATATCAATATAATCATGTAAGTATATCAAAATCATATTTGATTTGTGATAGATGAAATGTGTCTTAAAACATCGCTAAACTATCTAGAACAGGCGTGCAAGCGATGTGTAAAATTTGTATGAGAGGTACACAGTACCTACATACATAGTCGTTGACCAACTGATCTGTGTTTATTGGTAACGTTTTTGCCTACACGAGTGTTAAACGGTCGCGTAACTTTTACATCACATTTATTAGTAAGACTGAATGTTTAAATATAAATCGGGTATTAATAACATGTTTATTTAGAAGTACTTACTTAATTCGCTTTTTGAAAATTGAATTCCTTTGTTAACAACTTGTCCTTTTTAACGTTAGTGTTGAGTACTGTTTCAATTTTCATTCCGAATCGAAAATATTCAAATACGTTATATTGTTTTTTTTTTGTTGAATTTTCAAACAAAATTTTCATTAGCAAAAACATGCCTCAGTCGCATACGTTATTCGACATAACCTATGATTATGTTTCCCCCATTCATCAAATATTAAACAATTTTAGTAGAAACCATGGAACTAAGAAAATATAGTTTGCATTTTAAATATATACTACAGGATAAAGCGTGTTTTATTATAATTAGTTACATCTTAAGAGAGGCGAAGCTAATTTTTTTATGGTGTAGCGCACAGAAGTGGTATGTACAATTTTTTATCAAATCGAAATGAGTACATAGAATGCTTCTTTTTTTCATTGTGTACAAATATGAAATCTGTACAATAAATGATTGAGCCCTTACCTACCAATTGACAATAATATGTGGAAAGTACATTTTTTTATTTAAATTATGTTATCGTTAAACAGGTATGTACAAAAAAATACAATATTATTAAACCGTTGAAATACTAATTGTAATATAAATGCTACAACGAAAAAAATATCCATCTGTTTATAACTGATTCCTACTTCCTCTCCTCATCTTCTCATATTTTTTATATTTAAACAATTATTTTATTTACCTGGTACCTTTCATATAAAGTAACCTTTCAAGAAAGTAATTAGATCAAGCCAAAAATTTAATAAATTTAATAAATATATTTTTAATAGATCCATCATATTATATATGTTACAAATGTAATTTACATAATTAGGTAAATATAGTGACTTAGTGTTTCTTGGAAGTTTCGATGTAGTGGTTTGTTATATATACATAAAAGTCATATAGATTGGAAACAGGATTAAAACATTGAAGAGAGAACGTGGCTTGTACTTACATAAATAGGTCAGAGTTTTATTGACCCAACGTCTTGACTCTTGGAAAATATCGACCAAGGAATGGAGAGGAAATGAACATTATTTTATGGGGAGAGATAAAAACAAACTTAGATGTCAACGAAATCAAATAAAGAGTTTGCTATAGCTTAAATCTATCCATCAAAAAATCTTTTATAGCCGCAAAAGTAGCAACGTTTTACTATGTATAGGTTATAACTAGTTACATCTCGTCAAAAATGACAGAATTTAAGGTAGGCGCGCATGGAAGCTAATTTCATCGGCCGATTAATTATCGGTGAGCTACAACATACGAATTACATGTAAGAGCGCGCATGAAAGCTAACAGAATCGGCCGATTTAAAAATCTGTGACGAGACACAAAAAAATCGGCCGATCGAGATCGGCCGATTTTTTGTAACCAATCTTGTTGTATGAGAGGGCGCGCATGGCGCATGCTCACCGATAATTTAATCGTCCAAGCGCAGTAGATAGAGAAGTACGTTGTCAGTGCTGTCAAACGAAATGTCAGAAAACATGGATGAAATAAATATTGATTCCGAATAATTAATTATATATGTTGAAGCACGTCCTTGATTGTATGATAAAAAATTAAGCGAAATATTAATAATTGGTTGAGAACAGCTAAATCGTAATAAAATAACTGAATTGGGTAAGTTATTACTTAATTAATTAATAGTTACATAGGTAATTTAATAAATATTCCACTTAATGAATAAAAAAATCCATATTTCTAATCATATAGGTATTAAAACTTATGAATATAATAATAATATTCATATTGTATTTTAAATATGTGAATGTTGACCGCCGTGTTATTTCCAATCGTACGATTCTATAAGCTTCCATGCGCGTTAGAACCGATCGGCCGATTATTATCGGCCGATAAATTAATCGGCCGATAATAATCGGCCGATGAATTTAAGCTTCCATGCGCGCCTTACCTTAATGTTATCAATGTCCTTCTGCACGTTATGTTATCCTGGTATATTTATTTCGTATTCATATAAATATATACTATATATAGGACGTTGTCACATTATTTCTTACCTGATTCTATGCGCTCCTGATATTTGAACCGTATTTTTTAGACCGCATTTCTCGCATTATTCAATTCAAAACACATTTTTGTGTCTATGCTCTACTTATAGATATAGTTGTCACCAAATATCTTGAACTACTGGGTGAGAAGAGGGACGATTTTCGTTTTGCGCTCTGCGCAACCGGAAGCTCATCCTTGCTTTTGGGACAACAGCCCCCCTAGACAACATGCCATTTTAGCTAAGCGTTATATCGCTAACGCTACGTCCTACGTAGGCGATTCAAAGCGAACGCGATTGCGAAGCGATGCGGTGCGGATACAAGCGAATTCAATGCAATGCGGTGCGACGCGGCGGCTCTGTCCTACGTGTGCGCGAATCGTTCCCTCTGCCGCTAGCTACTGTCATGGATGTACGTATATAAAATACTCAAGAAGTATGTTCGGCAGAGAAGTGAAACTAATATTGTGTACTTAGAGAGGCATATTTATGGGGGATATCACGATTTGTAAGGGAATTACGTGATCTTGAATTAATAAATTTGACATTCATGCAAGCGAGAGAAAACTTTGTGTGTTTTGAACAACATCCTATTGTAAAATAGCAATAATAAATAAATGTGTTTACTTGTAGTCCCATTTATTTTTGCCAAATCCTAAAATTCGCGGTTCGATAATAATTTGTCCCATAATATGGGACGTTCATGGACAGAAATTAAAATTTCTGTTTCTGACATGTCAAAAAACAATGGCGCCGCTATCAATTCGCGCGAAAATATCAAACCAACTGATCGCGTTTCCTTCGCATCGCGCCGCGCCGCATCGAAACCAACTCGCGGTCGGTAACGTAGGACACTACCATAGCTACCGACTGTTTGTTATTTTCGAGCCGCGCCGCGCCGCTTCGCATTCGCTTTGAATCGCCTACGTAGGACGTCGCGTAAGCAATAGTAAATGTATGGAATCGGTGGCTGTGACGTCACGTGACAGCCACCAATTCCATACATTTATTATCGCTTAGCAAGATAACTCTTAGCTAAAATGGCATGTTGTCTAGGGGGGCAGGCCAGATACAGAAATTCAATGCGAACGGTGGGCCGCACAATCAAAATACCCACAATACCTACATCTCATTAAAAATACTTACACATTTAGTTTCGTTTCATTTCATTTCGTGGAAATATATTTTATTCGTATAAATACTTACGAATACTTACTCTGAGATTTACAAACACAAATATTTGTTCATAAAAAAGTTTTTTTTTTGACATTGAACAAATATTTCTCGTATGTTAAATTCAGAATGTAAATTATATCTATAATTAAAAGTGACCTACTTATTGATTCTACATGGATTCATGTAGAATCAATAAGTAGTTTACTTTTAATTATAGATATAACTTATAATGGAATTCTACAAAATAAAAACTTCGTCGATCAACAGTATGTAGAATTCCCGATAGATGATGCTGTTAGTTCATTTGATCAGTAGTTCGATCTATTTGTTCATATTATATGAAATGGCAAATTTTCTTACAAAATTATAAATTTTTATAAATACGAATAACATTAAAATTAATAGAAATAATAACTTTTTTCACTCAAAAGCTAATTTATACTTAAAAATATATATTATTCCTGAAAATATGTACTTTAAACATTTATTAAATAAACAGATATTTGCAAACAAAAAAGTACATATTTTGACATTTCATTTATGTCAATATTTGTAGGAAAATTTACAAAAAAAACACAATAAAACATTATAATATCGATTTTTAATATAATTCAATAAAATAGAATATCTTAGTTTTTAACCACGTTGAGTAAAGTTTTAAAAACTAAGTTATTTTATTTTATTTAATTATATTAGTTAAAATGTACCATAAAGAATTATCAGCAAAGTATGAAGATATTATATAGATTTTTATTTATGTTACTCAATGGTCGTAACTGAAGCGATATGCAGAAAATTTTACCGTTTAACTTTTCTAGTTTATGATTTGACACAAAAAAAAATACACACCTACATACATACAAATAACATTCTAAAATATTATTGTGGGGATTTTATTCGATAAAGTGTAATGTGTTATTCCAAGAAGTGTCGATATAAAATAAATTATATATATTAAAAAAAATGCTTGTCCTATTTATATGTCGTTAGCGAATCTGATATTGTTATTTTCACATAATGCCAGAGAGGTAAATATTTTGTGTGAAGTGGATTTCTTTATTCCCTTGGGGATCGACCTCAGAACCGTTGGCTGCAAGCCAAATGACTGGTACATTAGACCACGTAGGCAATACTTCGCTGAATACAAAGTATTTTTAATGTTTTTATTGAGTTTTCCTGGTTGATCGAAGTTTGCTATTTTACCTTCAAAGATAAAAAACTCAAGTATTACTTAAGTTTTGTACGGGATTTTTTAGACTTTATGAGGTACCTACATATATACAAATCTATTTGATGTACGATAATGGCTGAAATAGGATAATATTGAGTGATATATTTTTTTTACGGAAATTGCTGTAACTTATGTATGAGATATGTACTACGGAGTTATTTATTTATTTATATAATTTATGTACATGTGTACAAAGGCAGGTTTATTGCCATAAGGCAATTTCTTCCAACCAACCCGAGCAACGTGAAGTCTTTTAGTTAAATTGGTACAATAATACTAATTTAGTGAGAAATAAATTGATAAAAAATAACATGAAAGAGTAAGAAATATAAAAAAATTACAAAGAGAAAAAAAAATGAAAAGAAGTTTTAAAAAAAAAGTATAATAAAAATAACACTGATAAAAGCAAGGAGGAAAAGGAGGTTACGGAAGGATATGGAAGGAATTTAGGAACTATTTGACAAATAAAGTTTTTTTAGTTTACCTTTAAATATTTGAATGGATTGAGATGACGTAACTTCATCACTTTTTCTATCATTTCTTGACCCAATACAAAAAAATATTTATTTTTAGATATGAATGTCTATATTAAAATTACTTCATATAAAATATCTCATTAAAATCATTATATAAAATATCTCATTAAATCATAATATGTAACTATATAATGCTTATACATTAGGGGCCTTACTTACTATTTATAATACGGGTTTAATCTAATGCTAAGTCAGTTTTGGCCATACAAAAAACTGGGTAAGTATCGGCTTAAACACAAATTGCAAATAGTAAGTAAGACAGTATGGGCCTTACTTACTATTTGTAATTTAGGTTTAAGCTGATACTTACCCAGTTTTTTGTATGGCCAAAACTGACTTAGCATTGGATTAAACTCGTATTATAAATAGTAAGTAAGGCTATATATGTATAAGCATTATATAGTTACATATTATATTCCTAAGCAAAATGTATTTTCCATTGTCCAAATAAGGCAATATGTTGTTGGATTCACGGTGTAGACATTGAAAATTGTTATTTCATTCACACCATCACGGCATACCCCACAGTTTGGGGTAAGGTGTAATGAGTTCTGCAGTCAGCTTCACCACCCATTCTGAATGATGCCCTTTAAGGTGAGGTGAGACTGGTGTGTGGGTATGCACACACGTGTCTTGCTTATTTTTATTAGATAATACCTGTTGTCGGTTTCCCGACGTTGTAGGATAGTGACGTAATGGTATGAATGAATGATGCGACAACGACGTTGATACTATATATTTTGCTGACGTTGTTGCCGTGCCACTTACGTTGGGTGCAAAAAAGTGTTTATTATAATTATTTTTTTTACGGGGGTGAATATAAGTATTTATTTTTAATTTTTAAGATTCGAATGTAGATTCAAACTTATTGGTTAGGCCATTATATTTATTTATATATGACACATAAATCCAGTGATAATTTTATATAAAATTTCAAAATTGTACATTCACTATGAACTGGAGATTTTAATGTTACAGTACGTTCCACAACAAAACTCTATTTGTAAATTAATTAATTATTAAAACTTCCTTCCTTCAAAGACGTCTGAAGCATATCAGAGAAAGGATAGATCTTCGAGTATTTTCTATTCATAGATGTTTCAATTGTTTCTGAGATCAGTCACACAGTATCAAAGATTCCGTTCTCTTACTTTCAAATCAAAAATATCTGTTTTAATTAATATTTTGGAGACGAGATCGTTTGACTTATATAACCACTATTTGAACAAAAACAATCCCTGAAGATTGAAGTAAACGAGTTATCCTATGGCTAAAATAAATAGATACATATCTAAATTTAACATCTTCTGAAATAAGTTTTCAATATTTCAATCATTGATCAGATTAATGAAATTCTTTTAATTAAAATAATGAAATTATACTATTCAATGGTTCAATTTCTTCCACTTCAACAAATCGTATTCATTTTAAATTTGAATTATAAATTCGAAAACTAAATTTATTTAAACCAAAAAATTCAAAATTAATGATCAAATATCACCACATAGAATGACATAAACTACAACTTTAAGCCAGAGGATTAGTACATAAAGTGTATGAACCTTACTTAAGAGTATGAATTATCTTCTTACGTTCCCTAAATTGAGCATAAATGCTTGTGCTTGGTGAACGGAATCGGTCGAGGCAGGATTCGAACTCGCGACCACTGGATTACTATCCCAGCGCGTTAGCCGCTCTGCCATCGACCCATCTAATCTTCTTCTTCCTGGCCTCTTCCCAACTAATCGTCAATGAAGACTGTTGGGGTCAGCTCTCCTCGTCCTCAGGCTGTACACTCTTCGGTTCTGGGCCGCCTCCGATGTTAATTCTTGTTGAACGATTTTGATCGGGGGATGTCGACGGCCATAGCCTGGTTCACAATGTGATCCTCGGGTCTTCTTAATATGTGAACATACCATCTCAATTGTCGTTCTTCTAATTTATTGTTATTGCCTGTCACTCCTAAGCTTCCGCGAATGTATGAACATTTTATTTTGTCTTTTAGAGACACTCCCGCTGACCATCTTAGCATACGCATCTCGGTGGTTTCCATTTGTCTATGGAAGGTGTTGTACATCGTCCAACATTCGGAGCCATACAGTAGCGCAGGTCTAACGATTGTCTGATATATTTTTCCCTTCAGTTTAATTGGCATTTTTGGGTCACACAAAACTCCTGTCATAGCCCTTAATTTCATCCATCCCACATTTATTCGGTGTGTTACATCCAATACGATTTTAAAATAAAAACAAATGTAGAAATATAAAAATCTTATCATAAATAAAGTGATTGACGATTTTATCATCAATAAAGTGATATATATTATACGGCTAGATTCATTTTACAATACATACATATTAACAGTACTAACAATTGTATTATAACGAGTGGCTTGTGACCTAGAGTATTCATAATTTGTATGAAAAATATTCAACATTTTCATGATATTAGTTTGTTTAACTATTTTTTTGTCGCAAATTCAATCGACAAGTGTTGTAAACAAAGTTAAAAACATACTTGATTTTAGTTAAATTATTGTTTATCTTAATATTTTATTATGAAAACTTGATTGGCAGGCATCAACAATGCCATTTTATTAAAGTGTTGTGTCTTTTTCGCAAATTCGAAAATAAAAATATCATATATTTAGTTTCCTGAGCTTGGCGTCACTTTGAAATATTTGACAGATAAAAAAATTGAGTCACAATGATCAGATATCCTTCTAAATATAATGGGGTCTAAGCGAGTATTCAATATATTGTGATGTATCTATCAAAATACAATCTGCAAGATAATCTGCAATAAAAAATAACCTTAAAAATTTGCTAATTCATAACTCCCCCTTTGGATTAGCGAGGAGTAAAAAGTGCTATGCAGTTTGGTGGGAAAATATTATTGTAATTCTTTTTAAGGTACAAAATAAATGAAAAAAAAATTGGATGAGAAAAAATAATGTTATTCTGAATAGCACGTGTATTGATAAACATTTTCCAAGAAATTTTATATTGCTTCAACTTATTATTTCAGAGAGACGATCGTTCAAAGTACTTTAAATGAGAAAATTGAACAACAAGGACAAAAAAGAGAAAAATATCAAGTTGAGAAAGAACCCAAATTCACGCGTAAATATCCAAAAACAAGAGATAAATCTTCCTTAACACAAAGCAATAATATAACAGGGGAGCACGAGTTGACTATTCATATTAAAATAACACCATGTCTTCTTGCTTTTACAGAGACGGGCTTTGAGACACGTGTTCTGTGTTCACAGATAAATTTTACGGGGGCGTCAAATTTATTTCGTTTGTTTTATTAAACAAGCCTTAGGACCGAATTATAATATAGAATAAACTTAGTCATAAGACCGGTCTCGAAACATTGAGTTGAGATTGCTACGAGACAGCTATCCCGCTGTCTTGAGCACGATCTCAAAGAGAAGGTGTGAGATAGCCAACTCTTTGGAAATATTTGTTTTTTCTTTGCCATATTTTATGGCACTACATGCGAGTGTTTGTTCAACCACGGATAGCCTAGTTTTTTTACACAAGAATTTGTTTTTGACACATCATATACAGACGGTTTGTCTAGTATTCACACCAATTATTTTTTTTTTAATTTATTTTTATTTGTTTATGTATTTATTTATTTATTAAGGAAACATACAGTTTTATTAATAAATTGTAATGGTACAAAATAATAATCAAATAAACCAACAAAGTTACCATAAATGGTTAACAATAAGATACTTTATGAAGAAAAAGAACATTAGTTGTAGCAGGAGGAAGAATAAACAAGATTGAAATAAAACATAACATAATAAAAAACAAAAATAATAAAATAAATAACCAATCAACCAGCCAAGAATTGAAAAAAAAAAGAAAACAGTATAAAGTTTTCTTTTATAAGCTGCAAAATCGTCATTTAGAATATCGATTTTAGACTTAATGACAGAATTATAAAATTTACAACTACGTCTTAAATATTTTAGTTACTTTTTTAATATATAATGCGACTCAATTATGACTATAAACAAACCTAACCAACCTATTTTTACCAAACTTTTGACGGTTATGTTAAAAAAATCTGGTGTACATCCTAGGATATCCTTCACTCACACGGGTACCATTGTGTCGCCATAGTTCAATGTTGACTGGCGTAGTTCCTTAAACTAGTCATCCGCTATGACTCTAGAAAACTGCCATTCATATGGAATTTCTCGCCATAGCGTCTAATTAAAACATAAAGGCACTTCCTTCAGCAATATTCTCCGTTATAAAGGTAGGTTCTTAGTGAAAATTTTAAAATTGGTATCAGATTCGCATTAGAGAGAAAGGCGGCCTTACCTTAATAGCCTTAGTCTTGACACCCAATTATTTTTTTTTTACCACACCATATTTTACAATGACACAAACAAGTAGACTACTGCTGCCCAACTAGGAAACCCTGTTCTAGGGCTTGCACTTTACAACTTTACAGTTACAATACACTTCAAGTGGGTGACGATAGTTTCCGCTCTAAATTAGGTAGGTACACAATCAAGATACTTTGTACTAATAACTAATTAACCTTAACTTCAAAAACATCAAAACAGACACATAGCTCACATTAAATAGACCAATTTGGTCAAAATTCCCGTCATAATATACGACAACATAAAAATTTACTACGCGATTTGACATTTCAAAACCATAGAGAAGAGGTAGATCGTCAGGTGTGTTGATGTATTCTATGTGTCTTACTTAGAACTCACCTATCTTTCGCCATCGTACATTCAAATTATTTGCTAATTCGATTTGAATATGCCTATCAACCCCCTAATTCTCGATTACAAATGTAGGTTTCTTAGAAAAATATTCGAAATTGGTATCGGAGTGAATTTAAGCCAGTGTGTCGAGGAAGCGTCCAACTTCACTATTCTTCTTCACCAGCCTTCTTCCCTCCACTGCCGGAGATAGGCCTCTTCAATGTCCTTCCATCTTTATTTATTTGATGGCATCTGCATCCATTTTCTCCGTTTATTTTTCATTTCCGCCGTCCTGACAATATCACCGGTCCAATTTTATTGGGGCCTGCCGGTGCCTCTTCTATTTGCCCATGGTCTCCATTTAAGGATTTTTGGAGGTCAGCGCTCACCAACTTGTCTTTCTACATGCCCTGCCCACTGCCATTTGAGCTTTGATTTGCGATCCATGACCTCTATTACTCGGGTTCAATGCCTTATTTCTTCATTTCGGATTATGTTTCTCAGACTTACTCCGATCATGGACATTTCCATGGATAGCTGCGTGCATTTCGGTCTTTTAGCGCTTCTTTTACTAAGAGACTTTGTCTCTAATCCATATTCACTATTAGAGATGCATTATACTTTGCTGGAAACAGAGTGGCCTGTATGAACCTTGTAAGTATCTCCTCATTTCTTATTCGGTCCAATAGTTTAATATTATGTAACATGGCTCTTTCATGTTTTCTTTATGATACGCTCAGTTTTATCACAGTGAGGACAGGATTAAGAGACGTCGTCGAAAGAGTGGCTAAGCTCAAGTGGTCTTTTGCGGGACACATTTCTAGCTTTCAATACCAGAAGGGACAAAATGGGTACTGGAATGGAGACCTCGTGAAGATAAAAGAAGTAGAGGGAGGCCCTCCATGCGATAGTTTGATGATAAAAAAGAATAGCTGGTGATTGGATGCAGATGGCGCAAGACAGAGAGATATTGGGGAGGCCTACGTTCATCAGTGGACAAATATGGCAGTATTAGTAAGTATGAACCTTGTACTAGGAACTTATTTATGTTGAGGATCACAATCACGTCCTTAGTCATGAAGAAACGACACTGAGAAGGATGAGGATGTACTTGAAATATTTGTGTCAATGACAGAAACTGACACGTCTGTAAATTGCAACCGTGGCCAACTCATTCATAAAGGCAAAATAAAAAAGACGTGGTCCATTTATACCTCGAGACGTCCCGGTAATTCAACCAAAATATGACCAATAAATGACATTTCCTTGGAATGTTCGCGAAGTTTGCTGAAATTGCCATATCTACAAAAATAACCCAATAAAGTGTCTCCCATTACTCACGTAACAACACAAATGTATGTGCGTATGTCTCTCATATATCATTTTATCACAAAATTATATTTATATGATATTTTGTAGCTGATACCTATTATATTTATCGCATCTCACCACTTTCTCGTGGAAGACACATCTTCCCAATATGATTTATAATATTGGAAACGATCGGGCGGGAAGAATATGAAAGTGAAAGCACTTTTATAAAAAGACAGAAGACCTGCCCGCCGCTCTTTGGAAACTTTGGTAACTTTTCAACAAAAAGACCATAAACCATAATGATTTATTGAGCTTGTCTATTCTTGAATTATTCCATTTCCAATACAATAGCACATACACTATATCAAATATAAGATACATCAATCTACATGAAATCGATCAAAATATACGTAGTCTGGTTGTGAAATCAAGTTACCGATACAGTGAAAGATCTTCTTATCCTGACTATAAGTAATTGTATGTCACAATTATGTATTTATTTATTCAATTATTGTACAGCAGACGGGTTAGTTGACATGAGGGAATCTATTCCAACCAATCTGGACTAGTCTCTAGTATATTCAATCAGAATCATCAAGTACCTAAAAGGGATAAAGAAATACAACAATGAATTGACTGATTATAGAAATATGGATAGAAAGGAGGAAATCGAAAGGCGCAGAAGAAATATGGTTCAAGAATGATTTTAGAAATATCAATCAGTTAACATTGGCGCTACAGACCATAGTGAGCCTTGGCCTCTTCCAGAATTCTCCGCCATTCAGTCAGGTCCTGCAATACCAATATTTGAGAATTTTTATTTTTTTTATATAATTGTGATATTCACATCCGTCGATTGTTCTTTTTGCACTATGGTGCAGAGATTCCCAAACTAGAGGGCTCCATGAGATACTGTTCGTGCTGTGTATTATTGAAAGGGCCGTTTACAGTCCCCATTGCAGAGCAGGTGGTGGTGGTAGTAGCGAATAATTGTGACAAGCTAAAAATTTACGATTATTCTAAATGACAACACGGAAAGCGATTGATAGTCTGCTTCTGTTGCAGTGACCTCAAGGAATGGGGTTGCAAAGAGGAAGACACCTGCGAGATTGACGCCAGATAGGACAACGTACACCTACTGTCATGTCCCATGATGGTAGCGACATGCGAACACCAAGACACAGTGGTAGCAATCGCTAGTGGAAATTGGGTACCCAAAAATTGGAGGCTACGATTGCTACGAATATGATGATGTTCCGGATACGGAAAGTAAGTATAATGAACACATCCTTGCACCCTGCGTAAATGGCGGATTTATTGCCGTATGGAAATTTCTTTCTACTTCTTCTATCGTATCAGCAAGGCATTTATACAAGCTTCTGCCAGTGCCTAGCAACGTCGATAGCACAATCATTGCCCACCATAAGATCGTGCAAGGTGTAGTTGACTGGACTTGAGGGGCAGCTGCACAGATGTGCGGTGGTCTGCTGCTCTCCACAGTCACATATCGTTGGTATTCCCTGTTGCAGAAAGCCCCATGTGGACAAGTTATCCATCATTCTCCCAACGCCCGTCCTCAGTCAGTTTAGTGACTTCCACGTACGCCACTCTTCGTTCTTTCTACTAACCAGTATTCACAGCCCAGAGAACAGAGAACAGACTGTGAAGTAATTTATTTTTTGTGTCTACTATACGCATAACAAGATTAAAACCCAAATGTGTTACAGCAAAAAGTCGATTTGCTATGCTGTAATCGGTTTCCAAATGGTGTACAGCTAGTTTTCAACATAAATGTATATCTTTTATTAAATTTTGTGGCTGCCTTGAAACAAATACATAATAAAGATTAAAAAAAATATGTATCACAGTTTAATTAAAAACTATGATCACTTCTTTTTTCATTGCTTGATTATGTCGATGTATGCTAATTGGATGCAAATGAAGTGCACCTCAATAAACTTGAACATCTTCAAAATATATGTATCAGATTTATCTTTGGGTTGAAAAAATTTGGTCACAAATCATCTTACCGCAATATTCTTTGTTGGCCCATGATACGCCAGCGGCGCAATACACACTATACCGTCACTATGGTACAATATTCTCTCGAATCCAAACCAGCCACAGTATCTCAAAAAACAAATTCACTTATTTATCCAATCATGGGCTTCCACTCCGATCTGCTGAACGTACAACACTATCCATCCCTATCCACAATACATAATATTTCAGTTCGTCGTTCGAAGTACAATCAGCAAGATTATGGAATAGCTTAGGTCCGGATATTGCGTCATCTAACTCACTTTGTATTTTCAAGATAAAACTAAAGAAGGAATATTTATCCCTGAACACCTGATCCCGATTTACTCACCATGTCTTTACCCAATCCTTTTTTCTGTTTTTATTTTGTTTTCGTTCTTTTGTTTATGTACATTCACATTTTTTTATACTTTGCAATATGGTTCGTTGGAAGAAATTGCCTTATGAGGGAGGCCGTGTGTAAAAAAAGGCCAAAATATTAATGTATAATTTTTAGCTACATACATGTGTATTTATTAAATTTTATTTTATTTCACTCTATTTAAAGCACACAGACAATGACTGGACAAATACAGGTGATACACAAGATATTTATTTATTTTTTTTATATTAACCCCCTAAGTGGGCTTTTACATACACCATTACAAATTATTAAAACATATATCCATGAACCACGAAGCAAAATACATAAATATGTACATGATTATAAATAAGTTCTTACCTATATATAACAACAACCAAAATATAAAAAAATACATATAAATTTACAAAATATATAGGTAGTGAAGTAAAATATAAATAAAATTAATGTAAAAAATCAAAAGATTAAGTAAAAACAAAAATTAAAAGAAAAAATACCCAGAATTTATACAATTTTTAAAAGTCTCTCTTTATATTCATATATTGAACAGCAAAAGACATCAACAGAGCCAAACTCATTACCAAGTCTATGTAATCTCAGAATAGGAGAGTGAATATAAAACACATTTACGCTTAGAGTCAATTATAAGTATACATTAATACCTTATTATAATTGAGCAGTGTAGGAAAAAAAACAAAGAATAATAAATGAATAAAAAAGAAAAACGCATACATAAATTGTTCATATTGATTTGATGGCGACTCAGATCCACTTTTCGCCCGTGTACACCAAAATATACACAAATATTTAAAAAGATGGGAAAAAGGCAATGAAAAAGATAATATTGCATAGCGAGTTTTATGAAATAAAGAGATTGCAGGATAATCTTCTGAATTGGGTAAAGGTCTGAAAGGCCCCTGAAGGAGAAAGGCTAAATAATGTATTAGGATTAAATATTCTCCGGGGAGAAGACCTGTCTGTGTATCGTTTTGGGCAACCAGCGCTCTTCAAATTTACATATGTACACCAAATCGAGAATGATAATATAATATAATTTATTTATTTTATTTTATTTACGGCGTTTGCCATTTACATGAAGTATTCACAAAAGATACAAAATACATTAGGTATATTATGTGTGAAAATACATAAAAAACAAACATATCCAATATATAACTAATGAAAATAAAGCAAAAAGAAATATATAGAAAAACTTATACAAAATAAAAAAAAATACATATAAAATACATACAAAGAAAATTTAACCAAAATAATAATCAGAACAACAAATGAAGGTATAAAAGAACAAATAAATATAAAAGTATTAAATATTAATATAACGAAAAATAAAACGAAACACGATCAGTGGAATCTAATATACGGAGGGTATTCCTGTGGTTATTAAATTGCCCATAAACAGATCCATATCGTTAGCATATTCATTACTTAACCTCTGAATTCTGTTTGAAGCAGAATTGTGATGCGTTAGTGTGCGGTAATTGATAATATTAACTAGTTACATGAAACACATGAGATCCAACTGCCGATGGCGATAGTATGCATAATTGAAGAATACGTACCAAACTATAAACACATAAACAAATTAATAAATATTTTAAAATATTTTGTTTTCTATTTAAAACATGTATGTATGTATGTCAGGATAGGATAGTATGGAGGTCAGTCTGTTTTTCCTATCCAGAATATGTAAACAGCATGATGTACGTTTTTAGATTAATTAGGTATCAAACTATTGAATGAGATATTGTGTAGTGTAGCATACCTTACAAATTGTATGAAACGATGTCGTCACTTAATTCATTTTTTATAAAAATTGTTAAAAAAAGTTTGAGATGTGCTAATACAATATTTATATTTTTTATAGAAAATTAATCTATAGGGGTGTTTCGGTATTTTTGAAAACTTTGGAAAGTTAGGCAGTTTAACACATAAAAATATGGATCGTTCTAGATGGGTCCATGGCAGAGCGGTTAGCGCGCTGGGCTAGTAATCCAGTGGTCGCGAGTTCGAATCCTGCCTCGACCGATTTCGTTCACCTATAGCACAAGCATTTATGCTTTATTTTAGGGAACGTAGGAAGATGTATATGTACTTACTTGTATAACAAGGACATTAACATTTTTTGTGAAAAAAAAAAGTTTTTCTTCACAAAAATTGTTTGAAAAAAGTTAAAGTTAATTAACAATTTATTAAATAATTCTCTAGTACCTATGTAAGTATGTACGTATATAATATATGTATGTTACTATAATAATTAAAATATAAATTTGTAAAATCTGAGTAAATTTACTCCGGCCCCAAACAAAAGTTTTTAACTTTATTGGGAAAGAACTTATTTGAAATAAACTGTAATTATTTTTATTTTTGTACTTATCCATGTTTATATTATAACAAAATAAAAAAATAAGAGTTTTGTTTATCTGCTAATTTATCTGCTAAAACTCTTGATTTACAAAATGTTTCGTTCAACATAATATCTGACTTATGTTGATTAGAAATCTGACTGCTGATCCAAAGGTCCCGGGTTCGATTCACATTTATTGTGTTGCCGATCTGTATCTGTGAGACGGTAAATATCGTACGTCTCCAAAATGTGGCAACTTATAATTATTGGGTTCGTCTTAATAGTTTTCCGAGAAAGAAAACAAAAAAAAAGTATTACAAAAAAATATTTTTATATTTGCACATACGCAAACATTGGATTTTTTCCCGGTCGGGAGTCAATGAAATTTTTTTACATCTCAATAAAGTTGTTTTCATTTTTTACAAACTAGTCCGAAAGATAGCAAGCAACGTTTTCGATTAATCTTTTTTTAAAAGCAGTTTTTACATTTTATTTTTTTATATGATATAGGTATAAAAAGATAAGTCTGAAACCTGGGATTGGTAGCGTTTATCAAAGCGCATCCTCGTGAAAATTGCAAAATTATTAACGCAATAAAATTATTTCAAAAAAATATTAAGTTTAGTTTATTTGGATAGTTTATTTATATATTATTTTTCGGGCAACTAACAGGTACTATGTCAAATATTAATTTAACACGCACCCAATAACAAGTTGCCACATTCTGGAGACTTACGATATTAATCGTCTCACAGTTCCAGACTGAAAACACAATTAAAAACTGTGTCTCCACCGGGAATCGAACCCGGGACCTTTGGATCAGTAGTCAGATACCCAACCAACTGAGCCACGAAGGCCGAGTTTATTTGGATATAAAAATAATAATAATATATAAAAGGAAATTTAAAATTCAAATATCCACACTTTCACTCTCGCGTTCAGGTGCGTTTCAATTTATTTAAAAAATTTACGTGAATTTTTCCGATGTCTTTTTTGTATGCTAAGTTTTCCGATATTTTAATAGTTATTCTGCTATTCGGGGCCGAGACTAATCCAATAAATAAAAGATCATTTCAATTACAATATGGGTGGTGGCAGAGCGGTTAACGCGCTGGGTTAGTAATCCTGTGGTCGCGAGTTCGAATCCTGCCACGACCGATTTCATCCACCACAAGCGTATGCTTAATTTAGGGAATGTATGAGGATATTTTTACTTGTTTATATTCAAGGATATATGCATTCTTTTAAAAAAATGAAAAATATATTAATTGGTCCAGCTGTTCTTGAGTTATAAATGGTGTAACTAACCGGACTATGTTTTATTTGTATACTTACATATATTGTAGATATAATTAATTCATTCATTATAAAGAATATATTCAATGGAGATAGAACAATTGCACTGCTTAGTTAATATGAAATTGACTGTGTATTTAATACTTATAAACCTACCTACGGGTATACGCGTGATTATTTCGTGGGTTCAGGTACTTATCGAAATACTGAAATTATTTGCGTATATTTGTATTGCACGGGATCTGCATTGGCGAGTCGGTTTCAAACAATGTATTCATTTATGTACCCTTTCAGCGTTATTATAATTTGAAATTATGTTTGTCTATAATTGGCTCATTTTAATTGTTGTCTCTATTGTCATATTTATTTATTTATTTATATATTTATTTATTTATTTATTTATTTATTTATTTATTTATTTGTTTATTTGTTTATTTATTTATTTATTTATTTATTTATTTATTTATTTATTTATTTATTTATTTATTTATTTATTTATTTATTTATTTATTTATTTATTTATTTATTTATTTATTTATTTATTTATTTATTTATTTATTTATTTATTTATTTATTTATTTATTTATTTATTTATTTATTTATTTATTTATTTATTTATTTATTTATTTATTTATTTATTTATTTATTTATTTATTTATTTATTTATTTATTTATTTATTTATTTATTTATTTATTTATTTATTTATTTATTTATTTATTTATTTATTTATTTATTTATTTATTTATTTATTTATTTATTTATTTATTTATTTATTTAATATACAGAGACACCAACAGAACACTGAACAACACAAACAAAGAAATCATGATACAAAAACATAAGAATCTCCAGTGCTCCAATAACAGGTATCTCCCGCATGGCTATTGTGCATAGTTTGGTAGGTACAATCAACGTCTCCTGAGCATTCATATTATAACAAAAAACATTACTTTGCACAGTTAAAAAGAAAGTTTAAAATACACATAAACATATGTAGGAGAACAAAAAGATAACAAAAGTTGAATTAAAAAGATAAAGCAAAAAAAAAGAAGGAAAAATTGAACAGAAACAAAAAAAAAAAAGATTTTGGCCCATCATATTTTAAGGATTAAAATTAACAATTTATCAAAGATCAATATGTATGTACAAAGCTGTTGACAATAAATAAAATAAAATAAATAAACAAATAAATTATGATGTGGTTAAAATAAGCGATATTAATTGAAATTTATTTTTTCGTTTTATATTTAGACAATACAGCACAACAGTTGAATAATACTCTACCCGCAATCAATTACTTTGAGGATCTGTTTGCAAGAATAAGTAAATCTCTCTTAATGATTATACGGGAATGGTTGAATTATAAATAAATCCAACCAGTTTGCCTTTCCTAAATAATCCAGCCACTTGTACTTAATGCATCAACGGACAACCCCCTAAAGGGCGGTTTGAATAATGACAACATAAACAGGTACTCTCACGTCAATCTTATTATAGAAGACAAGTTGAACCGTATCTTTATTGCTATGAGACAGAAACAATTAATTCTTAATTGTATGATTTAGGCACGATTTGGTAAATATAGATTATTTCAACGAAACTATGGCAAACATTTTGGACATGGTTGATCTGTATTATGTGAACTATGTGTCTTCTATGTTTTTCATTTTGGATCTGGATGCCAATGAAGAATTATTAAATAAACTGGAACGATTACAGAATGTCTGTATACGGTTAATTTACAATCTTAAAAAATATGATCATGTTTCGACTTGTAGAAATATACTTCGTTGGCCAAAGATACGAGATCGTCGTAACATTCACATACTGTCATTACTTTATAAGACTATTTATGATCCCTACTCACCACAATATTTAAAAAATAACGTCGTTTTCTTGTCAAGTCACGGCCTATCTCTTCGATCTGCTGAACGTACTACAATAGCTATCCCCATTTACAATACAGAAGTTTTCAGCTTCTCTTTTCAAGTACAATCAGCTAGTCTATGGAATGGCCTAAGTGATGAAGTAACGTCATCTCAATCCATTCAAATATTTAAAGGTTTATTTGTCAAATAGTTCCTGAATTCCTTCTATATCCTTCCGTAACCTCCTTTTCCTCATTGCTATGATCAGTGTTATTTTTATTATTCTTTTTTTTTAAACTCTCTTTTCATTTTTTTTTTCTCTTTGTATTTTTTTATATTTCTAACTCTCTTATGTCATTTTTTTATCAATTTATTTCTCAATAAATTAGTATTGTATCAATTTAACTTAGAGACTTCACGTTGCTCGGGTTGGTTGGAAGTAATTGCCTTATAGCAATAAACCTGCCTTTGTACACATGTACATAAATTATATAAATAAATAAAATATTAGTTTCAAAAGTTAATGGAAAAAACTGGCTTTTCATACACACTCTGCACCTCTCCCCTATATCAACAGTAGTATCTAGTATCCTAGGATTTTCATAATGACGTTGATTCTTAATATGAAATGGTGCATTTTAACGCAAATCATACCTCGTGGCTACTCTTCTTCTTATTTAGTTTACATGGCATTCCACCTTATCATATGAATTATATCTGCCCGTTTGAAATTGTTTTTAAATTATTTTGATAGTGGTCATTCGATTGTAAGTCGAAACCATTAAGGCGAAGTAATTTTGATATGTAAAGTATATATTTAGGTTATTTAATGACATCAGATGTGACATATTGATAGAAATAAGAGTATAAAATGAATAATACAAATCATGTCCAGAGTTTCGACTTCCTCTCCACAAGCACACGAAGGGCTATCCCATATATGTGGAGATTACTGTTAAAAAAGCAGTGTCTTAAGTCTGATGTGACATATATTCGACACATCTCTTTTTACCATGCCCTTCTTTGAATTTTATCATTTAACGGTAATTATTTCAAATAAACAAATTTAATCACTAGTCGTTTTTCTGCACATCACCTTTGATATGTAAGATGAGTACACTCATTGGGAAATTAATTAATAGAGAATGGACATATTCGTTCTCTTGGCTGTTCATGAGATGCGCAGCATTCGCTTCCAGCACCACAAAACTACACCTAATTACATATGTAAATCGCATAACCTGCTGGTTGTTTTAAAATATTATTTTTCATCTAAGCGACTCTAAATATTTTCAGGCACTTGAAAATATTAAAAGATGCAAGATGAAATTTATAAAGCATTCTCTGCAGGTCATCTTCATTTTCTGCTTAAATTGTACCGTCATAAGCATAACGCTCCATATTAAAAATCTTATAACCCATTCAAAAACCTTAACCCAAAGAAGTCACTTCTTGTGTTATTTAGTCCATTGTGAGATTAAAAAGGAAAGCTGAGACTGTCTCCTGTTCTGATACCAGCTGTAGTAGATATCTTTGTTTTGAGATCTCCATTAACCTTAATTCTTGTTTTCCCATTTTTGTTCATATTACAAATAGCTCTGACCACTGATTAAGGAACGTCATGATCCCTCGGCATATCAATGACATCGTCCAGCAGAACCTTTTCTAATGCTTTAGTCAAATCTATAAAACACACAAATACTGCTTTATTAAATGCCAATGAGTTCTCTTTGATTTGTCTCATGAAAACTATATTTGTCTGATATCTTGTGTGAAAATATATTATTGGGATACATTAACTAATCATACCTACTTTTAACATTACCCCGTATTCAGTAACTATTGGAACTAAATTAGGAACGCTCTAAAATTGTAGATTTTAGATTTACGGTCTTATTTCAGCGTTATAAAATATCAACTTGAACTAAATGGAATAGGAACGTACCTATTTTGGCCGGAACGTTCTTACAAAGTTACTGAATCAGACGTATCATGAATAATTATGAAAATTATGAAATTTTCATCATTTCATAACTATTCAAAATACGTCTAATGCAGTAACTTTTTAAGAACGTTCCAGCCAAAATAGGTACGTTCCTATTCCATTTAGTCCAAGTTGATATTTTATAACGCTGAAATAAGACCGTAAATCTAAAATCTACAATTTTAGTATGTTCTTATTTTAGTTACAATAGTGACTAAATAGGGGGTATTATGATTTTATATTCTTTACATATAAGATTGTATTCAGTTTGTTTTCTAAATAAATAAAAAATTAAAAAATGGAAAAGGACTGCTTTGCATTCCCTTATACATATTTTATCCAACTGTCGATTTGTTCAGGAGAACTTTGTTCTCTTAACATATCGACAATGTATCAAGCCAGAATACGCGAGAATTGTATGGAGAGGTCTACTTTTTTCACGGCTTTTCCAACTTTGAAGTCAAAAAACACCAACTTAGAGGCTTCGCAGCATATATGTTCCATACACGGATTTACTCAGAATTCGGAGTAGAACATTTCGTGTGTCTCTGTGTGTGTGTGTGTGTGTGTGTGTCTGTGTGTCTGTGTGTGTCCCCCCCCCCCCTTATAACTTTTGATCCACTCAATTAACAGAGCCTAAAATTTCAGAATATATAAAGAGTTACAGGCCTACAAAACTTTTATACTCGGAATTTTGAATTTTTGTTTCAGTCAGGGGTTATCAACTTTTGAATTTTTATTTTATTTTTCCCTATATCTCAGAAACCATAAAAGCTAGAACGCTGAAAATTGGTATAAACATAGACAAATACAAAATCTCAAATTGGTTTTTTCAAAAAAATTCCAGAGTTTCTCAAACATTTTTTATTAAGAAAAGTATTTTTTTTATGATAAATTTATGAGTTTAACTGCCTATATTTCCATTTATTTTTAAAATATCGAAAAAAGCCGAAACACCCCAACTAGATAATTTAATTTTATATAAAAAATATTAACATTGTAGCAGTACATCTCAAATTTTTTTTAACAATTTTTATAAAAATTGAATTTAGTGACGACATCGCTTCATACAATTTGTATGGTAGTCACCTATACACAATATCAAAGAAGACTTAATAGTTTGATACTTCATCTCTAAACATACAATATACATATACCATCATGCTGTTTTCATATTCCGGGTAGGAAAAAAAGACTGACCTCCATATTATCCTATCTTGACTACCTAGGTACATGTGTTGTATAGAAAACTAAATATCATAAAATTATAAATAATTTGTATTTATGGGTTTGGTACTTATTCTTCAACTATACATACTATCGCTGTCGACAGTTGGATCTCATGTGTTACATGCAACTAGTATTACTAGTACTAGCTTTTAGAAGAGGCCTACATCCAGCAGTGGAGATATGGCTGAGAAGTACTAGCCTATTTCAAGGCAAGCAAAGCTCGCGAAACACAATGACATCATCGTACCGACTATTATGTATGCTAGTGAGACATGGACATGACAGAAAACGCACGCATGAAAATAGAATTAACGCGGTTGAAATGGGGCCACTAAGATGAATGTGTGGTAAAACGATGTATGATATAATAAGAAATGAGGATATTAGACGAGAATGTATGATTGAAAGAGATATCATAAGTAAAATGAAAATAAACGCCCTAAGGTGGTTCAGCAACATCGAAAGGATAAGTGATGACCGTCTGACAAAAAAAGGATATTAGGCTGATAAAAGAGGAACGAAAAGAAGAGGTCGGCCAAGGAAATGTTAGCACGATCACGTAAGTGGAATTTTGAAAGATGGAAACGTTAGAAATAAGAATAACAGAAGACGTAAATCAGGCGAGAAATGTTTGTCAGGAGAGAGGAGTTTCGGTTCTCTCTACCTACCCCTAATAGGGAAATGAGGTGATGGTATGGATTATACTAGCCTGTGGGTCCGCGAAACTTTGCGTGATTAATATTGATTTATTCAAAACTGGGGTCACACAACGAAACCAGTTATTTTCGATTTGCCAAAAAGATGTTGAAACGAAATGAAGGGGCAATTATTAGGCTGGGCGTGGAATTAATCGAGTTAACAAGAACGTGACAAGATTGGACCTAATTCAGGTTAACTCATGAACCCGAATTAATTCGATTCTATTATTTACTCCCGGACGATCTTTGACCTTTATTGAAACACTTCACCACTCGACATCGTCCATCATATTGTGTTGCTTTACTTTACACGTCAACTTATCATTTCAAAATTTTGTTTAATATTTAATACGTTAATTGAACAGATGCTGGTGTCTCTATATCTATTGCTGGACATTTGGTTTGATGGTCAGATGGGTAGAAAAAAACTGTTTTTACCTAGCCTAACCTAACCTAGCACTTTGGAATATTATTAACTAACCTAACCTAACAATTAGGTTCTTTGGTAATATTTTTAACGCCTTTAAAAATAATTGAACTAAAGATCTGGTGGGCAAGTCTGATCCAACCGACGAAATCAAAACCCTCACGATTACCCATATCATGAAGATAATTATTATATGGAATTCTATAATATCTTTAGATGTCGTAATATCTTTATTCTATAATATCTTTAGATGTCATAGAACTCCATATGATAATTTATTATATCCATGATATGGGTAATCACTAGGGTTTTGATTCCGCCGGTCGGACCAGACTTGCCCTCCAGAACAGGTCTTCCAAAATCTTTTTCTTTATATTTTATACGATATTCTGGTTTTTAATCTTCTGCTTCTTCGTTTGTCCTGTTGGGTTTCCCCGACGTTGACGATCACTTGGAAGAATTTTTTTTGTCTCTTCGTCTCGTGCGGTGCGGAACAGGTGCTCCACCCGTCTCATTCCGGTCCATTCCCGAATGTTTCCAGGAAAGCTGCTTTCTGCTGACCCCACTACAGCCCGCTTATCATTAATAACACTGACTAATATCGGTGAGATTATAGCACTTTTAGTTACACAGCAGCTCGTCTGTGGAACGACCTTCCGAATTCTGTGTTTCCACCTGCGTCTTTTTAAGATCAGAATTAATATTTTCGTGGGGAGATTGCTAAGAGTATAATTGACCCGGAAGCGTATAATTGACCCAAATCCTAATTGCCGATTATCCAATGTTAAATTAAACTTTTATAGTGGTATTTAAAATAAATAAATAAGGTATGAAGATCATGCAGAGCATACTAGGAATACTGAGAAAACAAGAAACGCAAGAGATATACAAGAAGTTGATCCAGTAACGCAAAATTAAGTACAACGGAGAAGATGCCTAGTATCATGGCTCAGTTAGTTAGATTTCTGACTTCTGATTTGGGCTAAGGGTCCAAATTAGCGATGAAGACATAATTTTTTATTGTGTTTGCAGTCTGGATCTTTGAGACGATTATTATCAAAAGGCCCTCAACAGACTGAGAGTGGGGGTGACTAGATGTAATAAAAACCGGCAGAGGTGGGGATTCCTGGAGGGGGATGATACGTGCTGCGATTGCGATGAGAAGCAGGATGACGCCCATCACTTAATATGCCCACGAATGAAGACGACATGCAGCACAAGTCACCTAATAACAGTGAACGACGATACGATATCCGTCACCGCCTACTGGAGTAACTAGGTCTTAGGTCCGGATCTCACCTTAAAATGTAGTATGTGAGATGTTATTTTGCCTGTTGTAATGATCGAAAGAATAGTTATGGTAGGAAACAGAGTGAATGGAGCACTTAGACCAATTATGAATGATCGCAACATATCAAAGGATGCCAACCTTGACGTATGCAAGTAAAACCTGGACATGGCAGAAGACGCATGAAAGCAGAATAAATACAGTTGAAATGAGATCGTTAAGAAAAAATTGAAATAGAACTATGTATGACAGGGTAAGAAATGAGGACATAAGGAAAGAATATAAGATAAAGAAATATGTCATTACTAGTATGAAAGTGAAGTTTTGTCACACGGGGAGAAGGAATGAGGAACGCCTGACGAAGAAAATATACAGTGCGGACAGTAATGGAATGAGAGGTCGCGGACGCCCGAGAAAGGGATGGCACGACCATGTGAACGATATTCTGAAACACGAAAATGTTGAAATGTATGAATGTGGACAAGACGAAGGATGCGTGCCAGGATAGAAAATGTGGCGTTCGGTTATCACTGCCTACCCCGCGAGGGACATGGCGTGATGGTATGTATGTATATTATTATAAAATTTAAAAAAAAATGTTTTTCATAAAAAGATATACTGTAAATTCATGTGAAAGTTTGGGCATTGAGTCCATTGTTATATTGACTCGTGGTCTGTATTTCAATTAGCATTGATTGAGAGGTATTCATCGGTAAAGTAATTTTATGTTAATTACACCATTTTCAATGTGGAACTGGCGTGACATCCAGATATCACACCGCGTATTCACCGAATGCAATACATAAAATGACATTATGAATACAAAACAACCCAATTGACATTTCACCATTGCACTATCATCGTATCATTTATACGTAGATGCTGTTTGATTCAGCCCAAACTGAATAACAATTGAATTTTGATGCCAATATATTGAGATTGTTCGTAAAGTCATTACATTTTTTTTAAATACACTTTAATACCATTGTTTGTTCAACACAGTGGTTAAGAATGGTTTGCTTTCGGAAAGGTTTGAATAACCGGATGTGAACACCTTATAAGAACCACTCCCAGGTGCCAGATCAATAAGGAAAGAAGTACAAGTACTACCGACTTATATAAGTCTGCCCTAGTGGAATCAGAGACATGTTGGTTAATTTCTGACTCTCGAGCCAAATGTACCAGGTTCATATATTGCAACCTGGATTTGTGGAATTATCGATGCCAAGTTAATTGCATTTACATTGTTACAATTAACTTAACTTGAACTAAGAATGAGTCAAGATTCTAGTATCTGATAATTAACATTGTGTGAAATAAGAGTGTTTCAAGTCTCCAGAAAGTGATAAGTTGTTAAATTTTACTTAATTTGAACTAAGAATGAGTCAAGACTCTAGTATCTGATAATTAACATTGTGTGAAATAAGAATGTTTCAAGTCTCCAGAAAGTGATAAGTTGTTAAAGTTTACTTAATTTGAACTAAGAATGAGTCAAGACTCTATTATCTGATAATTAACATTGTGTGAAATAAGAATGTTTCAAGTCTCCACAAAGTGATAATTTGTTAAAGTTTACTTAATTTGAACTAAGAATGAGTAAAGACTCTAGTATCTGATAATTAACATTGTGTGAAATAAGAATGTTTCAAGTCTCCAGAAAGTGATAATTTGTTAAATTTGACTTAATTTGAACTAAGAATGAGTCAAGATTCTAGTATCTGATAATTAACATTGTGTGAAATAAGAATGTTTCAAGTCTCTAGAAAGTGATAATTTGTTAAATTTTACTTAATTTGAACTAAGAATGAGTCAAGACTCTAGCAACTGATAATTAACATTGTGTGAAATAAGAAAGTCTCCAGAAAGTGATAATTTGTTAAAGTTTACTTAATTTGAACTAAAAATGAGTCAAGTGAATTTATTACAAATAACATACAAGTACAAAATATATTCAAATAATGTTTAAATCTGCAATTTTCACCTTTAAAGAGGATGCGCACTGGTAAAAGCAATTACTCCAAATCTATCTGCTTCATGCCAATATTCAATAAATAACGAAATAATAAAGAAAACAGCCTTTAAAAATGAGTTTTTTGACGTTGTTGCCACGAACGATTTCGTTCACCTATATTGCAAGCATTTATGTGGATGTATACATAACTTGATACAAGGACATATTTATTCTAAAAATAATACTATTGACATTGCGGCTTAATTGCGAAGTTGGCTTTTAAAATACAATTTATTTGTCTCTTTCATAATATATGTTTTTAATTTTTCAATAAAACATAATATTATATGCAACAATACTTTGAATGTTTGTTCATTGTTTTTACTCCTCACTAGCCCAAGTGAGGAGTAAAAACGGGGAGATATGATTTCGGAATTTTTAAGAAAATTTTTTTTAATTGCAGATTATAAACTAGTATCATGCTGAGATTGTATTCTGAATGTTTCATCACAATGAACCTGTGTGTGTATGTGCTATTTGCTGTGTGCTATGTGCTGTGTGCTATGTACGGCGTTTTTATTTTACTTTATCGATTATAGACTGAAGTACTCATTCGATTCAAATTTTGCAAATATGTGTATACAATAATACTCGCTTAGTCCCCATTATATTTTGAAGGATATCTGAATAGTGCTTCTTAATTTTTTTGACTGTCAAAGGCACATCACTTTCATAAAATGGCATTGAAGAATTATCAAGTTTTCATAATAAAATATTAAAATCAAAAATATGTTTACAAAACTCATTTCATCAAAATGCTGAAATTTTTCCATACAAAATTTGAATGCTTTATAAAAGACTTGTTAGTGAGGAGTTTAGCGTTGACCACAATCCACTCGTTTTATTCTATTTCTCAAAAATAATAAAATGCTTGTACTGCAAAAGTAAGAATTTTTTTCCGTACAACCTTTTAATTGGTTTCATAATATAATAATTTAATTACTTACATTGTGATTAAATGTAGCCAACAAAACGATATAATATTTCAATAAATTAATATTTCAACCATAGGTACGTACCAAACCAGATTAAATACTGTACATAATTTTTGGGTGAACCTAGTGGTACATTTTAAAAAATCAGTATTTTAATAATACAATTTGCTTACCTAAACTTCAAATGAGTTATTTGATACTATCGGTTACGGAGCAACCGTTTCTTCCTCGGGTGGGATAACATCCAAATACTTAAGATCCGTTTGTTTGCAATCTTTAATCGAAAAACATTCAAATGTTCTTTCGATAAATACAAAATAATACTGCGGCTGATCCCTTAGTTCTCTTTTTCATAGTCTTATACAAATCGGCCCTAGTGGATCAGAGATAATATCTAGTGGAGATAATATCGGCCCTAGTGGATCAGAGATAATATCTAGTGGAGATAATATCGGCCCTAATGGATCAGAGATAATAATATATTGTGTTAGAATATTTCTGACTCGGGAGCCAAATGTAGCAGGTTCATATATTTTCAACCTGGATTTGTGAAACGATCGATACCAAGTTATTTGGATTTACTAGAAGTGTGAGCAATAGACGAACATGTATGAGACGATGCATGAATGTGGACGAGGCGAGGGATGCGTGCCAGGATAGAAAAATGTGGCGTTCGGTTCTCTCTGCCTACCCCGCAAGGGACATGGCGTGATCGTATGTATGTATGTATGTACATTGTTACAATTAACTTAATTTGAACTAAGAATGAATTCAGGTCAAGTATTTCTGTTATTAAAAATGGTTTCCACACGGTGAGTTGTCCATTCGGTCAATTTTCCATACGATACATTGTCCTCACGGTCAATTGTCCGTGCGGTAAATTGTCCTCACGGTCAACTGTCCATACGGTTAATTGTCCCCACGGTAAATTGTCCATACGGTAAATTGTCCCCACGGTAAATTGTCCTCACGGTCAATATACTAGTATTGATCATTTAATTAGTTATTTTATTTGAAACCACCATAAATAATAAAATCAAATATTTAATGAACCGACATAGGCAATATCATAATTGGAGGCAGAAATTTAACAAGATCCTTTTGTACACGCAAATTTGTAATATTATTATAATACTTCTGATCAAATAAATAGATATATAATAAATATATAAAACATGTACCCCCAAATTGGTGATTTCGACGTGATGTATTAACTAAATTGAACCTAAAAATAAATTACTGATAATAACTTAAGTCGTAAAAATATGAACAAAATCGTTGGTGTTCCGGTTTACAGTTACAAAACCTGCTACTTCTGGCACTGAACAGATTCAAAAGGGATAAATTACAGCATAGAGTAAACACTAGCATCCAAATAAGGTTATAAATCTTCAATGATGACACCCCTGTGTTCAGAACCAATGGCAGTTTAAGTTATTGTCGTTTTTTTAAGGATCGCCACACTAAGTTATGGCCCACCGAGGACAAATGTAAGAAGATAAAGCGCCGTTACAGACAATATTGCTTAAAGTATAAATTTACGTTAAGAGACATACCAAAGATATCTTGGTCAATAGAAATCTTCAACGGCATTTTAAAAAATTGATTTTTCTCAATACGAAAAAATTGACTCAAGCAGCAAGGCTAACCCGAAATGATAAAAGTGCTTGAAAAACTGTTTTCTTATTTTGATATATTGAGGAAAATCTACATACAATGAGCATTGCAGAGAATCCTCTAAAAGATTTCCTCGAGAATTTAGATTAGATAAAGTAATTAAAAAAAAACAAAACAAAAAAGCAATGCATGCAAGAAAAAGAACAAAAAAAAAGTGCAAATATTATACATAGTATAAAAACAGAAGCAGATCTCCTCTTCGGAGTTTGATGACCATCAAGACTATCTTCGCCTTGTTGTAGTGCTATTTTTGAACTACTGCCTTAGATTTCGGAGCCAAGAAACTCTTCGCCGTTCTGATCCTCTCCTACCTTGTATCTTTCCCTGGATCACAAGATGCAGGAATTGAAATATATTTTTTCCTCTGTGACCAATGGCAATTTCAACTCTAAAATGGCGGTGGGCAGGTCACGTGGCCAGAAGCTCAGATGACAGATGGCCAAAAAGAGCCATAACATGGAGACCAAGAGCAGCAACCAGGAGCGTGGGGAGGCCACCATTGCGATGGAGAGACGACATTGTAAGATATGCTGGTATAAACTGGATGCAGGCAGCTCAAGACAGAGCAAAGTGGAGAGAAATGGAGGAGGCCTTCGTCCAGGAGTGGACGGGAGTAGGCTAACGAGAGGGAGAGAGACAGACCAATGTATGGCAATTTTATTTTCTTAATACGGTCAAGTAAATAAAGATTTATTTCATTCATTGCAGAACCACCTCTCTCCAGTTTATCATTCGATCTAAATATGTTTACATTCATTCTATTGATATACCTAATATATTATCTTCTTCTGCTTTCTTTCAACTAAACCGTCTAAAGTCAATCCGAAGGAGTGTCCCATTTGAAGACATGAAATATCTGGTAAGCGCCTTTGTTGTCTCCCGTTTGGATTACTGTAGCATTATATAATATACGAAATTACCAAAGTAAGAAAGGAACAAAATTCAGTCAGTTTTCAATGCTGCAGTCTGGCTCATCACTGGACTCTGCAGTCTGGCTCATCACTGGACTCTGCAGGCTTTCTAACATCTCTCACCATCTTCGCAATCTACATTGGCTTAAAGTCCTCGAAAGGATTGAATACATGCTTTTTCTCTTGATCTTCAAAGCACTTCACGGTATGGCTCCTCCTTACCTCTCCAAACATTGCATTCAACTTTCAATTAAAGACAGACAATCATTTCTTCGTTCTGCAAAAGGATGCACACTACTAATTTCGGCGATCGTTCGTTTTCTGTGGCAGGATCAAATGCATGGAATAAGCTATCACCCACCCTTAGAAATACCGATAGTATATCTTCTTTCAGAATGAATCTAAAAACGCACCTTTTCCTTTTTTTTCTTAGGCAAAATGACACATCTTGAAGTGAGATATTCGCGTAAACGGTGCTATATAAGTTATCCAAATAATTATTATATTTTTTTCTTAGGCAAAATGATACATCTTGAAGTGAGATATTCGCGTAAACGGCGCTATATAAGTTATCCAAATAATAATTATATTTTTTTCTTAGGCAAAATGATACATCTTGAAGTGATATATTCGCGTAAATGGCGCTATACAAGTAAATCCAAATAATTGGCGCCATATAAGTTATCCAAAATATTTATTACAATTTTTCAAGTCCTGATTTTTTGACCTTTTTCAATATACCTCTCTTCTTTTCTATCTATATTTACATATTTTAGGGATGTCCTTAAAACTAAATTGTGCTATAGTTAAATTAGATGCTTAAAAATATAATATGTAACAAAGTCACGCCATACTTTTGTACGTGTGGAGAGTAATAGACAAAATATAGTAGGTCAATTTTGCACCCCATTCACATACAAGTTTTAAACAGTACTACTACAAGTACAATGTGGTAGTTTGGTTCAATCAACTTGAAACAATTTTAAGATTGTTGACTGAAAAATAAAAAGAAAATAGTCCTACGAAAGTAAAGAAAAATGCTTTGTATGCTATTTATATTTGTATGCTTTGTATGCTTTATTTTATATGCTTTGTATGCTATTTGATTGTATATGTTGAATATAGTAATGAATCTACTTTTTGTGCCGCTCCTAACGGAATATGACGACCATCACACCAAAATCATCTGTCTTCCATCTGTCTTTGCCTCCACTATATGATGTAGAAATAAATAAAGATAATAATAAATAAGTGAATATTGGTAGAGGTAGATTACTATTCAAACACACTACCACGGACCTATCTGAATTATATATATTCAAAATAGGTAAAAGATTTTTTTTATTGTTCTCCGATCCATTCATTTGGATCTCTGTTTGTTTTTCACAAAAGACCCCCACATCAGATAAAAATGTTAACTGGTAACATTTCTACACTTGTGTTGTCAGAAAGCGAGGTATTGCCAGATTTTCGGCGAAGTAAATTAAATCGGTGTAGCTAACACAAAGAAACAGCTTTTTTAGCTAAACCCAAAAGTAATCTATAAAAGCTGAACCGGACGCGTTTCCCGTATTTAATTAGAATTACACAATTAACGAGTTGTCGCACGAAAGGGAAAATATTAAGTTGCAAGTAAAAAATATTTAATTCAGCTAAGGATTTAATTGTAATAATATTTAAAATTTCAAAAAAAGCTCAAGCTCAAAAAAAATATTGAGATGGTATGGACACGTGATAAAGTGACTAGAGGACAATATTTAGATGGGTCGATGGCAGAGTTTATTTTAGAGAACGTAAGAAGATGTATATGTATATATACTTGTTTAACAAGGACATATTCATTTACACAAAAAAAGAGCGATAGACATACAAGTGCAAGCCAGAAGACCAGGCAGACCGCTGACTAAGTGGCACTCCACCATCAGAAGAGAGTCAGACTTACGCGAAGGAGACGCACAGGAGAGAAAGAGTTGGCGAATGAGGTTATGGAGTGCCTACCCCATCTCCAAACCGCTAAACATAATATCTAGGTACTACATACATACCATCACGCCATGTCCCTCACGGGGTAGACAGAGAGAACCGAACGCCACTTACTTCTATCTTGACATACATTCATCGCCTCGTCAACATTCATACATCGTTTTATACATGTACGTCTGTCCGTCTTTCAAAATACCGTTCACATGGACGTGCCATCCCTTCCTTGGGCGGCTCCGACCTCTCATTCTATTCCGGTCCGCAATGTATATTTTCTTCGTCAGGCGTTCCTCATTCATATTCCCCATGTGGCCAAACCATCGCAATGTGTTCACTTTCATTCTATTAATGACATCTTTTTTTATCCTACATTCTTTCCTAATGTCCTCATTTCTGATCCTGTAGGTACTAAACCATCCATAACATTACCATTCACAACTCTGTATGTTTCAGCTCTTCCTTTGCAATCAGCTAAGACATCAACCATATAACATCATCTCAATCTGTTGTAGAAGTTTTTAAAAAAGTATATTTATTAAAAAAGGAACATAGACTAAGCTATCGATCAATGAGACTTCACATGGCTTGGATTGGTTAGAAAATCCTATTGGCAGTAAATCCGACTTTGTAATTTTTTTTTTTTTTTTTTAATATATTTTATAATACAAATCAATATAATATTCTTACAATATAATACTAGTTATAATATTCTTACATATTTTTCCCTGCAGTACCTCATCAAAAAGATTACAATCTTGTGCTTGATGAGGGAAGCACTTATAACAAAATAAAAAATATCAATACAAAGCAAAGTCAACATAAAAGTAAAAGTAATTAAATCAAATCATACATGAACAAAAAAAAATCAAATAAACATCATAAAAAGGTTGAAAATAAATGAAAAAGAAGAATACTCAAATGAGAAAACATATCAGAATACATATTCAAACCAAAAAAAAAGAAAAACATGAAAATAATTGAAAAATGAGTAATATAGAATTATAGACGATTCAAATATATCAAAACACATATTCAAAAATAAAAAAAGAAAATACTGGAAATTGAAACAAATCAAAACAACAAAATCGAAAACTACCATTTTAGAAAGTTAAGTGCAATTTTAGTTTATATTATGTTTATATTATGTAAATAATATAAAATAATGATGAGATGTAAGTTCTGTGGTCTCTTACTGCCATTATAATTGTTTTACTATCCACTTTAAGCTTACTTACTTTACGGGTCCGAACCTTGCCACTCAGCGACGGATATCGCCTTGTCGTGTGGGCGTCTCCTGTATCATCAGTATACATATCTATGTCTTTGCAGATATCCGATAAAATGGTCTCTTTGTCTTGACTTAATCCCTCTATGTTAATATTTTCGTGAGTGGCTCTGAGCTTTTTTGTCGGACTTTTTGAGTGGCTGTCCGGTGTTGAAAGGATTGGCCGACTAATGCCGTTACCAGGGGGCGCCGGATTGCTTTTTTATGTATAGCAATCTCTCGTGGAGGCTCCTTCCATGCCCCAATTTAAGCTATTGCCTATATATGAAACTTTAAAAATGTAATATAAGTAGTTAATACTAATAATCAGTCATAATCACTGAATTTATTCGCGTAAACATTGCAATATAAACAGTAATAAGACTTTTTTTATAAATAGTGTATATATCTCTTTATAAACCCATAATCCCAAGAGTGATGGTATATATTATGTAAATATGTATATTTTTTTCATTTCCAAGAAGTCGAGTATTATACATATAAACTTTCGAACATTTCATTGTACAACAGAAAACTTGTATTTTTTCACAGAAAGTTCCTATCTTTTTCCGGCACGTGCTAGTAAGATAATAAAGAAATTGTTGATTACGTGACAAATACTGAAGGGAAAAGTTGATGTTTCAGTTGAAGATGTACACAAATACATATACAAAAGTTTTCTTAGATGTTTGCGAAAGGGTTTTGTTCTAATTTAATATGACATGAAAATTGCGAGAGTACTCACATACGCGATTAAAAAGATGATTATTAATAAATAATAAAGAAAATGTAAAAAAATGCAAAAAAATGTGAACAAACGAAGCGATTGCAAGGATATGAATAAATGGTCTGGGGTTATTTATTTAATCCAAGCAATAAAGGCGTTCGGCAGAGTTGCATATTTTCATCATTTCATCACTCCAATTATGTATTTAGAAAAGTCTTATAAAATTCCCCAAAGGTTGTAAAAGTTTAATGCATATGTATCAACAGCAGAATATATGCCGACGACACTATCCTATGGCCGATGACGTTAACGATATTCAAGAACTCCTCAATAATATCAATGTATCAAGAAAATATAAATACATAATAAGACAAAAAGGATGGCATTTGGCAGAATACATTACTCTGGCATGATAGTATGGCCTGAAAATGAACTACAGGAGGTGGCAGACCAATTCAAATACTTGGCCAGTGTTATATAAAAGTCTGTGGATTTGTAGGTTCAACATAATGCGAAATAATCCACAGTACATTCAACAAAATGAGGATTATATTCTGCAATAATATATGCAAAGGTCCTTCAATAACAATTATTGTTTCTGATGGGCGAGATTAAGGCCTACTGTCCACGTAAACCGCACGTCATGCACACGCTTTCGTCAATTGACGAATGCAAGACGAATGCTTGCATCTTGCATAGAAACAATCAAAACTGTGTCCACGGAGCGTCAACGTCGCGCGTCAGCTGCACGCCATGCATTCGTCATGCGGTGCGTGCAGCAGCGTGGACACAGTTTTGATTGATTATATGTAAGATGCAAGCATTCGTCTTGCATTCGTCAATTGACGAAAGCGTGCGCATGACGTGCGATTTACGTGGACAGTAGGCCTAAGAGAAGACGCGGCGTGGACCTAGCAGAAGACTGACACATTGGATGCGTAACACCCGAGAACGGGTTGGAGTGAGGAGTGTTGAGAATTTATTCCTAAAATGGGAAAATATTTTAATTCTTTTTTTTCCAAAAACTTAAAGAAAATAGTTTGAAATGTTATCTGTTAAAGAAATTTGATCCGCTTCCTCTATATTTTGTGTACCGACTCTTTATCTTAATAACCTATATGACTTATTTTATCCTTCGAAATATCACGAGAGAAATTCACATTGTCTCAAAACGTCTCTGTATGTGACAAAAGGCAGCTTGGAGCTTTCCTCGATTTGTTAAGTGGCAGAATGCCTACCTTTACATCACTCTGGATATAATTTATCCTCTTAGTTGAAGATCAACGAGGGATTTGTCTAAATCTTAAGGAAAAGTCCACCCCACACCTCCGCAGTTCAACAAAGTAAACATTGAAATATGAGTCCTCAAGGTATACTCTCGAAAGATTCCGTATTTTCTTTGGAAACTTTCACCTCTCATAGGTTCAAAAACTTGATCTAGACATTTGTCTGACAATACTTTTGGGTTTATCTAGATCAGTTTTAAAGCTTCAATGCATGTTTTTTTTATGGAAAATCGATAAAATTTTAACGTTCAAATATTGTTATTTATTGCTTTATTTGTTTGATATATCTTAATATTGGTAGGATGAAGGAATTACCTTGCCTCAATAGTCTTCATTCAATGGTTTTATATTCACTTTACACACTGAAATAAACAAGAAAGAGGAGAGATTGGCACTGTAGTGAGTCGTTTGAGAGTTCAGTCAAAAAAACCCCTAGCGCCAAACTCCAGAAAGATCGATGCTCGCTGATTGGACGCTAGGAAGAGCATGCATCCATTTGACAGGGCAGTCGCTAAGCGCTGTGCCGCCACAATATTTTCACTGTAGATTTTTTGGGTTCGGCTTTTTTTTAATAAATTTCATGCCGTATTTTTCTCTCTCTTTAGGGACCAAATGCTGATGAACCGAATTTATTTGTGACTTTCATGGATTCATGGTTTCATGGATTGGTTGAAAAAGATATTCATTGAAAGATTCCTGTTCCAAAGAACCAACCTTTGTTCCCTTGTTCACATTTTTTATTATTATTTTCTCGCTGGCTGAAGCAGATTGGTAGAGAAGGATCTTCCTCGGTACACATAGATTTTTTGAGATAGAAATTTTAGAGATTTTCATCCTGGTTGACGATGTCCTAAAGTGAATGGAATATGTGAAGAAAAAAAAAGAAAACAAATCTTATGATCGCAGAGTCGCCATAGAAAATTTAAATTAATACTGCCTCAGAACAGACTATGGGCCGGTATTACAGTCTCAGTTTAAGAGCTAAACTCAAGTTTTACAAAAATAGAGCGTATTACAGTGTCCGTTTAGGCCTAATCTTCCCTCAAATACGTCACGTAAACGACAAATATTTAACTGAACGTTTCTGGCAGAGTAAGTACTTAAAGGTGAGTCAACTGTCATTTCTCGACTTGTTGCTAGGCAACGCGTGTAGTTTCAGTGTTCTATCACTAGAGGCGTTAGTTGTATCGACGGTGGAGCTACACAACAAAACAAACTGACAGACATATTGAAACGAACATGGGCATTTAGAAGCATTATTTTGGCGAAAATAATTAAATTTACCATGTTGGATAATAAAACAATAGTATTTCAAGTCGTAGCGTCCCGTTTCGTTGTTTGTATTATTTGAGGTTATTTAAAATTTGACAGATAATAACCACAGAAAAAGTAAAATATGTCTATAATTGAAGATTTAGTAACTGACATGTCATATTGCACTGTAATACGGAAATGGATTCAATCTCCCCTTAACATTAATCTCGAGTTTTACAAAAACTCAATGACTTGAGTGTCAACTGTAATACCGGGCCTATGTCTAGTAAAGCAGTGAAATTTTCAAATGTGTGAAAAAAAGTGTAAAATTGTAATTAGTATAAATTAAATTGTATTTTTTAACAGATTTTTAATTATCTCAATAGAGACGAAGTTGGAATATTTACTGTAGGAGAACCGAGAAATCAAGGCACCTACAGGGCTTACGACCTGTCATCGGCTAGTTTACGTGATCACTTTATGCGCTTGCGCAACGTTCACCAATTATGCCTTTTTAATGAGATCCCTATCAATTCAATTTTGAAAGTTCTATAGGTATATTGTAATACTGAAATTTTTTTCGCTTGAAAATAAGGAATTTTTACTACAGCCATCTATGTGTGAAATTATGAACAACATTCTTATTATTTTTATTTATTTTTGTTGTAACGCCATCTATTGAGAGAATTGGTTTTTTGTAAATAATGAGAGCAACAATTCTTATACCAGAGGTGACAAATGCATTTTTCGCATAGAAGTCACCCCTGAATTGCGCCAGACTTATAAGGTCATTTTTTTTGTCCTATTTACCTACTTGTACCAATGTGTAAGTAATCGAATATTTTTTATTATTGCATATGCGCAAACATTGAATTTTTTTTCCCTGTCGGGAGTCAAAGATATTTTTTAACAGATTTTTAACTATCTCAATAGAGACGAAGTTGGAATATTTACTGTTGGAGAACCGGGAAACCTGTTGAAAAATATCTTTGACCCCCGACAGGGAAAAAAAATCCAATGTTTGCGTATATACAATAATAAAAAATATTCGATTAAATTGTATTTTGTTCCTGTGTAATATTTAGGTATACTTTTGGAAATATAATATAATGTCTTCATTCGATCACGTATTTGTTGGGATCTATTCAGAATTCACACATCTCAAATTGAAAAATATTCAATATTATCACATACAGCTTTAACGTTGGCATTCACTTTTCCAACTGTCGATTCGTTCATGAGAATTCAATTCTCTTAATGAATCGACATTATTAAGCCAAGATGCGTGTACGAAGGACAATTTTGTATGGTGTAGTGGACTTTTTGCATGCTGATAACACCAACTAGAGGCCTCGCAGCATATATGTTCCCATACATGGATTTACTCAGAATTCGGAGTAGAACATTTTATGTGAGTTTTATGTGTGTGTGTCTGTCTGTCCCCCCCTTATAACTTTTGATCCGCTCAATATACAGAGCCCAAAATTTCAGAATATATAAACAGTTATAGGCTTACAAAACTTTTATACTCAGAATTGTGAATTTTTGTTTCAGCCAGGGGTTATCAACTTTTGAAATTTTGGTTAATTTTTCCATATATCTCAGAAACCATAAAAGCTAGAACGCTGAAAATTGGTATAAACATAGACAAATACAAAATCTCAAATTTATTTTTTCAAAAAAAATCCAGGGTTTCTCAAACATTTTTTATTAAAAAAAATTTTTTTTTATGATAAATTTATGAGTTTAACTGCCTATATTTCCAAATTTTTTAAAAATTTCGAAAAAATCCGAAACACCCCAACTAGATAATTTAATTTTCTATAAAAAATATTAACATTGTATAAGCACATCCCAATTTTTTTTAACAATTTTTATAAATATTGAATTTAGTGACGACATTGCTACATACAATTTGTATGGCAGTCGCTTATACACAATATGTAAGAAGACTTAATAGTTTGATATGTACCTACTTAATATCCAAACATACATACAGAACCATCATGCTGTTTTCATATTCCGGGTAGGAAAAGAGGACTGACCTCCATACTGTCCTATCTTGACATACATATCAACATGTGTTAAAATTTTCAATAATTTGGATTTATGGGTTTATAGTTTGATTCTTATTCTTCAACTATACATACTATCGCTATCGACAGTTGGATCTCATGTGTTACATGCAACTAGTATATTATAAAGACTTGTGTATTTTCTTAGAAAAGACATAAATCTGCTTTATGTTATAATGTTTCTGTTGATACAATATTTATTATGGAAATGAGTCATTTTCTATGTTAGGCAAAAATAAATCTCTTTATGTATTATATATGTAATTATTATTTATGTTTATTTTATAGCGTAATTCGGCGATTCATAAAGTGTAAATTCATCTTAGCTATCTCATTTTACCGTCCAATATTACGATGGTTAAACCATTTTCGCTAATATACGATTCTCGTTTATGTTGAATTTGTTAATAAAATATCGGAAGAGATGAATATCATAACTAACGAATTTTTGACAATTGCTTTGGTCGATCTTCTATTCCTACGGATATTTAGATAAAAAAAACAAATAAAAGTTATGCAAAATAATAACAACAGGGACACATAGCAATAAGGATTCCTTATAGGCATAATTGATAAAAAACCGATTTGAATATGCATGTATGTCAAGATAGAAAAACAACATATTATGCAACCTGGAAATCCCTGAATAGACTAAGCACGGGTGTAGGAAAGTGCAAGGTAAACCTGGACAGATGGGGAATGCTAGAGGATGACCAGGACACGGCATGCGAATGTGGGGAGACGCAGAACATGTCACATCTGCTGAACTGCCCGCTTATGGAAGGAGGTTGCTCTGAGGATCTGTGGCAAACGAATGAGAATACTATTATTGCTGCAAATCACTGGATGGATACAATATAGGTTGATGATCTTGGACACGGAAAGTGAAGTGAAGATAGAAAATCGTGGTGTTTTTACTTTGTGAAAATAGTTATATTATCTTTAATACAGTTCGCCTTTACAATAATACGCAAATCCTTAGAAAAATAATGAGTTTCGTGATTTCTCGTGATTCCTATCAAACCTTTTGACTTAGTTCAGATGGAACCACCTCTGAAGTAATCCCTTTCTAATAATAAAATAATAAGATTCATCGAATTTGGACGACGTGCTAAAGAATTTTGGGGGTAGGTATATATTATTATTTAAAAAGACTATTTATCAGAAGGACAATATTACAAGCGCATGTTCAAAAGTTTTATTATTTATACATCTACCTCCAAATATGATATTGCAAAAGTCAGTTCAATATTTGAGATACAATTTACACAATTTTAATTTACCATGAAGGCTTTAAAATAATAAGATATAATAACTGTTCGTGGTGTCAAGGGTCGGAATAAATAAAAATTGATAACACGAGACTGTATTCAATGAAAAGGTCGACGCATGAATGGCTGCTTGATTTATTTGTACGGACTGCGATGGGCTATATAGTTCGTCAAGCTTCGTAATCTTCGGGAACTGTCGGGGGTATACAAATTGCAGATAAATATTCAGGAGCGCAGCTACACAATTTTTACTAATCGCATACGACTTTGCAAATTGAAGAGGATGATACTTTGGTCTCGTGAGTTCCATCATCAAAACTAGATAAAAATCATATGTGTGATCCAGAATGTGGCGAGGTTGATTGCGTATTGAATTAAAATTTGACGTAAAAAACAAATATATCAAAATTTGATTTAAAATAAATGAAATAGAAATAATATGCAAAATTTTAAATCCAATAAACTTCTTAAAAAAATACAAAATAATTAGGTATGAGAACAAAAATAGTACACAAAAGTATGAACAAGAAACGAAACAAAACATAGTTGTTTATCGCCAGCAAATTCATAATAAAAGATATTTGATAAAAAAAATGTGCATACTTGAATTGGCAATAAATTTTGTACACCTTTATGATTTGGTAATAAATTTTGTGTACATAAAGATTACAGGATACGTACATACATACACTACAAGAATGTGCATATCATGATAACTATAGTCACCTTTATAAATGTACGAAATAGTTTAGTTTATATAGTTATTTGTTAAAATGTATATGCTACCTTTATTTTATTTTATTTTATTTCATACAAAGTATACAAACAATAACTGGACAAAATATACAGGTGATACAAAATTAAATAAAAAATAAGCATGCCCAGCATCACTTCTTCTTCTTCTCAGCCCAATCCCGTCCACTCCTGGACGAAGGCCTCCTCCATCTCCTTCCACGCATCACTTACATATATACATTATTACCATTTATATATTTATGTAGTGTAGGAGAAAAAAAGAAAACAGTAAAAATCAGATATGTGACATGTGAGTGGGGAGTGTGTGTATGAGGATGTGTGTGAACCTTTATGTGATGAACCCAACTTATCAGCATGAGTATCTAGGATTATATTAGAGTACTTAATAATCTATTCTTTACCATAATCAATGGGGAGTTAAAAAGGTCTGCATCACTATTGTTGGAGTTATAAAAATGGGAAGTGCGGTATATGAAAGAATTCTGTCTGGCATTAGTGTTACAAATGGGGAGGTAAAGTATTTCAGTCAGTCTAGTCGGTCTTGTTGGCACTCTCAGAGTCAAGCGTTCTAGCAGATCAGGGCAGTCAACCGTTGAGTTTGCAATTTTGAATAAAAATATAACATCTGCCTCATTCCCCTGTGAAATATTATTTTAATAACACGAAATAAACAAGCATAACATACCTAGTTGAGCAGCATTTATCTATTTTTAATGTATGTGAATGGTGTGATGCATTATAACGAAATAAAAATAAAAAAAATCTTTAAGTGAAAGATACTATGTAGATGGAGATTAACGCTTTAAAGATAAGTCGTACGTATCCTTTATAAAATTGTGTATCATTAAATTTGATATACGCATTATGCCCCCAGCGTAGGAGAAGTAAATCATCAAAAATTATATATTGTAGAACACAAGTACAACACAGCACACTAAAGTAATTGATCATTTTTGAAGTTTAAAACGACTCAAGTATGTAATCATAAATAACGCGATTTGGTTATGTGATACGCGAACTCACATATATAATATTATGATGTACGTGCTTGTTTTTCGCAATGCGTGGATATTTTATTTTTAAAGCATATTTTGTTTTGTGCATTAAGAGGACATATATGTTTGTTGTCATAATTGCATCTAATTGTAAATAAAAATTGTAAACTGCTAGCTCTAGAACAGAATTTCCTAGTTATGCGGCAGTAATCTACTTATCGTTGTCATTATAAATATGGTGTGATAAAGGGTAAATAAATAAACAAATATAACGCTAAATCTAGTAACTTTAAACATGATATATTAAACCCGTCCAATGCACTATAAAGTTACACGTTAGTAAGGGTTACTATCGCGAGCGTTAAAAAATGTTTATACGATTTATTGCGTTTTATATACGACACATAACGCTGATGGAATGTTTGTCAAAAGCTTTATCATGGAACCATGGCTTATTGACAATTGTTTGTTGGGTCGTTTTGTAAAGTCTACCCTTTGTCAGTGAGCTTGTGTCCCAATATAACTGCCATTTATTCATCAGACGGTATTTTGCGATTGGTAGGAGATCGTTTTGTGTAATATTGGGATGTGTCCGTGTGTTTCCATATGTTGCTCTCTTAGCCAATTCATCCGCTTTCTCATTTCCTGGTATACCACAGTGACTTGGTATCCATGCCAGACAAAGTTTTCTGTTTTGGTTGCATATTTCTTTAATTTTTTTCCATATATCTATACAGTAGTGGTCATCACTATACAAAATAGGGGATTTAGAGAGTTTTTCGAGTGTACTTAAGGAATCGGTCAATATTAATGTCTTTAAGAATCGTTTTTTATTTGCATAGTTCAAAGCCTCTATTATAGCTATACATTCTGCTGAGAATATTGTAGAATCTTTATGGAGAGTCAAAAGCAATTCAACTTTATCTGAATCACTAAATACTGCTGCTCCAGTATTGCTTTTGCAGTCCATTTTTGATCCATCCGTATAAAGTATTTTCCAGTCATTCCATTTGGATTCAATTACGTGTTTAAGTCTTTTAGATGCAAAAGCATCTGGAGTTATTCCTAATGAGTGGATTATGTTTGGCGGCTCGATTAAATTTTGATAGGGTAATGAGTAAACTGGGAGTGTCTCAGATTTAATGAAATCCGATGAGTATTGGTCTAAAAAGGTGAGGCTATTTACAAGAGGAGGGGAGATTTTATGTTTCCAAAATGGTGATTGATTTGTGAATATTTTAAGCATAGCGATTTTTCTAATTAGAGGGTGGAATATAATAATATTGCATTTTAAAACAAATTTATCTGACAGATACTGTTTTCTCAGCTCAAGTGGTGGGTGAAACAATACTTAACTCAAGATTAAGACACGCGATCCGCCAGAAACGTTGAGTTAAATATTTGTCGTTTAGTGACGTATTTAAGGGAAGATTAGGTACTGAAATACGCAATATTTTTATTAAACTTGAGTTAAACTCCTAAGGGCCGACTGAAATACTGGGCGATAGTCTTGATACTCATATCATTGGAATTAGTCATGGTAATGTCATTCATAGTCATACCATCACGGCATATCCCACAACGTGATATAACAAGCGACAACCTATCTGATCGCAAACAAATATTTGACTTGATTACTTTACACAAAATAGTTCACTCGAGTTTGGACAGCCTTTACTAACAGAACTGATTAATTACAATATACCACGACTATCCACCAGACAGACAGCGCCATTTTATTACAACAATCCACGCACACAAACAGAATATTACTCGCTAGTCAGTCGTCTCCATAATATTGGGAATGAATACTCTCATTAATGTGACATTTTTATGCTGTCCAAACATAAATATAAACAGACGATATACACATTTTTTATGAGAGAAACAACTTGTGATATTTTCAGTACGGATTTGTATATTTTCGATTGTAAAATGTTTATTTTTTTGTATATCTTTTTTGTTTATTTATAATTAACATGACACTTCTTGAATCCCTGACTGAAACATAAATTCAAAATTCTGAGTATAAAAATTTTGTAGGCTAACATTCTATATATTCTAAAATTTAAGGTTACGTGCATTGAAGCGGATCAAAAGTTATAAGGGGACACACACAGACACACTAAGGCTGTGTTTCTCGAACAAAAGTATCAGTAAAAGTATAGTTAAAATACTTTGATTTCATAAAATTGTGCAATACTTTTGGTTGTTTCATTAAAATCTAATGCCGTCAAACGACACAATTTTGAACAATTTTATGAAATCAAATTATTTTAACTATACTATTACTGATACTTTTGTTGAAACAATCCAGCCTAAATGTTCTACTACAAATTCTGTGTAAATCCATATATCCATAATCCATGATTATCTGAAACAAAAAACCCTTTAAAATTGCGAATTGATAACTCCCCACTTTATCCCCTAGGGGTAGTGAGGAGGAAAAAATATCGATTTCGAACAATTTTATGAAATCAAATTATTTTAACTATACTATTACTGATACTTTTGTTGAAACAATCCGGCCTAAATGTTCTACTACAAATTCTGTGTAAATCCATATAGAGAACATAATGCTGCGAAGCCTCTAAATTGGTGTTTTGACTTCAAAGTTAAAAAAACCATGAAAAATATAGACCTGGCATATATCTCGCGTATCTTGGCTTGACACTTGGTCGATATATATATATTTTTATTTTATTTTCAAGGCATTGGATGATTTGTGCCAAAATTAGCAAATAAACAAATTAACACAAACAAATAAACTCAGACATGTCAAGAGAAAAAAAATCTATTGAACAAATCGACAGTTGGATTAGACGCCTCCACTCGTCCTGAAAAATACTTAATTGTCAATGTTGGAATCATTTTTGTTTTCAAAGTATGAATATTTCCTTGTAACAAGAACATATAAATCCTCATACATTTCCTAAATTAAGCATAAATGCTTGTACTATAGGTGAACGAAATCGGTTTTGACAGAATTCGAGCCCGCGACCACTGGATTACAGCCCCAGCGCGCTAACCGCTCTGACAACACTCATCTAAAATTTGTGAGCATCAATCCAAGGTATTTTTAATAATTGCTCTAGGTACTCTTTGTATTGGGATAGTTAAAAAATTATCACTTAGTAATAGACTAAAGAGTAGAGTAGTTTTATCTTTGGACTAAATTTCTCATTACCGTAATCTTCTTCATTGGCCCAAGATACGACATCGACGTAATATACATATCTTGTCATTACTATACAATGTCCTTTTTAATCCAAATTAACCTCAGTATCTCAAAGATAAATTCACTTATCTTTCAAGCGATGGGTGTCCACTTCGATCTGCTGAACGTGCTTTACTATCTATCCCTATTCATAGTTCTGAATTTTTTAGCTCTTCATTTGAAGTACATTCAGCTAGACTATGGAATTGCTTAGTCCTGATATTACGTCGTCTATCTCACTAAACATCTTTAAGAAAAGGCTAAAGCAAAAATATTTATCTGACAACACCTGATTACATCTTCCTCTCCTCTTCCTTTCCTTATCCCTCAGTCTTCCTATCATTGCTATGATTTGTTCTTATATGCTATCTTCTTTGTTTTTGTGTTCTTTTTTTTACTTTTTTTATTACTTTTCTTCTGCTATCTTTATTTATTTTGTAATGTGATTCACTTATTGCCATAGTACACATTGTTTTGTATATTACACATTTACTCTGGTTGGTTGGAAGAAATTGCCATTAGGCAATAAGCCCGCCAGTGTACCTACTTACTATATGTACAAAAAGTTTAAATAAATAAATAAACGTTTAACAAGGGATCATATTATGAATATTTATTTTTAGTATCTTTTTCAATCAAGTTAATGAAAATGAATTCTGATATATTATCATTTCACAAATGGCCATCTGGAAGAATCGTAGTTTTTCTTTGAAGGAGAAATAATTTGAAATATTATTTTTGTTTCTCGCTCGAGTTGCTTTATTGCCCCATCATTCATTACTGACATTCTTTATGTTGTGTTTATGATTTGGGAACATACCTAAAGCCATCCCTCACACAATACACCCCTCCATTCACTTAAAACCATCCCTAAGCAACGTTAATATATTATTATTATTATTATTTCGATGCTTTGAGTTTTATGAATACTTGAGGAACTCAAATATGTAAAATTATATTTTTGACGTAATATAATAATAAATATATTTTTTTTTTTACAAACAAAAAAAATATTACAAAAAAGTACAATTTAAATAAGTTATATGAAACATTTTTTATAGTATTATTTGGTATACACCACCTCACTAGGCTGAGCCTGTACCGAATATACATACCTACATATTTTTCAAATCTTTTATCATCTTATTTTTATATTGCTTCTCGGGCAACTAACAGGTACCATGTCAAATATTTATTTAACATGCACCCATTAACAAGTTGCCACATTCAGGAGACGATATTAACCCTCTCACAGATCCAGACTGAAAACATAATTAAAACTCCGTCTCTACCGGGAATCAAACCTAGGACCTTGGGATCAGCAGTCGGATACATAACCAACTGAGCCACGAAAGCCGACGATCAATCAATAGAGACGAAGTT